>JAVJGJ010000037.1:33062280-33095814 GCA_035590215.1 Microhierax caerulescens
TAAAAAAAACCTCAGCTCTGTCACCTCATTTTTAACCTTGTACATTCCTGTAACCATAAGCAATGTTGGCAGATTTCACAGAAACACTTTGCTCAGAAATCTGAGGTTTGGAACCAGTGCACTACACCTAATGGTGCTCCCTAAGTAAAGGTGGTCAAATGTGCATTACTTAATGCTTATGTTTTAAAGCAAAACCAAAGTAATTCAGGAGCTGTATTTGAACGAGTGATCAAAACAAGCAACACACACAGTACCAACATTCCTATAATGCTAGCTGCAATAAATATAATTCTAAACTAACTGAAAGCTAGAACTTCTTAAAATACAACATATAATACGGTTTTGATGAGCTGCTTATAAAAAACAATATTTTTCCTGCACCAAACAAACAAACAAACCCTAGTAACTTTAGCATATATAAATTAAAGACATCTACATTACCCAGGAGGTAAGGGCTGTGGTCTCTCCCATGTTGTAGTTCTTGTGTTGTGATCAACGTAGTAAGTTCTACCATGAGGATCCTTTCTTTGCTCCCACCTTCAGGACAAAAAGACTTTCATGTAAGTCAAGGTGACAATGTTTCCTTAGGACTTATTTCCCACTAAGCTAAAAAGTGCCTTGGTATAGAATGGAAATACTATGATCCAAAACTCATTCTAAAATACCAAAGAAAACTCACACTAGAATACTTACCAATTAACTCCTATTGAACTGATATCACAATAAAGATTTATTTAAGGGACTTGGTACATAAAACAAGCATACATCAATATTCACAATCATTTTCAAATTCTATTTAACATATCTGGAAACAACGTCAATTATCTGCTCAGGGCTTGGATGCTAAAGCAACCTTATTCAAAAAGTGCTTAGAGACACATTCTTTGCATTTCCAAGTTCATGCCTCTCTCAAAAAACAGAGGAGTTTACGTTTCCAAGCACTGTTCCCTTATCCAACAAACAATAGGATTATTCAGGGTGAACCTGAAATGTATGCTACCAGATGGTTTTCCTGTGTTTCTGTTTCCTATCCTGGTAAATTCTTCATCTGATGTCCCTAGGGATTATTTCTTCAGCTTCAGTTGCAAAGCAAATTCAAACTGAAGATGGAGAGAGATCCAAGCATTATAAACAACTGAAGTTTCATGCTGCTGTAAACTCCCATAATGTAGTAAAAATATTTATCAGTGGGAGAAGAAACCAGGATAAATGTTAAGATGAAAAGCTGAAGCTGTTGGCTCCATTACATATATGTTTGGTTTTCTTACATACATAATTAATTAGCTCCTAAAACTATAAGCAGAACAACTTATCTGCTACTCATAGGATCTGATGTACATTTCCCCACTATTACAGAGTTTCCTATAAAACTCCTACAAAATGTTTTCTGCAGTTCAAGAGGTTAAATATTAAGACTACAAGAAGATAAGAAAGGAGGAGCAGCATGTTCCTGAGTGACTAGGGCTAAACATAATGAAGACTAAAATAAGCATCAACTAGATTGTGGGGAGTGCAGCAGGGAGCCACCAAAAAATCCCCCACAGGAATGAGATCGAGGAGAAATGATGAAGAAATGCATTTCACTGTAGTGTCCAGCATGTCTGGAACTCATGACCTTGTCCTCAATGGGAAAGCATGTAATTTAAATTTAAAAAAAAAAAAAAAAAAAAGAAAAGTGTGTGGCAGACAGATAACCGCAGGAATTCCCACCTATGAAGAGCTTCCATTGTCAAAGCATCTGAAAATTAAAAACTTTGTAACTCTTCTCCAACAACACATATACAATATTTCTGCCTTTTTAGATGCTTATTTTCATGTTTATCCAAGTGCAGAAACTCAAGTGTGGTGTCACTAGTAACTTACTGACCCACACCCCTTCAGAGGGAGCAGTTACAAGACAGGCTTTCTGAAAGATCAGCTACAATGACACAAGGTATATACACTGGGTTAAGAAAATGCTAAAATAGTTAATATTTAGAATATTGTGGAAATGTCAGCATTTCCAATTAGTTACTGAAGACATCTTTACACACAAACATGAAAGCATCTATAAAAAAAAATGTTGAGATCAATGTATATATTTGAGCATGTACTATATTTTCACTTAATGTCTAAGCACATTTTAATTTTGCATTAAAGTTTTAGGACTACAGAAGTAGTTTCTAATGATTTAACTGAAGTAAAAGTTTCTAGCTATTCTGAGCATATACATATATACTTCAAATCCGTATTTTTATCTCTAATATTATTCATTTCATTACTGTATAGCAAGGCCCTACAAGTATTTCTAGACTATTTTATTAATTTTTACTGTTCTGTATTTTAGTCCCTACTACGTTCTCATCGTTTAAGAGCCATAGGAGTAAGAAATTATGACCCAAATTAAGTTTGAACATAACAAGTTAAAAGTCTTCACATCCATAATGCCCAAGAGTTTGTCCATTTAGATCACAAAACTGCCTCAGCAAATCAGTTATCTGTTGTTACTTTCTAGGATGAGAGCTACTAGCCAGTTACAGCAGCGGTACAAACCCCATTTTAGATCAAATAACTCCATCTCAGCCAACTGACCTAAATTTGGCAATTCCAGTATAGAATTTCTCTTTCTTTATATGCACATTCAGATGAAACATATAGTATTAAAATCAAGCTCACATACCCTGGTGGCAAAGGTTCTGTACTGGCATTACCAGGCTGCTGTCTTACAGGTTCTGCAGATGCACTTGAGGTGGAGGAGGATTCCCTTGGTTTTGGTGCATCTGCTGCTATACTGTTTCTAGCATTAGGTTGAGCACAGTCTGTTGCAGCTGTAGGTTCTAGTCCAGCAGACACAACAGGTAATGCAGAAGTGTGGCTTTCAGAACAACTAGTTGCTTCTGTTGTTGACTGAGGTTCTGCTGCAGCGTCATTGCAATCTGAAGACATAGGAGCTTCAATGGAACCTACCGGAGCCTCAGAGACAGAAGAATTACCAGCTTCTGATGCAGAGGTGGATGACTCCCCATTAACTGAGAAATGGGAAATAAGAGCATTTGTGTATCAGAATCGAATGAGATTTACTTTTCAAATGACCAATTTTTAAAGTAAACAACATGGAAGGAATGTTTTAGCTGCACCTATATGCCATAAACAGCATTTTTGTCTCAGATGACAAAAAGTCACAATGCACCTGCCTCAGCAGTTAAAGCTGTAATTAAAACTTACAGTCTGCAAACCATATTCTGTCCTTCCCTGCTAAGATAATTTCTTAGTTTCTGTATGTCTTGGTCAATTCCATGTTATACCTTCCTCTTTAGATTAGCAAAAGGTACTCAACTGCTTCCCAGAAAACAGTACTGCTTTATTTGCTTTGAAACTTTGAACTCACATCAACTTCAAAAGAACATCTTTATTAGTATGACATGAAATGAAAATATTAAAAGAAATTTGAAAAACTAAGAGGCAGTTCTTCCAGACAATTTTTAATCCCTTTTTCAGAGTTGAGCTACAGAACTCTACAATTAAGCAAAAACCACATGTGTGACTTGGAAAAAAAATCCCCCTTCAAAAGCAGGATTAAAATATAAAAATTAGTATTTGGCTAATGTAGTTCAATGACTGAAGAAAATTATTTTAGAATCAAAGTAAATCAATTTCTGTCTTTTAAGGAACAATGCAAATGTCACCCAACTGAAGCAAAATCTCATAAAAAGTTTACAGCAGGCATAGGTTTAGGAGGAAAAGGGCGCTAAGGAGGCTTTATTACCACCAAGCCCACTTGGCCAATAATACATCAACACCAATCATCTGCAGAGTTTAAAAGAACAGTATCTCAGGACAACAAGATCTTATCTTAGACAAGTAAAATCAGGTACAGCAGTCAGTAGGATCCCCAACTGAAGTCAAGGTCCTATCAAAAGCAGTACAACAACATTCACGGCTTTCATTTTCTGCACCACTAATCAACATCAGACAGTGACAATTCTATTTAAACTCATCAGTTTGTACTTCTAGAATTGGAACTATTTTTCTACAAGACTAAATATAATATGCTACACAGACTTCAAGTAATTTTCTAACAGCATACCATCAGCTTACAACTCTAAGGACTGAGGCCCATACAACTGCTCTGTACTCACAACCTTATTAATACTGATTTGCAAAATTTAACCCTAGGCAAGTGCTATAAAATGCTGTTCCATCATTTAAAGAGTTCATTTACTTTAGCTCTGTATAATACTTCTACAAATAAAAAAATAGCTAGATTCTATTTATTACTTGCAATATACATAATGTCAGCAATTTCCTGCTTTCCTAGACGGTCAGAAAAGCAGGTCAAAGAATTATAAACAATAAAAACATCATCAGCAATGTATTTAAATTAGCAAGTCTGTTTCTTTAAGGAATTATCACTGCGCCACAAATATTTTCTTGATAGTCATAATGATAAGCATGATTTTACAGGCAGCTGCAGTTTTGTAAAATTTGTAAAAGCATTACTTTTTGAACACAATTATTCCAGGGTAACACATCACTACTTCTAGCTCACAATACAGGTTAACTATATTAAGACATGTCAAGACTTTGTATTATTTCAAGCAAATGTAAAGCATGATGTTAGAAAAACCAACACATAACTGCAGACAATCTGATCAAGTTTCTTCAGACTTCTGCTTTAACTGGCAACAATTTTACTTAAATAGGAAAAAAGTGAGCTGGAATTTCAGCTTTCATTAAAAAAAAAAATTAATTCATCTACATGAAAGAGTGAATGGGATTGCATAACAAAGTTAGAAGCAAAATAACTGACAAATCATCAGTTCTACTAGTTAGATCTCAAACAGCAATTCTGGTGATATCACATGAAATCACAATCCTGCTAAGCACAAGGTGGGGGAGGGGAGGGGAAGTCTGTCATCAACAAATACTGGAGACCTGTTTTACGTCTTGCCTTAAGTCTCCATGAACTGGTATAGCAGTTGAAAACTGTTATATTAGTGCCTCAGTGCAAGCTCAGTGATGATTTCATCAACGTTACTATTTGAGTAAATCAATTATTTTTGCAATTACTCTATCCTAATACAGATTTCAAATGGATCCCTCTGCTTTGCAGAAAAAGGGAGCAATGCCTAAATAATAGATATGCCCTCTGGCCTTCAACTGAAAAGCTAAGGAAATCAAATTCAAGTTCTCCAAATAGAGAAAAGCTTCAGAGAAGGCCTAATTTAATTATTACCTTTTAAACTCCGTAATTGTTTCTGCTATCTTCCCACCATACCCACATTTCCCACTCTACTATAAGAAGTTTGACAATCTCTGTTCCGCTGTTTAGGAAGAGCTTGCCTGTTTCTATTTAAGGTTACCTTTTTCCTCTGCTATCACTGAAATTCAAACAGCTGAGAAAAGGCAGAAAGTGCTGAGAAAACAAGAGTCATTATTAGATGCAAAGTTTTTCCAGGTGAACAAAAATAAAAAGGATAATTTCTTTTCACTTGTTTTAGTGTACTGAATGTTGTAGTCATAATCAAAGGTTTTGTGTTTAAGAGGAAAATGAAATTTAGTATTTTACCAACACCTGTTTTTAAACAGCATACTTTTTAAAAAAATGGAAGGCAAGGAGAGCCTGCAACACTTCTCAACTCAAAGCACAGCAGTTCCCTGACAAGACCAAAAATCAGATTCATGTAATGAAAAAGAAACTTAACTATAGTTATTCAAATTAACTGTGAAAGAAATCTGATTTTTCCTCCAATCAGTAATATGGTTTAGTCAGGTAGGGCAGAGAAATGGAAGTTTTGGATACTTTGCATCTTTATTCATTACAGAAGATAACTGACAGGAAAGCATGAAACTTGGTGCACTTAAGAATGGATCTACTCCATTAAAATTCACAGAAGTGGACACTTGAAGTTATGAATTCAAACTCAGAAACATCCTTTCAGTACTACTGAAATCTAACGAAAAACATATAGAAAAAGTGGCTCAACTTCAGATACATTTCAACCAGATGAAAAAGCGTTATTGAACATGTTCTCATAACTCTCCCATTCTTACCAGTGCTGTTGACAGGCTGAGCTGCAAGTGGTTTTGGTACTGGTGTATTTTTGGGTCTGGCTGCAACACGAGTAGGAGATGGTGTGCTGTCTCCGTTAACAGCTTCTATACAGAACGTATTCTGCACTACAGAGTTGGAAGGTACTTGATTGTCTATCCCATTAGAAATGTCACAAGCAGATCTTGGCAAAAACATAAGACCATTTTAGATTAATACAAACAACATGTTAAACAGTTATGCAACTAAACCAAATCTTACACTAAATCACACATACACACACACACAAAAAAGAAATAGAAGTAAATTCACAAGAGCTTATACACACAATGTCTGCAGCCTAGAAAACAGTCAAGTGCAAGACCAAAACAATTAATGAACAAAAGGCAAATTTTGGTTTTGAGGATTTCAGATACTTAAAATAGGTACGATTTTCCATTTCCATTTCATCTTTTACTTGTAATGACATATTAGAATTGAGTTAGGCAGACTGCTATGCCTGCCACATCTTCCAAAACTGCCCTAGAGACCCTCACAAAGTACAGCTATGAGCAGGAAAACATTTTCTTTCATTAAGCAAGTGGAACAATTGGGTTTGTATGTCCTATCTCCAAGAATTATTCTAGTCATAGAAAGTAACAAAACTGTCCCTCAGTAAAAGGAAAATAAGATGAGCTTCTCTATGCATAGGCACGATGGGACATTGTGAGAACAGATACACACAGGCAGCTCTGTGTTTGTAAGGCCACAAGGAAATAAATGTAGTGTAAAGGCCTGTGAGCGGAAAGTCTTGTTCAGTTACACTGTTCCTACTTAAATCTATCCCTATATGCTTAAAGCCACCCACCAGAGACACATACAGTGCAAACTACATTCAGTGCCAACTCCCCATCTTCTCAATGTGTAGAGGCTAAAAATTAAAGAGATGTTAAACAGATGACAAAAAATGTGAGACTTGTAAGAAGCCCCACTTTGTAAAGTAATAAAGAAAGAAGCAGCATTTCCATGCTACCTTATACAACTCCAAAGGGGTACTATAAACAGAGAATTAAATATTATCCCTTTTCAACTCTAGACTACAAATCCTATTTGCTTCCTAAAGACAGGTACAGAATCCACCTTAAAAAAATTCTTCACCTCTTAATTTCAAAACTGTAATTCAAAACTGCTGGATAGTTGTATGAATACTGCTGTAATTAAAATATCAACATCAAGAGCAGGATCCCAGTAAAAGCCACACCTTCAGCAACAACAGCTCAATGGAAACAAATGAGTGTTACTACTGTTTCAAAATAGTATGCAGATGTGTTTCCAATCACTTTTAGCAGTCCCAAACCTTTGTAAAGAAAACTAAGGAGAAGCAACTTTTTATCCTCGCTCCCTCATACTGGGCACCCATAGGGGAACAGAGACAAACTTCCACATACTCAAAAAAAGAATAGAGCGTACAAGGACAAATGTGTCCCTGTCACTCAAATACATAGCAACTGTATGTTTTTTCACTCTGTTGTGTGTCAAGAACTTAAATGGAAAGGGATTCACTCCAAGGTAACTGAGCAGGCCATTAACATTAAATTGATATGAATGCCGACCTATTTGCCTCACTAGCAGCAAGGGGGAAAACAATCTATTCCTACTTCTCTCCAGGCAGTCCTTGAGCTGGTATAAAGATAGAGAAGCCATGAATGAAGCTCTAAATTGATTTCAAAGACTTCCTCTTGCCACTTCAGGTTGAAACAGGCAAACACTTTGCCTCAGTGTTCTGAATACTGCTTTCTAAACTCAATAAAAGTCTCAAATTCCTGATCACAACCTTAAAAAGGAAGTGGGTGAGGGGAAAGTAATTTAGGCTTTTTTTCTTCTTCCTTCTGTTCAGATGATATGTTGCAACAAGTTGTATGACATGAACAGAAACGGTTCCTAAACAGCAGAAGGAAACAAATGAAGTACAAAAAACCAAAACAAAACACCGAACCACTCCTCTCCTAATTTCTGCTGCTGCAGCATTTAGTAGGCTTCCAGTCAGATGATTTTTTATGTTCAGAGGGATACACATCTAAGAGGCAATGACAAAGTAAAGAGCAGAAAGCAGACTTCACCAGAAGAGGAATAACAGAGTTGTAAATTTAATTCCTCTCAAGCTAATTTATGTAATTATCTGCAAGTAATATTCCTAAAATCTGTGGCAACATAACTTAAAATCCATCGCATTTAAAAAAAAAAATTAAAAACAAAATAAGACACAAGCCAAACATTTCAACTGATAAATTTGCTAATATACTTCATATAACAAACACAAAAGTAAATTCCTACCTGGATGTACTTCTTGCTGCAGCGTCTCTGCTTTCATGCACTGCCTCCCCATTTTGCTGAACTTCTACTGAACAGTAAGAAACAAATTCAAGAGAAATACTCTATTACGTCTGTTTGAAACCTTAAACAAAATATTACCATCTGATTTAATTATTTTAACTTACTAGTTGCTGATGAACTGAGATTTGTAAGAGATTCTTGTTCAACAACCAAACCATCTAGCACAACTGTCAGTTCACCTGTTTGCACCATGCCGCTCTTGTTTTCCAAAGAGAGTTTCAACTGTTCTTTCACCTTCTCCACTAAAAATGGAGTTGAGGTGGATAGGGGGAGAAAAGGGATAAAAGGTTAAATTCTAAAAAACGTTAGAAGATATTTTCAACACAAAAATGAGATACATGTATTTAGTCGTACAAAACTGAACATGAGAGATATTCAGATGATTCAAACCAACATAGAAATCATTAAGGAGCTGTGTAAATTTTTATCTTCTGTGGGTAAAAGCACAGTTTATTGGAAAAAAAAAAGTGCTATTTACAGAGTATATTCTATAGGTATGCTATAGGATCCACATGGTTTCAATACTTTATTATTAATGATTTCCCAGGTTTGCTGTTTCCACTGAGCCCTTTTGAAATCACACACTACTTACATAACATGAGACGGCTTAAAGTCAAGCAACTTCTGAACTACACATCCAAATTTTGCAAATGACCGGGAACCTCAGTCTACAACCACAGCTTATGTTCATTTCTCGTATCACCTTCCAAAACTAATTCTAAGAGACCACTGAAAAGAACACCATTTTGAAGAAGAAATAAATGCAAGGACCGCATAAACTTCTTCCTCAGTTTTTAAAATTATTTTTAGTAAATCCTTACTAGCATTTTCATAGATCCCAACTCCAAGGATTAAACAGTAACAAAGGAGATAACTCAAGTAATCAAAAATGAAATCAGAAAATATCTTTACCAAAAGAAACTTTGAGATATACAAAAAAATGTGTACGTGGTACAGTTAAAGAATCCAGTATGACTGATAAGCAATGCACATATTTGTAGTGACATATACATAATCCAGATGTAAAACATGCTGTGGATGCTGCATAATTCTCTCTAAATCAACTATTACTAGTGCAGCAGTTAAAGCTACATGTCATAAATCCAAACAGTCAGCCACGAGTTCACATTAATCAGGTTAAAATGGTTAAGGCCTTTTAGTATTTGCGGTCTCAGATTATAAGATTAATCTTTCAAGATCTACCACCATATTTCACTCCATATGATAGTATTCCAAGTTAAAGCTTACTGTGCACCGCCATGTATTAAACTAGCATTTCCTTTTTTTTCTTTCCATTCTTAACACATACCATAAATGAACAATAAACATTAAAACTGGGAAGGCTACCATAAGCTACTGCCAGATACCCTCTAAATTGTTACTTTAAAGAGAAGGTTCAACAATGTAGTTGGGCAGCAGTTACCAGCAGACACCCACTGCTATATTACAAAGGATTTCAAAGTACTTCACATTGCTGGAGTAAGCATAAAGCTCCCAAAACTACAGAATTAATGATTTTGCAATCTGCATTTTGGAAAACGGTACTACCTGAAAGAACAAAGAAACTAGCCTAGCACTGAGTTGTTAAATTAACATGTTTGTAAATGATCATTTCTGCAAAGGGTGATGGGTTTAGCTTCTGCTATTTTAACAGGTTATCCCTCCAACCCCGATCAACAGTTGGCTGTGGTCCAACTGAGCTGGCAAGAAAGCTGGGAGGGGTGTGGGCAGCAATTCAATACCGGTGGTGGTTAGTGAGAGAAAATAATACCACCAATTCTAAAGGTTCTGCATTTAGAGAACTTCCCCTTTACATTTTCTTCAGTGAAGAGCCTTTCAGTGCTGTATTTTAGATGAGGTATCAATAACTGAGTGACTGAAAAATAACAATCAGATTATTCTACCACTGAACTATTGCATAATCTAATGCATATCAAACTGCTGACTTGCCCAAATCAGAAACACTGCACATAAATTACTTTGGTGCAATGTACGGCTAAGTCTGTCAACCATTCCCAGAAAGAATTTGCAAAGTTGTTGGATCCTACATCCTCTGGATCTCAGCAATAAAAAAATATTTTTTTTCTATTATTATTACAAGCCAGTTTCTTCTGATACACTTTTTTTAATTTTAAAAAGAAGCAGTTTTCCTGCTTAATTATGGACTTTTGGGCAGGAACTTTAAAATACTGCTAAAAAAAACCCACCTGATTTTGGATTCTGTTTCAATTTTCTGTAAGAATCAGAAAAATGAAGCTTTTTTCAGCTCTCCTTTTCCCCCACCTCCCCAAACAGAGCTCTTAGGTTTGTGTATCTAACTTGCGAGAAAGGTTAGATTGTTTTAGCTGGAATTCTACTGCCACTCTAGAGTGGAATTTAAAGTGTGGATTCACCATCTTCTTGTACTAATGAAAAAAAGTTTAAAAAGCAAATTAGATAAATAAGACCCATTTTAATTCTATTGAAGACAGTTAAAATTAGAAGTTACATAGAACACAACAACCTCTCATGTACTGTAAGGAAGTTCTCAATTGTTTCACATTAATCAGTGGTTCGTACTGCACTCTGAGCAGCTAAATTATGAGGGAAAGATATACAACCCTTCTATTAGTGATTCCAGAGAAGGAAAACATGAAAAATCACATAGATGGCTTTTCTGAAAGTTCGGACTTTTTTTTTTTTTACCAAGTCTAAAACAGATCTTCTAGCAAAATAGTTACTAGTTTGCCACAAAACACTGTATTTCATCACTTCTGCTTTTACTTAATTAATTCATACTCTATTGTTGTTTCAAAATTATTATATCCCATTGTTACATTTAAATTGCTTTAGATAGCACAGACATCTCTAGAAGAGACAAGTAAAGGCATCAACTGAAAGTCAGTTGTAATTTCACGTACGGTTAGTAGTCTGGTTGACGGTTTGATATATAATTAGTAATAATAATTCTACTTAAAATATCCTTCATGATAACTTACATTTTCTATTGTGTATTTCCAAAGCTTGTCTCAAGTCTACAGTGGCTCTTCCTAATAAAGCATCTGCTTTTAAAGTGTGATGGCTCCACACTCTAAATTCCAGCGTAGTCTGTGGAGTCACATTCCTGCATATAAAATACATCTTTTAAGAGATATATACAGATTTTAAAGTATTTGTTCTTGCTACTAGGAGTATTTGAACTTAATTCACTTTCTCATATTTGTTTTATTTCTTCATACTAATTAACTGAAAGAAGTTTTTGTACTGCAAGGGGAAATTTTTAACTAAGAACTTCAAACACTATGATATCTATACATAAGATCACACTTAAACTGCACTACTATGATAACATAAGGAATATGAGGAGTATCAGAATAACCTACACTACGCTCAAATCTCAGTTATATAAAACATATCTTACTTTATAAAAGCAGTATTTTTGCTATTCCTTACTATTCCAGAATTATAACCAAACACATTATTAAATTTGAACAAAAATGTTGTAAGTATACTTGTCTGTCAATACAAATACTATTAAAAAAAAAAAAAAAAAAAAAAGGAAAAAGCAACTGATCAGCTACTTGCAAGCAGGAAGAACTCACTTAATAAGTGTCAGTGTGCCATGAAAATGTTTATAAAACATTATTTGTGAATCCACAAATATATATAAAACCATAATGCATTCTCACAGAAATCAGAGGGGAAGATATCAAATGATGTAGCTAAAGTAAAAATTAGAGGGAAGCAGAAAGGTAAAGTACCCAATTACAGTAATATTATGATAACCTTTGGCAATGATCTCTCCCCTGCTCAACAAGGAAAACGGGAAGCTATGCTAGGTCCTGGAGAGCAAGTTTAGTAGTACAGGTTCTAGTACTGCAAGAGTGCTCCTGGCTGTGAAAAATGCAGTGCAAAAAGTCAAAGGCCACATATCCATCATTACTCAACATAATCAACATTGATGAAAACAATACTAAAGACAACCCCACCACCCCAACAACTGGGCTAGCTTTATAGTCACTTAAGCATGTTGGGCAACATGCATCATTTTTGCTGAAACCCCTCAGGAAATTTATTTTTGCTTTTGATTAGGTTGCCTTCTAATGGAAGTCTTACTGAAAGACCAGTTCTAAAAAAAAATGGGGGAAAAAATAAACAAACACAACCCCCCACACCTACAAATAGAGAATATATTGCTGGTGCTCATGCAGACTCATGCAAGAGAGGGTAATTTGGTAAATGAGAGAATCCACTTATCCTCAGACTGGGCAACTAAAACAACAATACTATTCCAATAGCCAGAGGACAAGGGGGCCAGAACACCTTATATACATAAGGGTAAGATCCTAAGTAATACTGATGATGGAATGAGTCTGCTTCGCTGTAGTGTGCATGCCAGAATACCTCGTTTCTACCAGCTCACCAAATCCTGACAAATCAAATCTGCCTCCTCAACAGAAACTCTGGTCTCTGTGAATATACTGATAGCTCTGTATTTGAACTAGTAATAACTCCTGGACATCATCATCAGGTGCAAGACTATATTATTCTCTTTTGCGACGTTGCAAAGGGCTAATAAACTCTACTGAACCTGAAACATTCAGAAACATCGCAAAGGAATACTCGCTTCATTCAGCCCAAGTTTGTAGTTAATAAGTAGGTGTTCCCAGGCAAACACTTCCCCCAAAATAAGTATGTTGTAGCACTCCCCACGCTCCAGCACTGTTAGTTATAGGAACCTACTGTGGCACTAACAAAGCTGGCTACTGCACAGACAAGTCAGGTGCTGTAAAATGTACTGGCCCATGCTCAATTCCACTTGATAGTAACTATGCCATTTCCAGACACAAATTGGAAGCAGTACAATCTTGCTTGTATAATAATGCATTCTAGCCAACTGCACCATGCAAGATTGCTAGTTCTTCATAGAGTCATATTTAGGAATATCTACACCCTAGCACACTTAAACCAAATTAAATCACAAGAAGATTAAAAAGGTCAAACATTATGATAAATTTTGTCACTTTGCAGTTAACTGCTTTCATGTTTGTATGCCTTCACCAGGAAACTTAAAGGAAGAAGTGACCTTCCTCATAACTACTACTTATCTTATCTCTTATATTACTTATCTTACTACTACTTATCTCTTAGCTGAGATTTTTTTCCTTTCAAAGTTGAGAATGACATAGCTTTTTACCATGTCATAGTTTTTTCATTACTAACAATTTCTATAGAGGAATCAAACTTGAACGGTCTACAGTGCTAACAAGTATCAAGAGTATACCATGTGTAGCAACTGTATGCAAGGAATACTCTGTACAAAAAAATATTCTCAAAACACTGTAAGAATCCAGAAAAAAAAAATCATTTGAAATAAATATTACCTTATGTCTGCATTTAGTCATCAACAGCCAGAGAAAACAATGTAGGCATCCAAGCTTAGTAAATATTAGCCTGCAATGTCTGCCTAATAAATAGCATTAAAAACCTGAAAAATCTACTTACACTGTCAGCTGCTCATCCCATTTTGGATTTGAAGAACTACTTGATTTTGCTGTTTTCTTAATTTCTCCATCTGCAGTTAATTCTGTGTAGAAAGTTGTTCCAAACCAATTCTTTTTCCGTTTCAGTTTAGCACTAGAAACTAATAAAATACATTGTTTTATCTATGACAGCATACTGTTGCTGAAAAACAGAAAATATACTGCCTACAACATTTATGAAACACAGCATGGCAATGTTATTCCTCATCCTTTCTACTTCTGCTGGATATAAAGAGGTCAATGCTAAAACGGTAGCTTTTATTTTCAAAAGCTACTTTGTCAGACAGTTGTAAACAATTGCAGCATTTCTCTTCACCACATACTAGCAGGATGGGTTGGAGAGACAGCACAATTATTTCAGACATAAACACTGAAAATCATGTGGGTTCTTTTGTGTATTTTCTTATTGTTCTTCCTACTCTTCCCTTAACTGAAAAGTACCTAAGTATGATACATTTGAGAGATTATCAGGCAAACTTTTTTTTTTTTTTTCTTTTTTTAATTGTATGTGGTTATGAAAGCACATGCAGTTCAGGCCTAAGTGTCCCTGTATAGCAAACCCCGTATACAGAGCTAAATTTCCTTCTTGATATTACCTGTGTGGTTAATCTGTGGTGTAACACATCAGTTTGTTAAAAGTAAGAAAACAACTCTCGAATTTCCCCTAAATAGCTTTGCGGATGAACTTAAAGGTTCTAGCTAAATACTCAACAATTAAGAAATAGTGAATGACTGAAGAAGCTATCTTTTACCTCCTAATCACTGACAAGGTCCTCAGTGTTCCTGAACATAAATCTGTTCTCTCACTTCCTTGCTCAGCTGAGGAAGTCACTATAAAATCCAGCAGCAGCCTAACTGCCAACATTTTAAATTCTATTTCAGGCAGATGTCGTCTTCAGAAGACCACATCAACGGACTCACAGCTGTACCTACCTGCTGGCTATGCCTTCTCTCTCTCATTCCTTCCATATTTCCGCATGATTCTCTTTCCTTTCAACTTTCAAACTATAGCAAAGCTTAGTATTTCCAGCCACTTGGAAATAATCCTGCCCTGTTACTTTTCTGTATGGTATTTGCTAAAGCAAAAATAAGTGGAAACTAAACTGTCTGAAAGGCAGATAAAAAAGGTCTGTCATGTATTTCTGGATTACGGTATTCCGAGACATATACATTAGTTATGTAAAAGTTAGTGGGATGCAAGTGTCCAAGATTCTGAACACCTTAGCCATGGACTTTTACTTAATTTCAGTTAAAAGGTGCACACTTAATGCCCTCATACTTGAAAAGTCCAGTCTAAGTCATGTGTCACATGTCATAAAAGGAAACTACACTCTTGGTAGCAATGAAACATTACAAGTAGAAGTCTAAACCCATAATTCCACATGTCATATTTTTTCATCTGAAATCATGATATATTTTTAACCTTTAACAACCTCTGGTTCTTCCACATTTTTTCCTCCATATTTTGCTTTCTAAAAGCAACTGCAACATTTGATAAAATACAGGTATTTAGTCATAATATTCAAGCTTCCTTTTAGTTTCCCCCTTTTTATCTGATTATGGTTTAGGTCATTAGGTTTTGAGTCCCCAAACATGAAAGGAGACCATTACCATTTTTTTGTTAGGACTTCTTTAAAAAAATTAGTCCTAAGTAATGAATACCAGCAAAAGACTTCAAAAAGAACTAACAAGACAAGATAGCTTGGTGAAGTATATTTGAAAAAATACTGATGTCAACACTTATTTGCAACATGCTGTAACTGTCTAAATCCAAACAAGTCACTTACTGCTTCACATGAATTTCCTTGTCTACAAAATGCGTATACGCTAGCTGCTGCCTTTAGAAAAGTGCTTTTTAAGTATAGTGCCTGAAATGTAAGTCTAGATTCTAAAGCAACATAAACTCATCTCAGCATAACACAGTGCAGGTCAGCAGTACTAGTCCCACACTCCTCTGCCTCCCATTTCTTTCCTGTAGTGCCACTGGCATTCCCCTAATCTTGCAATAAAGACCAGTTAGAGAACTAAACCTTTCAGAAAACTAATCCTAAAAATTGCACAAATTTCTTCCTACTTTGATCCTTGAACCAGATCTCTTGAAGTCAACAGAAGCTCCAGTGCCACAAAAATACAAGACTCCTTATGGAAGGAGCAGAATAGTATAGGATACCAAAATTATCACTTCTGTATACACAGATCTGAAGTTACACGTCATTTGTGTAACTTAGTTTACTACAGTTACACATATTCAATCTACAGGTGGCTCCATCTATGCTGTTAGTTATTGCCAGTTTCGATGATTCATCACTTTATCAAGTTATGTAATCCTTAAACTGGGTTAATCAGTTTTAAGGTTCCTCTCTTATCAAATTAGATAAAATATCCATGCAAAGATGTATTTTTTCCCAGATAACCTGGCCATCTTTGGACCATCCAGCATGATACATATTTCTTGAGATGCAGCTTTTTTTAAGACATAGTATCTTACTCATGTGCTTTCCAAATTTTGTTCAAAATAGCCTTAATATATTCTTGGCCATGCATTCATTCTTACAGGGTTCCCAGATTTCACAAGATACCTGGAAACTGCAAGTTATTTATCAATGGTAAAATAATACTTATATACATACATTCACACTTTTCCATTTATGTATATATATATTTATGCAGAACATCTAACTACTTGCTGGTAACATTACCACTTTTAGATACTGTAACACTGTCATAATTAGCTATCAAACTTGTTTACCTACATGCATTTTGCTTATCTTAGGACTACAAGTCTTTGCTCTGCCATTCCACAGAAAGAGCAACTAAGACTGACACCAGTTGTCACATCCCTGACCAGTTCTTATCCATGAGTAGCAAAATGCGTAACATCTGTTCAACATCTACTGAATATGTCCCCAACACAATCAGAAATTTCCAGAATAGCTTGTAGCCCACTCTGTTTCCCTTCCAGTAGATACTGAGATTGCTGAATTCTGCCTTGAATTATGCAAAAATAAAAATATGAACAGTCATGAGATGCAAAACAGTAAATTCTAATTGGATTGAAAGAAAAACACTTCCATGTTGATGTGGTTTACCACTAGAACAAGCTGCCCAGGAAAGAAGATAATCTACAACCTTTGAGATACTGAAAATTCACCTGGACAATACCCTGAGCGACCTGATTAAATTTCAAAGGTAGCCCTGCCTTCAGCAAAAGAGCGGACTAGGGAATCCCCAAAGATCCCTTCCAACCTGAATTATTCCATACAGCTGTGTAATCCAACCTGCTGCACCCAAGGTTAATACAGAATACCTGCATTATTCTCAACAGGTGTTTACCTGATATAGGTAATCAAAGACAACCTTTTGAAGGGCTAGGAGACTTTGTGAGGTCCTTCAGTCCTCCTCCAACTTCACTATAACACTGTACCCATTTTCAGCTTGGAGTTCATTACAACTGCCCCTCTTTTTTGTAGAATTTCAGTAATATGTGTTCCCTCTATAGAATTTATTCTATAATGCCAATAAATATTCCCAAGCAAAATTCCTTCCGTTTGTCCCTACTGTTGTACTCAATCTCATTTTTTTCTAATTTGAAGAGATCATTAAACCCTGTCACCCAGCTCACTGTACAACCTCTACCTAGCTTTAATTCATCTACATGTATTATAGTCATGTTCTTAACTTTAACATTTGAGTTATTAGTTAAAATATTAACAACACTGATCCACTTTCTACACTCATTTCAAAGACTGCTTTTATGAATACATATGTTTTCCTGTAAAAATCACCACCATATAAATCACTACTTGCCTGTTACTTGCATCTGTAATCTTCCATTATGGTTGTTACTTGTATCAGATCTTGGTGAGGCTGTGGCCATGTCAGAGGTTTAAGCTTTAGCCTAAAAAAAAAAAAATAAAATACACAGGTAGCTTATTAAAAGGGCTTATCTCTGCATGTTAGTTCCAACTATTAACTAACATGCTCAACTAATCAGCAAGTTATCAAATGTTACTTAGGTATGGCAGAAGGCATTATTTTCAGAACACTAGTAAAAAAAAATAACTACTTTTGAAATTTGTCCCATATTACTTTTGAGGATGCCAAGACACTTCAGTAATACATACATTTACATAGTTTAGAACTGTGTAAGGCAAGGAGAGAAATTCAGCTGTGATATATCAATATTCCTATCTCCGGAAGGTACACTTATGCTTTGATTTCAGATGTGCTAAGCACCAAGAACTTCAAATGAACAAAACATCTGAAACATTTACATGCTTGAGAATCAAGCCATCCCTAGAACAATACACTCAAGCAATAACTTGATTCAGACAACAAACATTTGTATTCTATCCCTAGATTTGCAATCAGCTTTCTATACCACTGTTGTCCATCCACAAACCACTTCCCTCATCTATTGAGACAGTAAACACTTTACAAGGACCACCCATCTTATCATTCCATGGCTAAAATTGTGTGGCTCTGATCTTATCTGGAGCAGCCCAGCACTTGAAGGATGTGCAGACAAACATCACTCCTGTCCTCCTGAATTACTACACCTGAAGGAAAGCTAGAAGTAGAATATTCTCTAGCAGACAACTATTTTTCATGAGAAAAAAATACATACATTTGAAGTACACTTCCCATGATCTGGATGAACTTCCATATAATTTATTTCTGTGAACATTAATTAGTATCGACAATAATATGGAAACAGTTGTCATCAAATCTTTTTGATCATGCACCTCTATCAGTAAAAGCTTTTTGAGCATGCACCCCTAATATGTGTATCATTTAGAAATTACATATAGGTACTACTATACTACTATATGTTATATATATATATAACATATATATATACTACATTATAAAACATAAAAATATAAATTAAGAAGGATGAGCTGGAGATAAAATAAACAGTATTTTTATTTTTATTATTATTTTATTATTATTAATGGTGCAAAAAAAATTTTTGCTCTCACTAGAAAGATTTTTTTTTCTTTGTCAGAGCCATGTGACTAAATATGCTTCACCATTTTAAAAATGTTGGCTTAACACTTTAATACAGTCATCTGAAGGTCTAGTTCTAAATTCAGTTTGTCTCAGTACTTGGTTTTAATGGCTGTCATAGCTGGAAGAGACAATTAGCAATGATATGTACATCAAAATTAAAGTACATCACTGGCTGGACTTACTATATGCAAAGTCTATTCTTGAAATGGGGTCAGGAAATTTCCATCTGCCTGCTATCAATCAGTTGTTATTGCAAACTAATGGAAGATCATGCATCTTGATATTTTTAACAAACAGTTCAAAACCCCCTGAAACTCTTTGAACTGGAAGACTTTGAAACAGGTAAGGAAATTCTGTTACATAGTTTTAAGTGTACAGATATGAAAGTTCCTGTAGGTGTCACACATCTTTTCTGGCAACAAAATCCCAGAAAATATCCATTTTCAAAATGTTCTATCAATAGCATGAGTTTCTTTTAAAAAGCAGTCACCTTTTTGCTCATTGGTATCACCTTCACCTTGAACGGATACATTGTCTTTATTTTTTTTGAAAATACCTGTTAGTCAGCATACTGATGACAATCACTTGTCATCACAGACCACATCAGCAAATTCAGAACACTCATCTTTTTGTGAATGAAAAATACGTAATAAATCTTTAACTTTTACAACTCTTCTAAGTACTTTCCCATGACAACCACCGAACTTCTGCATGCTACAAAAGATTTTCCTGGTCATGCCCCATGTCATTACAAATTATAAAGATTCTACTATTTAAAGGCCCTGTTTTTATACAATTAACCACAATGATGACATCTTGCAGCACTTTGTGCTCCAACTTCCTTGATGTTTGCCTATGCATGATGCAGTGAATGTGTTCCATGTGTGGTGCTCTCTTTGTAACCTTACTCCAAAATCCTTTCCACTTCAAAGCAATCCATCAGTATTTACATTTTCCATTTTTTTTTTTTTTTTTTTAAAAAAGCAAATGTTGTTATTAAAGAAGTCATTTACTGTTAAGAATGTATCTTCTCTGGTACATCTTTCCTTAGTGACTTAGTTCTTTGTGTATTTCATTATCAACACAGAACCTATCAACTACCATAAGCTGAGCCACATACAAGCATCTATACTTTCATTCAACTGTATAGCAAGCCTCAAGCCTCCCACACTGTAAATTTTTCTAATATTTATTTCTTCAGATCTCTGGCAATCTGTTCTAGACATCTTTCAACAGTATCTGCTGACAAAGGAATGAATGTCTGTTTGTCACCATATTGTTTTCCATGTCTTATTTCAGATATTTACAGCAGGAAGATCAAGTGTTTCTCCAATAGTATGTGGCTTCTATGTCTTTTGCTATTGAGAAACCTCAGAAAAGGCCTCTAAAGATCCATCATTAAGTTAGTGAAATCTTCAAGTACTGGACTGAGTATCACAGGACTTTAAACATTGCTGAAAAAAATCATGGAGGTTTGTCTTCATGTTCTGGATAGCTGTTTTTTTCAATGCCTTGCTAACTGTGATGGATTCATACTATCATTACCTAGTATCTCAAGGTAAAATATTCTTGCAGGGTGAGGTTCACCATTAATTCTAGTGGATGTATATCCGTATTTCAAATTGCCTTCTTGATAAACTCAACTTTTTTTTTTTTTTGCCAACATACTGTCAGATCTAATTGCCATTGTTTTTACCTCGTATTGCAGCTGGCTAGGAGCTCATGCTAGAGTAGGAGAAACATCAGCTCTGCCATGTTCTTATTGTTCATGTTATTAGTATTCTCTTCAATCCATGGTCTCTTTGCAGGAACTTTTTAAGTTACTTGCCCATTTTAGAGGGTCAGTTTAGTTAAAACTAAATGTAATCCATAAATCCACCTAACTGGGCACATGTAAACTGCATACATTTCAATATACTGAAAGTGAAAGAACAAGTGATGGCACTGCTGTGACCCCTCCGTACTCTGGAATTCTAAGTCTGCCCTCAGGACACCTCACGAACTATACATGACACAGGACCACCTCATATATGGACTGAGAGAGGGTGCCAGTGTCAATATGAGGTTGATTTCTTTCTTATTTTTCAGATAAAATACAAGCCCTACTATTTTATTCCGACACCTCAATGGATGGTCTTGTACACCTCGCTTTGGAGGCCACTGAGATAGAAGACATCAAAGGAGCAAAACATGCAATCAGTTCTGTGGCAAGTAAAGTCAAATTCTTCACAAGAAACCAAGATCTGCAATCTAGTTCCAATCATACATTAAAAAAAATATTTTAGGCATACCTTTGTAACTGACAAATTGCAATTATTTTTACTAAGCTTTTTTCTCCTACTACTGTTCAACCTGCATAGATCTAAAATGCTAGGGGGTTTATTTGTTTTTATTTGGTTGGGTGGGTTTTGTGGATTTTTTAAACCCTACTGGTGGCATGCACAAAATAAAACTAATAGAGAAATGAACTGTGTCAAAGTCCGCAGGTAGACAGTACGTTGCCTAATCTCAGGTTTTCAGTGCTGATTTATCTGCAAGGCATACCACCTGCCCTACCCTGAGTTTCTGGCTCTGCTTCCTACTAAGCTGCTAACTGCATTTGGCAAACCCCTGTTTGTTAAGCTACTGGTAACAGGGAAGTGAGAATTCACTATACTTAGCTTTCCGTCTTTCCCCTTGAAGGAAAAAATTACCATGATGCCTGGGAAAAATTACTAGAATGCCAGGGACATTTGAACAGGGTGGAGATGAAACAAAGTTAGGCTTGGGGCTGCAAGTTTCTGCAATACCTACATGACTGCCTCCCACATCAACAGTGCCCTGATGTTCTGTTTCTGCCCTGTAAAATGAACATCCTTCTACAACAGAAGTCTTATCTTGTATTCTTGCCTATATGGTACCCCAAGGTACATTTACATAGCAATTATTACAATTCCAAATGTTTAGTATGTTGCAAGCAAAATACTGCATTAACATGTATGTCAAATAGTATTTAGAAAAACAAACTAAAAATGTGGAAGTGCAAAATGTTTTTAAATAAACAACTTTTTTATCAACAATACATGAAGAAAGCGTTATGTCATATATTATATCCATAAGGGTTTTACTGAACAGAGCAAATTAGTTGAACTGACTGATTCTGGTCTCATCATGTTCCAAAGATTCCAAAGCTGCAGTCCTCACACCCTTGTTTAACTGGTTAGGAATTAAGGGAGAAGGATACATTAAAATTTCTTTGAGTTAAAAGAAGGAAACTAATCAATTGTTTTTTCCAGTAATGTTTTTTTCAGGCATATGTAAGTAAAAATTATTTAAAAAAGCTTCAGTCACCAGTTATTTTCACCCCTAATTATCCAAACTCCACTACCAACATTTTTAAATTAAGTTAACAGGTTATTGTCCAATCAGCTGTGATGCAGGTTGGTTGTTCTGGTAGAAGAGCGAGCCTGATCACATCATGGTGTTTGTAATTTTCATTCAAGATCCAGAAAGCTACTCTTATGGTATTACTGAAAAAAACAACCAAACAAAAAACCAAAAGTCTTCACTGCCTGATGCACATTCCCAGTCAATTCACTCCCAGCCAAACACGTCTTTCTCCTAGGTAAACAAAGCCTTCAAGAAGAAAAATTGGCCAAGTTACGTTGTACAAAATGAAGGATCTTATCTAGAGCCTTGGACACCTATAAGTCCCTGCAAGCTAGTAAGGATACATGGCAAACATCGCTGCACAATTGAAGAAGAGACACATGATCCAGAACATAGCCACTCAGCCTTTGACAGGAAAATTACTACCATGATGTAGCCATAGCGGGTGGAGGGGGATGGGACACAGGACGACAACCCTATTTATCACATGAAATGTTTGCAGTAGTGATAAAAACAGCATTAGTGACATCGTGTAAGGTACTAGTACCGACTGTCATATTCAAAAAAAGGACAGGACATGAACAGCACTACTGGGAGAATAAAGACAATGCACAAGTAGTCAAAGACTGGAAGTAAATCCACTCATCATCTATAAATACATCAGGAACATGCAGAAATCAAAAATAAAGACTACTGAATTAAAAGAGTAGTATTGACAGATGTTTCAAAAAAATCTCACATTTCTGGGGGCAAGGTTGCAGCAGAGACAGCAAGCACATACTGTACAAAACTCAGCAGGGACAGTAAAGAAGTCACAGAGGGACTGACAGACCGGTACTAGGTTGGGATTATACCACACTCTTAACACCTCATTAGAAGCACAAATTTTCATGAGAAAGATTTTTAAGAGTTCTACAACTACAAATTCTTCAAATACTGAAAAACTGCAAGCTTCAAGGACTAGGAGCCTCTGTCTTCATGAGCCAAAGAAACTGTATCTGCATGGCCAAAAATAACCAAACTTCAACTAAAGTTGTCTGAGTTTGGTGAAGGAAGGGATGGGATGGCAATTACAGGAAGTGAAGTGATGACATTCATTTGGAGGACTGAGATGTTTTCAGAACAACAGATAACATCAAAAGCAAAATACCAGTACTTCTTAATTTGTAAGAAAGTCTATATGAGAAATAAAAACAGGTGGTGAAGCAGCACTAGAAGATGGGGTGTGGGGTTTTTTTGTCTGTTTTTTGTTTGTTTGTTTTGGGTTTTTGTTTTTTAATATTTTTTTTTTAAAGTTTTATTTCAAATAATGCAAGCCCTAACCATTCATGGGTAACATTCAAGGGAACACTATGTCCTACAGGCACTATTTACTGCTTTCTTGCATCATGCACACACTTTTTTTTCCTCATCCCTAAATCCCTTTTTCTTGTTACGCAAAATAAATGTCCAGTTTAGCTACTGAATATGTTAAGGGTTAAAATCTTTGAGGTTATCTCTAGATAATCTTAAAAAGAGGATTACATACAATGTAAGAGTCACCATCCTTATAGTTATAATCTTCCTGAAAATCAGGGGATTAATTCTCACAGGGCTGCAGTCACCACGCATTCCCAAATATGAACTTGCTACACCTCTTTATTCAAGATCTAGATTAACCTTAATTGGTCTAAAGGATGTGAAGCTTTATTTTCAGAATTGTTTCACTAACACATACAACACCCCCTCCCCTAAATTCCTGGACACAAAAAATAAATTGAGAGAGTCTTGAGAGCCACATAAAGATCATAGTTATCACAATGCTTCTGTCTAAACCAGCCTCATCACACAAAACCATTACATCAACTGGAAAAGTACAATCTATTTATTAACCCCTATAATGGATTTTTTAGAAATCAATATTACTTCAATCGTATAGATTATTTTGGGTAACTACAGATCAATTAAGACAAATTAAGACCCTAGCAAAACCACAGAATGGCTGACATATTAGACTATTAAAAAAATTAAGGGATCATTTCATAATTCATGTGAATCAACAGTTTCATGGAAGACAAGTCTAGTTAACAATAACAGCATTTATAAATTTACACTTCTGTGAAGAACTTTCTCTTAAATTCAAAATGCTATTTAAACATCAGAACTAAGACCAACACACTAGTCTTTTGTAGATTATTTACTTATTCACAAAATTTAAGCAGATACATTTTAAATTACATTACCCATTTGGTAATGAATGCACCTGGTTGAGATTTACTATTGTGCTACATTGAAACAAATGATGGCATTTCTCATGAAGGTGAAAGCTAAAAAGTATTGCTGCAGCAGCAAACACATATTTATAAACTGATGGTTTGAATCATTAATTGAGGAGAATTTTCATGAAGAACCAAGAAACTCAGATGTAGAAGAATGCAACAACCAACACAGAAAGTCCTTTCATTACTCATATAATAACACAGGAGTCAAGCTAGGAATAAAACAAAAAAACATCGTACCAAGTTTAAAGACAGTAGGGTAATTACTGGTGATACCATTTCACAATGGATGGAAAATCCTATCACACGAAACAGTTAAAATATAGGAAGAATGTTAAATCTGCAGAATCAAGAAGTTACACAGCACGGCTTTTCAATTTAACTTTAAATCAGAAAACCTGCAAATTGAGAAAGTATCAAGGGAATATTTATCCAAGAAGAATGGTCTTCTCCACACACACACCCCACACCGCCCCCAATTTCCTACAGAAAGTCAACCCACTAAAAAACCCCAACAAACAAACAAGAAAAAAACCCCAACCAAACAGAATGGCATAGGCAAGAACTCAGAAGCCATCCATAAAGCTGTGGTAGAGAATTTTACAAGTCACTATGTTCCTTGACTGAAACAACTGCAATTTCATCTGATAAAAGACAGAAGACCAAACAGAATAAATATAATTGCAATTTAAAATTATTTACTCTCAACCATAATATATTTGGGCTTACTGATTATGCTTTAATGACCATTAAGTTATTCTCTTGCTAATTTGATGCTGTGCCAGAAAAAATATAGAAGATGGTGGATAAGGAAAAAAAAAAATATAAACATGAACAAATTACACCATGAATGAGCACTGTTGAATCAAAAGTCTTCCTGAATGGCCAAAAACAGAATAAGCAAACTTGAGATATATTTGTACAAATACCCTAAGCAAGGAAAACGTAAGTAGATGAGCAAAATGCCTAAATATTACTAACATCCTTACTAACATCTTCAATTTACTGTAAGTATAAGTAAGAATTGAGTTGGCTGGGTAAAATCAACATAATGCCATAAATATTATTTTTCCTGTATCTGAGCGTATCTTCCAAACAAGAATGGAAATGCAGAAAAATCTTTTCTCGATTTTTTTTTTTTTTTTTTTTTTACAAGGAAGCTAATTATTCAAGATTTTTCCCATCCACCCCAACCAGAAAGTACAAAAGGTTGAAGGAAGAAGTATAGGGTGGGAAAGAAATAAGTGAACTGAAACTCTAAAACCTATGGCATTTAACATAATCAATGTGGTTTTGAGCAACACAGTTTAGTGGAAGGTGTCCCTGCCCATTGCAGGGGGTTGAAACTAGATGATCTTTAAGGTCCCTTCCAACCCAATTCTATGATTCTATGGAATAGTTCTACAGAGAGTCATGGGAAAGTAGCAATACTGACATTAGTTATTTTTCCTTATTACAAATTTTAAACACAAACATGAGAAAGGCCATATAACTTTGACTATAAAGTCCTACAGATAAGAAATCTTTAAAATAATTTAAAAACAAGTTTCAGGTTCAGATTAACAAACTATCCAACTACATGATCATGCCTTTATCTGTATTATTTAGTGCTGGATTACCTGAAACTACCACGATACTGTCACAGTTATATCAGATGCAAAACTGAATATGTGCACTACCACAGTATTAGCAACACAAATTTGTGCTCTACACTTCAGACATTCCCTTCCCGACCTCCTGCCTTGACATACACACACTTTAGGTTTTAAGACTGGACAATTGTGCTGGCAACAACCTCCTTGTTCCTTCAGTGGAAAAAAAAGGGCCTAGAGGCAGGACTAGAAATATGGACTAGTTTTCTCGTTTCCCAAACACAGTAGAACAGCTGTCTTTTTCCTGAAAGATGCTCACACACAGTTGCTTTGCCACCGTATACTGCATGCTTCACCATGGGCAAAGTCTCCCAAGAACATCCATCCCTCCTTCCCACACCTCACACTCCAGAAGATCAGAACAGCTACAGTACTGACAGATTCCAGCCCCTACTGCCTCCTGAAATCAATGATTGCTTGTCCAAACAAAACCTTTAGCAGTGTTGCAACAATTGGCATTTTTACGTTATCAAAAAAAAAGAGCCAGTACCTTAAAAGCATAAGATAAAAACAAAATAGGTGTTATTAAGTGTTAGTAAAACCAGTAATAGAAAAATTATAGAGATAGTACAGTAGCTTTTAAGATAATACAGTTCCTAAAACAGCACACTAAGGGAGTTCTACAATAGTCCAAAATATAAGAGACAGCTTTTAAAACAATGAAATTGTTGATAAATCAATGAAAACTTAACTTTCCATTTTTCCTCTTCAATTCTCACAAGGTTTACCTTCATCAGGGAAGGGGGGGCAGAGGAAGAAGGGAGGGGAAGAGGGAGGGAGGTGAGGGAAGGGACTCATGACTCCTCTACAACAAAATCAAAAATTATAAGGTTGGAAGCAAGTTTCTTGATGTGAAAATAAGAACAAAGAACAAAAATAAGAAAAAAGAACTTTTCTTATCTCAGATGCAAGCAAATTTCACAACTGATTCCCTCCCATCCAGACTCCCCAAATCCTGAATTTTCTTCAACGCAATTCTGATTTGAAAGTCTATTTCACTATTTAACAACAATAAAAATGGCAATGATTGGCTAATCTCAGGAGGATCATGAAATTTAGGCAAACACTCTCAAGACCAAGAACCTTTAAATTTGCATATTCTGATCACATCTTTACCAAAGGCACACTATTTTTTATAATTTTGTTATAGCAAATTGAATGTATGTCTAATTAGCTGAATAATAATAATAATAAAAAGTTACAGATGTTAACTGTATTCCTTACAGAGAGAATAGATAATTCTATATTACTAAAATTAAGGGTATCTCCCTTTGACATTTGGAAACTTTCATCTCAGAAACTGGTTACACACAAATAGAGACCAGATCTGTTTCAGATCTGGAGAAGAATCTGTAGACCAAAAAATGTGTTGGCCTTTATTAAACTGAGCACAATAGTAAAACGTCATTTCTACAACTCATCTTGCCTAGAGCAACACTAATACAAAAATTCTAAGACTTGACACTCCCTAAACAGATAGCTTTGGTCATCAACTAAAATTACAATAATGTTTACACCTAGGCAAAGAGAGAACTTTAAAGTCAAAAGTTTTATTTCCTTGAACACTACAAACCTGTTCGCTACTTTAAGAAGCAATGGAAAACCTACACTTATTAGCAAAGGATATCTTCTACAAACACCAGTATGGCCATCTGAGAACCACTGAACTTTCTGTGTGATGTTGGTAACAAAACTAATTCACTGTTCTTCATGAAAAGTTGATCTGTCCTCTTCCATGTCAGATGTTCTCTTCCTTTTTAAGATCTACTATTACAGGACAATTCCAAATGTTTGCAATTCCCTTCTCCTTTCTGAACAAATATATGATAAACAGGAATATATTGCAAAGCCCAGTAGGTACTTCGTTTTAGATGTGATGGACTAGGGATACAGACAGAGACATGATGTAGGCCAAGGTATTAGCTCTTATTAATCAGTAATTTATTGGTGTATGTGAGGGGGGAAAAAACCCTCTCCTGCAAACAGAAGCTTCCTGCAAAAGGCTATATTCATTAAGGTCTTTTGTATTTAACCAAAGTACCTGCTGGCTTGATACCTTTCAATAGGATACCAGAATTTAAAGTACTTACACATTGTGTTACAACCCTCCTTTTCAGGTATGACTAATTAAAGGTGGTGAAATAGTACCTTGACATACTGCAGACACTTAAAAGGTTTCCTTCACGTAAGCACTATGTTACACTCACTCTTAAAGAATCAAATTGTTTTGAACACAAGGACAAATTTTAAGAAAAGGAAAACATCTTTTAGTCATACTATTGTTTTAATTATCTCACATTACATGTCCTTCTAGCTAGCAAGGAGTTTTAAAAGTGGTAAATGAACATATTGTAACAGTTACGCTGCCAGTAAGTTCCCCATAAAATTACTGAAAGTTGCAAAAACGTTAAGAGGGTGGATTTTTTAATGTCAAATAGAAAACCTCAACATTTTTAAATTTATTGGAGTTAAGTAACAGAATAGAACAAGAACTACAAACTAAAAAAGCATCATTAAGCAGCAGGCCTTGTTTTGTACCTCTTCTACACACATACAAAGAAACACAGCTCAGTGGCAAAAACCAGTAACCAGTGCTGTGATCTGTGACTTCTACTAGACGTAAGCAAGAAAGGCAAAGTCCAAGTTACACAAACAGCTCTAACCTTTGGTTTTGAATCAATTTATTTACGCTGAAGGTCTTAGGTTCTTTCAATTTAACTCAATAGATCTGTTCATACAACACTGAAATGTTATGGGGTGGTTTGGTTTTTTTTTTTCACAGACTAAGCCAATTTCCTTGGCTTTTAGTATTCTGCTGTTGCCCCAACACTGCCAATTCCCAGTCCAGCTTCTTTCTTTACCTGTTTTTTTAAAACCCTTATTTTTTGTTGTTTGCACTTTTACTAACCTTAACTTTCAATCCTATGTATATTTTTGTCTTTTAAACCTAAATAATTTAGAATTTCTCTGGGAAATACTTTCATTATCCACCACAGAAGTACACATGAAAGCCGTATGTTACAAAATAGAAAATATTTAAGATTGGAACCATGCAACACACATGTTCACTATCAGTTTTTCTAACCATGTCTTAAAATTATGCATCATGAAGATGAAAGAACCTGCAACACTACCTAACATGACACTACACTCAAGGAAGAAAAGGTTATAAACTTTAAGAATCCCTTCATAAACAATTTAAGCTACAGTCCTATACTCAAACTGAAGGCAAAAGATGTCACAATACAAAACTGGAACCACAAAACACAGAATTACCTTAATAATTAACTTGGAAATTTTTAAGATGCAGTGAGTAGTATTGAACAGTGTCCTTACCTATGAAGTATCAATTGTAGAATTATAAATAGTAGTTTATGTCATTGTTTAATAGCTTAGAAAATATTAGAAATAGAAATCAGTTTTTCACTAACTAGTTAAAATAATACTGCTAAGAGCATTGACTTCACTTCTCATTAAGGGAAACACCTGATCACAGTACTTTGAGGACAGGATTGTTGTAAGACCATAATTTGGGGAGCAACAGGTTATTTTCTGTGTCACCTACTACTGCTTTTAAACTTCAGTCAAACAAATATTGATGGACTGAAATGCAGGTCTCCAGCCTGAAAAAAAACAAAACAAAACACATTCTAGGATACCATTTCTTAAAATGAACTAGTAACTTTATTTAACAGAATACTTGGCTGCTTATCAAGATGGTGAGATTCCTGAAGATCCCTTTACTAACTTCTGCTTCATAATAGTTTGTCCAATTCCTTGGACATTGGTGAGTTTAAAAAAATACATATGTAAAAAAACCTGAACTGTATTCCAACAGACTCATAACCACCAGCTATACAAACTTGAAAGGACAGCAGTAAGTGCTGTTCAAAATGTCTGTAACCTTAGGACCTATTCTACACTAATAGTGAATACTAGAAACTTTTTTTTAAGTCAGTGGCCCCAGAAAGTGCTCTGAGCACCAAACACTCATCCCATAAACAATACATTCACTATATATAATCCCAAATCACAGAACAGTTGAGGTTAGAAGGGACCTCTGGAGGACATCTAGTCCAACCCCCCTACTCAAGCTTTGCCACCCAGAGCAAGTTGGCCAGGACTGTGTCCAGACAGCTTTTAAATACCTCCAAGGAGGGAGACTCCACAACCTCCGTGGGCAACCTGTGCCAGTGTTCAGTCATCCTTATAGTTAAAAAGTGCTTCCTGATGTCCAGAGGGAACCTCCTGTGTTTCAGTGTGTGCCCACAGACTCTGGTCCTGACACTGAGCACCACTGGAAAGAATCTGGCCCCAGCCTTTTTGCACCCTCCTCTTCAGGTATTTATATACATTGATGAGGTGTCCCGCCCCCCCAAGTCTTTTCCAGACTGAACACTCTCAGCTCTCTCAGCCTTTCCTCAAAGGAGAGATGCTTTAGGCCCCTCATCATCTTCATGACCCTTTGTTGAACTCTCTCCAGTATGTCCATGTCTCTCTTGTACTGAGAAGCCCAGCACTGGGCACAGCACTCCAGGTGTGGGCCTCTCCAGTGCTGAATAAGGAGGAAGGATCACCCCTCTCTACCTGCTGGCAATTCTTCGTTGAATGCAGCCCAGGACACCACTCACCATCTTTGCCCCCAGGGCACACTGCTGCCTCATGTTCAATGTGGTACTCACCAGGACCCCCAGGACTTTTTCTGCCAGCAGAGTATCTTCTTTCTCAAAAGTACTAGCAAAGCCATCTTCAACTAACAATATACCTCGCTCCTTTACTTAGGAGTAGCTTATAAGCATTCTCAAGAAAAAGGAATTACTTGAGGATGAAATGACTGTAAAGGACCCAAAAATGTTAAGCAGTAAATCCAATTTCAATAAAGCAAAGGAGAATAGAGCTATGAGATAATCCCTATACTTTCTGTTACCATCACCACACTGGAGTGAATCTTCAGACCCACCAAAACAGTAAGGGACACAGGTAGCACTTTATTTCTCATGTTTTCACCAAACCCATAGCACATACTGATAAATATACCAGTGATATACCAGTGGCCTCCTTAAGATGTGCTTTGACATTAGTAGAATTTCAGCTTCAGCACTCTCCTCATCACCATCTGTAAGGCCTTGTCAGCAATTACTTCTTCCTGACAACTAACAGCTTCTCCAGAGATACTTCAACATCCATGATACATGGCAAATATTTTGTTACTAAGATGCAAGTTGCCAACCCTACAGCAGACCTACATAGAACTGAACTAGGAAGCAAACTGTCATTCTTCTTAAACCACAGAACATCCTGAGATGGAAGAAACCCACAATGATCATCAAGTCCAACTCCTGACTCCACATAGTGCAACCTAAAAGTTAAATGATGTATCTAACAGCACTGTCTGAACACTTCTTGAACTGGAAGCATTGGTCAGTTCCCAGAGCTATGGTATCACTGTTATTAGCAAGACTTCGTGGATTGAGTCCCATGATTGATTGGAGTGCTGGGACGGAGGGCTATAGGCTGTTCAGGACAGACAGGCAAGGCAGGTGGGTAGAGAAGTTGCACTGTATGTAAGGGAGGGTTTGACTGTACAGCCCTTTATGATGATGTAGTTGAGAGCCTCTAGATGAGGATTAGGGGGATAGAAAACACAGGAGATGTTGTAGTGGGTGTCTACTACCAACCACCCAGTCAGGATGTAAGCACTGATGAGTAGTCTACAGTCAATTTGGAGAAATCCCTGGATCTGTAGCACTTGTCCTTATGGGAGATTTCAACATCCCAAATATCAAATGGGAGTATCACACTGCTGTTACAAGCAAGTCTTGGAAATTCTTGAAGTCTGTGGAAGATGACTTCTTGTCACAGGTACTTGGTGAGCCAACTAAGATGCTTCTAGGCTTGCTATTTGTGAATAGAAAAGGACACAGCAGTGATACAATGGTATGTGGCTGTCTTGCCCACAGTGATGATGAAATGGCTGAGTTTAAAGTTTTCAGTATAATGAGGAAAAAGAACAGCAGAGTTGCTACCCTGGACTTCAGGAGAGCAAACTTTAAGCTATTCAGGTAGCTATTTAGCAGAGTACCCTGGGAATATGCTTTTGAGGGCTTAGGAGTCCATGAGTGCTGGTCAGTCATTAAGAACCACTTTTTAAAAGCACAGGAGCAGGCAATTCCACTCACTGTGTTGTAAGTCAAGACCAGCTTGGCCAAACATGGAACTTCTCATGGAGCTCAAGATGAAAAATAAAATATATGAACTCTGGAAGTAAGGTCAATCTTTTCTGGAAGATTACAAAGCCATCGTTCATATATGCAGGTAGAAGACACAAAAGGCCAAAGCCCAATTAGTGTTGAAACTGGCCAGGGTTGTGTCAGATAACAAGAAGGGCTTTTTTAAGTATAGCAATAGCAAAAGGAAGTCTAAAGAAAACACTGGAACAATACTTGTTGAAGGTGGTCTTCTAAACTAATAAGGATGAAGAAGAAGCAGAGGCATTCAGTGTGGGGGGTTTACCTCAGTCTTCGATAATACTAGCAGACCTTGAGCTGCCTGGTCCCCCGAGTCAGAGGACCATGACTGTAGAAACTGTGACTTTCCATTTGTGGACACTGAAGTTGTAAGGGACCAGCTGTATGAGCTGAATGCTCACAAGTCCATGTGTCCTGATGGGATTCATCCCAGAGTACTGAATGAGCTAGCACATGTTATAGCAGGACCCCTCTTGATCATCTGCCAAAGGTCTTAGAAGTCTGGGGAAGTCCCTGCTGACTGGAAGCTAGCCAGTGTTATTCCAACCTACAAAAAGGGCATGAGGAAACACCCAGGGAACTACAGACCTGTTGGTCTAACCTCAGTTCCTGGAAAAGTTATGGAGATCATACTGGGTACTATTGAAAGACATTCAAAGAATAATGCACCCATCAGGCACAGTCAACACGTTCACAAAGCAAAAGTCCTGTTTTACGATTAAGTCACCCACCTCACGGAGGAAGGGAAAGGCAGTGGATGTAGTTTTTCTGGATTTGCTCACAGCATCCTTCTGGACAAACTGTTCAACTGTGAGATGAGCGGGTTCATGGTGCACTGGGTGAAGAACTGGCTGAAGGGCAGGGCTCAATGGCTGGTAGTGAATGGGGCTACATCTTGTTGGCAACCAGTTACCAGTGGCGTTCCTCAGGGTTCAATTCTAGGGCCAATTCTGTTCAATATTTTTATCAATGATCTGGATGCTGGAGTTGAATGAACCAATAGCAAGTTTGCTGACTGGTAAGTGGAGAGGGAGGTACTGATCTCTCCTCCCTAGTATTCAGTGATAG
>JAVJGJ010000037.1:33095914-33107235 GCA_035590215.1 Microhierax caerulescens
AACCAAAATAGATGTGGGTAGCATTTAGACTGGTCTCCTCCCCTGAAGTGGCTGTGTGATGGGGGAAAGTGTGAGCTTTACCAACAGGGTGGTCAAGCACTGGAACAGGCTTCCTAGAGAGGTGGTCAATGCTCCAAGTCTGTCAGTGCGTAAGAGGCATTTGGCCAATGCCCTTAACAACACGTTTTAACTTTTGGTCAGCCCTGAATTGATCAGGCAGTTGAACTAGATGGAAGGGATCTACAATCAACTGAAATTGGTCTATTCTATTCTTCCATACTGACAGCTTGGGGCCACGACCACCTCCTGGGGAGCTTGTTCCAGTGCTTGACCACCTTTTCAGTGAAATTTTTCCCAATATCCAACCTGGACGTCCCCTGATGTAGTTTTAAGCCATTCCCTCATACCCTATCACTGGACACCAGGGGGAAATCAACACCCCCTTCTCCACTCCTCCTCACAAGCAAGTTGTAGACAGCAATGAGGTCACCTATCAGTCTCCTCTTCCCTGAGCTGAACAAACTGAATATCCTCAGCTGCTCCCTGTAAGTCATGCCCTCTAGTCCTTCCAACATTTTCTTGCCCTTCTTTGGACAAATTCTAATATCCTTCACATATCAGGTCTAATACAAGCATTTATGTATTAATCTTTCTTAAGCCAACCTATACGCAGTTCCCATCCATCCCCATCTCAAAAAACAAATGTTTGCTCTCGATGCCAATGAGTGGACAAGCTACATACAAAAATATTTTCTTTTCTGTATTTTTTCAATTATGTTCACTGACCATTGCTTCAGATGATGCAATATTGATCCATACATTATCTACAACATATTGCCAGCCTCATACTTGGGTCTAAGAAAAAAAAAATAGTACAATTACAGAGGTTTACAAAAACCTATTTTTCAGTGTTATGCACTGGTCCAAATAAATGACAGACTATGATTTCACTGCACACATCTGCCTGTTCTGTTTTACCATACACTTAGACTAGAGAAGACCTTTTTAGCCTGGTTTCCCAAGCAAATATCACATGTATGACTCATGCTGTCCACCTTCATCTTCCCACTCTTCCTTTCATCTCCATCCCTCTAAATGAATCTGTTCACCACTAGATTCAGCAAAAATAAACTGAAAAGCAATGTCCTCTGATACACTAAGTTCCCATGAGCTTCACAAAAATCAACAGTTAGGTAGAAGAAAAAGACACAAATTCTTGTGCTTGCTGTGGGCTGCAGCGTGAACTCAGGCTATCCACATTGCCTAGCCCAAAGGATACACAATCGCCACAGATGCAGCTCTGAACCAGTCTGAGCTGAAGCTGTGCATTGTGGCTTTTTTACTACAAGTGAGAAATGTCTAGAACAGCAGATGGAGAAAAGATTTGTAATGATGTAAGAAATATTTGTATGAAGCCTAGTTCCTTTGCTCACAGAGCAACTTAGCAAAATATTTAGGGTACACCTCACTTGCAAATCTTAATCACGATGATGCATTTAGGTCCTACCACAATACAAAAAAAAAATAAAAAAAAAATCACAATGCCTCCTCTGTGTATTACAAATAGGACCACATGCACAGTGAAACAAATGAAGTAAGTGCCTTCCAGGTTGCTTGAACAGAATAATGGTAGTTAAAGGCCAACAGTCCAACATGCATGTCAAGAAATCAGGGAAAAGTATTTTCTCCTTCATTTTAATATTCAGCTGAATAGCATTCATATCTGCCAGAATACATAATACGCGAGCTACACACAAGTCTTCAGCCTCTCTGGGTTGCCTTCTGCTATGAAGAATGCTAACAGTTGATATAAAATATTGTTTAGCAGATTTGCATCAAGAGAAATGTACAGTAATATAATAAGATGTAAGTCAAAAATATGGGCATATTTTAGTACAGCTACACTGCAAACAGAACACCTTTCCATAGTTACATGTAGGCACTTTAATACTAAATTTAACTCTATAGGTAACATATAATATGGAAAATGAAGAAATATGGCCTTCAGAACAGACAGGCAACACGAGCACATACCAGGAGTGCCCAGGTAGTTTATAAAATCCACTCATGAGAATTCAAGCCTGTCACCACCACTATTAGTCATAATAGCCATGACTAGCGTAAGCACATCTCTACTGCTATCGCAGCAAAATTAACAAACCAGCAAATTTCAAAGGAACATAAATCAACATTAAAGATGTTAAGCAAGAGTGCTGCTGTTTCTGTTATACCACCACCACCACCACCCTTGGTTTTGTGGAGATATGAAGAAACCATGATATTGGAATTCCAATAATAGGAAATGCATTAATACTGCCCCATAAAATAGTCTCCCACTTTCCCCATTGTTCTGGTGAGTCAGTGGAAGCCAGTAATTCAAAGAAGAGGAGATTAGAAACCTACTCAGTGTTATGGGATGAAGTGGCAGAAAGGGTCTTTGCACATTTTTTGACAGCAAGACATTTGATGCAATGCACCTCTCCTCAGTAACTGTAACTCAAAAAATAGCTCAAAGAGGTATAACTAGAATTCACTGCGTGTTCTCACTCTCTTTTCTCTGAATATTTGCTTTTCTAAATGTGCTATGCAAGCCTCTTCCCAGTTGTCAATCTCAGCAGTGTTAAAACACTAAAATATGTCTGTCCTAATTCCAGTCACAGACTGCACTAATCTTACCTATTACTACCTGAGAGCGCTCACCCAAGCATTGTCACTTATTTTTTCAAGAATAGCCTTTCAGTCTCTACAGTGCTACAGAATTCAACTTGATCCTAAGTAAGGCTCCCAGGTAATAAATAAATTCTCATTTCTTTAAAACAGAGAGTTGCCTGCTTCTGCTACTTATTTTCCAATATAATTCTAATCTGAGTTAATCTGATTCCAAAATTTAACTACACAAAAGTGACAAGTTGAGAACATGAAAAATGAGCAACACCTAGGTCTTACCAGAAGAGCCTAAAGCTTGCCTTCTCAAGGGTAATACTGGACTACATCAATGCACTGCATATTACATTTAACTCAACACCTCAAAGGAATCAGTGGGCTATAGGAAAACTACTTAATTTTTGTAGTAAAAGAGTGTTCAAAATACTAGTTATTTTTATTTTAAGGTGAACAGATGAGTTCATGAGAAATGCAGATGTTCTCATGAGGGTCAGCATCCTTTCTGGTAAAAGTAAAGACTATATTATATAACTAAAAAATAACTAACCGATAATTCTTGAGAACAACACTGCCTTGCAACCAAGTGATTACAAGAACTGCACAGAAAAGGTCACCCAACTCCCCACTGAAAGTTGATTTTCAAAATTATTCCCTTATTCATGTGGATTTTTGAGGATATTAGAGACAGAGGAAAGACATTCAAAGGAAAAGCATTTCCAGCATCCTTTACTCACATAGTATATACTTGCATAGCATGGTCAACACACAGTTCTTCCAAACTGTAGACTATTAAGAAACCTTAGCCATTCTGTAAATCTTCTTCCATATAAATCAGCATCCTTGCTGGCCTTTGAACTTTCTCCAGTTATACCATATACATTAAGAGACAGGGTGCAAAGTGGAAAAGATGAAAAAAACCACAAAGCACTCATTCAAAATAGGAATGCACTATGGATATTAACAAGTGTTGTTGTTTTATTCTATTCTTACATCTTCTACAACAATGTTTGAAACCATCAACATTTAAGCTGATGGGGGGGGGCGGGCGGGGAGTGTCAATAAACATCTGGAAAGATGTTTTTACTCCCCCTCTCTTAACAGGGAAGGGAATGAAACAGAATTTTCAAGTATGCAGAAAATAAGCCCAAAGTGTATGTCTCTGCTAATACAGATTTATTTAATGTAGCTTTCATTTCTTATGGCCTTTAAAGCTTTGAAGGTGAAGCAACCAGCAGAACAGACTTACTCAAAACAGACAAGAACACCAACCAGCTCTGAAAGCAAGCTGCCCCTGGTAGTTAAAAAAAAAAGGAAAAAAAAAAAAATTTAAAATCCAAGAAAGGCTGTAGTGGGCAGTCTAACTTGCTCATAGGAAGTATTTAAAAATGTGGTTTAGTTTATGCACTGATGTGCAATCTCTGTAATCTTTTTTATTAAAACTTCTGTACTTTCCAGCAATTTTCTCCTTCTCTGTATAACAATCTATTCCTTATTTTGATTCCATATTTTGAATCACACAGCCACCAATCCCAACTGAACCTTGTTAAAATTACACGATAGACTACCCTACCCAATTTTTCAGTGTGCTCTAACATCTCCTTGTTTAGTTTTCTGACAGTGGGTGAAAAGCATAGACTAAAATTTATTCATATTCTGTTCAAGGTTCTGTTCACCTCTGCTGAAGGCCTCTCCTCCTTCACTACTTTTTACACTAAAAATAAACAATATTTTCCATTTTGTTTGCACAGCAGCAGTACTATTCTAATAGTCTTCTCCTCAGTTATTTTTTCCTGTTCAGAAATGGAATACAAACAAATGAACACAACAGTCTGTTTGAAAAAGAGCTAAAGCTAGGCCTCCATGTAGCACCAGCACTTTGCCATAGTAACATTTAGCAGTTTTCAAAGATGCTTATGCAACATAAAAATACTACACAAGCTAGTATATGTTATCTTCTTAACTCATTCCAATATTTACTTTTTATTCCATCTCTAATGGGGCACTTTCATAAAACAATTCATAATTATGTCAGGGTCTCATTACCAAATACTAAATTTAGATGCCACTTAGATGAATAGTTCTAATTGCTCCTTCCAACACGCATTAGGTCTCCTATGTTAACACAAAAATGTATCTAGCACCAAATATTAAGCTAGCCCCTGTTATGCCCCTCTGAAGTTTCCATTTCAACTACTCACTAAATAATTTCACCACATACAGATTTTGCCAGTTTATTAGTAGCAGTCTTTTTGTCATGTTATGAACTAAAACTCCAACTAGTTTTCTTCCCCATAGCTATTCCCTTAACAATACAGTTTTACTCAGCATCCCATGACATCCCTTTGTCAGCAACCTCCCAAGACATTCAGCCAAGGATTTATTTTATTTTACTTTGAAATGACACACAAATTCCACCAGATTTTCAATACTAACTGAATTTCTCCCTGTTCTTGTAGCTTGCATCCAGAAGTCAAAATACACTTTTTCTTTTAAAACCAAAATCTTCCCAGCTACTAAGACAGTGATCTTTTTTTTTTTAAAGATAACACTGTAAGAAGGTAGCTGGAAGGGGAAAATAAAGTGTGCCAAGAATGAAGGAATAAAGGGAACTGAACTTTAGGAAAAAGCAGCTTCCACACTTCTAACCTGAGGGGAACAGAAAAGGTAAGTTTGGCGATCCTGTTGTTCTTCACCTTCTACTTAGCTTTCCTCTTATATTTCATTTTGCTTTTGACCATTATGTTTATACAGAGATAATTCAATGTCACTGTGTGTACTGGAAAAAGCAAGAGAGCCAATTCCTGTTAGTAAAAACAAGGTCAGTTTTTGAGACTAATGTATCTTGATCTGTTCAGCAGTTTTAGTTCATGCTTATGACCAACTAAATAAAACAAAACAAAAAAACGCACCAAAACCCAAAAACACCCAGAAAAAAACCCATACTGAATTTCTCAAGATTTAACAGAGCACTGCATTTCAAAACTGGACACGTGCTCTTTTTTCAGTTCTGATGCCCATGTATATTGAGCAATTTTACACATTATGAACTTTATCTTTCCTGTTTACTGTTCCCTATTCTAAAACTACAACTCCTTTGATTTAATTTATACTGAGAAATCACTGGCTACCTTGAAATAAATGCACATACAATCCAAAGTTCTCATATTTTTCACCCACCTATATAAGGAACAGATAAAAGTTTTCATTTCTTTCTTTTTTAAAGGACTCTTCTGTTAATCTCCTGCTCCATTTAAATGCTTACAGCAAAAGATCTTGGTTAGAAATCCCAGTAACTAAAAACCTTCACAGATCATACTTTGTGTATTTTTGTCTATAATTCACAGAAGCACAGACAAGAGCTCTCTTCTGCCGACTTCAGGTTGCAAGGTGAAGACATTTGAACATGTAAAACAGAATTATTTTGCTGTTTATTTTAAAAACGTGGCATTCTCTTCTCATCATTTTTTAAATTGTCCTCTTCCAGCTCCACAATGATTTCAGCAAGGGAATTCTAAAATCCTAATAGAAGGACAGAACAGTAACACAACCAGCTAGGTAAATTTCAGTTTATTCATCAAAATCTATATAATTTATAAGTTAAATCCAAATCCATAACCTCTTTAGACAGGATTTTAAAGTGCTTTTTTGACAATATTGAATTCTCAAACTACACATAGATAACAAACTTATACAATCCTCAATACTGACAATGGGGAGAGGGACTTTAAGAAATCATTTGCCATGTATCTGCTGTTATAGAACCACAGCAGTATACAGTCATACAAGCCTGCAATGACCAATTGCTTCATACTACATACCACATGTCTGGTATTTAATAAGACCCACATGTAACACAAGCATAAAGGTTTCCCTGAAATGCTAAGAAATTAAAAAAAAACAACAAAAACACACAAACAAAAAAAACCATAGTGCTCTCCCAGGTAAGAAATTCTGACGTACTATAACTGATGTTATATCAGTTATATCAGACAGCTGATGGCTTCCCTGGAATCTCTAGTGTTCTTCCGTAAAGCAACACTACACTTACAAAACAAAGCTAAACTCAAGTATGCTTCTGGTTAAACTATTAGGTCCTCAAACACAGCAAAACCATACCCCCAGAAGTAGGAATTAGAACTTTTTGCTTAGAGAAAGCAATTAAATACTCCCACTTAAAAGGTACTGTAGCAAATTTTAGCTAAAACCATGCCATGTCATTGTTCTACAGGGAAAAAAAGAGGGTGCAGCACTCATAGGATTTGTTCTATAAGCCTTTGGAATGCCTCTTCTGTATGCTCCCGCTCCTGCCCATGAGGAAGAGATTTCTCTCTCCAGCCATATCATTTCCCTTCAAGAAAACAGAATTGAGATCTCTGACATTTTCCATTGTCCTTACCTATGACTATTTTATGTCACTACAGGAGAACATCAACAGACTGTGATAAATCTGAACACCTGCAGACAGAAAAAGCCGCCTACTGATGCAAGGCAAAAAAGCTTTTAAAGAAGGACCTGGATGTAACCAAATCCTATTGAATGCACTTATGCATAGACCAAAGCAATATAGAAGAAAGTCACTATATATTGCTTAACTCAGAATTCAAAGGAAGAGTTTAGTGGTTCTGGTTTACAAGATTCATAAGGACAGCACAACCAACAGGATTGTGGTTGGTCTGACACTATCATAGAAACCAGGGAACTCTGCTCCAGTTTACACACTTTCATACAGGAAGGGACACTGGAGCAGCTTTTCTACTAACTTTAAGTCGTATGCAACTGATGCAGAGCTAGAAAGTCTTTTTTTCTGTTTTTGTAACTGAGATTAATATTACATTGTGCAGAAGCAAGTAAGAGCAATACTAACCTAGGTTAAAAAGATACAACATTTTTATCAGTAGCTTCACTCCTCTTCAGTCTTTCTGAAATAAAAAGAAGTCTTTTTAACCAAGTTAAAAGTAACTTCCCAAAATCACTTAAGCATAGCTTGCAGCAAGCACTTATTTCTATTTTTGTCTATCACTCCATTCACTCCTTCTCCAAGCCTTCTCACTCAATCATCTGCACTTCACCCAACTGAATCCTAAAATGAACTTGGGTTTATTGGAGGGGTTAGGGTGGGCTTTTTTTGGCTAACAATGAGTGTTTGCTCTAAATGCATAAATAGTAGCCATTTCCAATTAACTAAAATTGTTTAGGTCATGATTTTTTGACTATGGTACTTCAGTTTTCAAATCTAGTGTTTTAATGGCATAGGGAAACCAAAGCATGAAAAAACTGAATGTAGCATCAACTTCCCGTCAAAGATCTTTGCTCCCAACTCTTCTTTGTGTCCAAAAACCTTCCCCATAAGTATTCTTTTAAGAGAAAAAACAGGAAAGTGGGTAGAATTTCCAGCTTATCAAGATTTCCAACTTCATATGGAAAGCTAAGAAAAAAAATGAAATGCAGAAAAAGGAAACTAGAATACAAGGATTCCAGACTCAGGAAAAGGGGTTAGCTCTGAACTCCATCAGTATTCCCATGATTTCAGAAACACCTGAGGGCAGGTGATTATTTAAACTTCATCATAAACCCTTCAACAAAAACACACAGGCTGACTTACAATGTTTTGTTCAGTGATGTTTAGCAACAAATGGAAATTATTTTTGCAACAAAATATAACATACACTTTTGGTAACAAAGTGTCCCACCCCAAGAGATTAAATCAGTCCCAGACATGTAAAAATTGCTTTCGTGTTTTCAAGTATACTTATGTACTTAAGGGAATTATTCTACAGTATCATTGGAAAAAGACTACTGATAGTGGAAAGTTACTCAAGCTAGGAGCATTTATAGGATTAGACATTTAAAACACAGCTCTAAATACGCACCAAAAAGGTCACAAATGGATTCTAAACCTACAGTTTCACAAGCAACATCAGCCGAAAGTATTTCTAGTTGCCCCATTTGAAAACATCTTTGTCAAGAGACCAGATAAACAGTGCTTTTTTTACAACTGTAAAATTTTTCTCAAAAGGATGAAAAATCCTTCAGATTTTTTTCCTATGGAAAATTTCTTTCGTCTTTATTAGTGCTAAAGTCAATGAGAAATAATAAATCAGTTTATACCTTGACACAACACTGACTCAGATAAGATAGAAGACAAAATAAATAAAAAAAAAAAGCCAGTCCAAGTTAGTGAAGCATTATAACAGCTCACCAATAAGCAGTTTGTTTCCATACCACAAAGGGATTAAACCAGAATATGAAATTTAAGGGGAGACTCATCACTGTGAAGCCCATATTGTCTTTCACATATGTGACCATATATAACCCAGCCACCTGCAGTCTGTGACAGAATCACCTAGTAAGCCAGTGTTAATTAAACGTGAATGACCTGTTTGGTTTTTTTTAATGCAAAATATCCTGATAATTTTCTATGAAACACAGGGGCCATGTGAAAACACAAATGAGATATGAAAACCTCTTCTTACAGTTTCACCCAAACATCGAAGAGCTGCCACTAAAATGATTAGATAGTATTAAGTTCTTTTCTCTCTTTGATGTACAGTTTAAACATTTATAGATCTGGAAGCAGACCTAGATCATCCTAGTTAAAATGTGATGAGAATTGGTATTGTTCCAAAAATAAGACAACTACAAATAAAACCAAGTATATAAACACTTAACACCGAGTTGTAACATTTTGCCAAAACATAAACAAAGATAAGTGACATAAATAGGTCTTTTGAGGTCTTGAATTCACAGTTTGCTCGGCAAAACATACATTAGGAGGGCCCAGAGGGACTCAGCAGACACGTATAACTTGAGCAGTAACCGTAACAGCTTCCCACCCTGCTGTGACCCCTCCTCTTGAGAAAAGGCACTACACATACTGTGAGGGGTGACAGTGGCTCATTCATTGTAGCGGGGAAACGGCTCTTCACCTCCTCCCTCCCCACATTTCATCAAAGGAAAGTGAACCGAAACACAACAATATCCTTCTCCTCTGCTTTCATCCCGCAGATGAGCGCGCAAGGGCCGGCCGTGGAACTGCCTCCCCGACTCCCAGCCACTAACGCCTCTCGCAATGCACTCGGGTGACACAGGTCGGGACTCAGCCCTCAGTCACCCTCACACCAAAGGCCGTGGACAGGAATACACAAGGTTATTCGCCTGACACCGGACACCAGCGACACTCTCCCTTCTCCTTCCCCCGCCCCACGCCTCGGCAAGCTCTGCGAAGCGCCGACCCTCCCTCCCCTCGCCAGGTGCGGGCCAGGAGGCCCTCAGCCCTGTCCAGACCGGAGCCAGACTGGGAGCCGGCAGGGAAACACAGCAGCCCTCCAGTCACCAAACGGGGGCAGCGAAAGGGGAGCAGCCGCCACCCCGCTCCAGCCGGGCCCGCGGGGCGCGACGAGTTCAAGTGCCGGAAAGCAGAGCCCGAGCCCTCACCGCGGCTCCCTTCGCCATTTTACCCCCACGCCCATTCCCCTCCTCCCCGCCTCTCAGTGACAGGGGCAGCTCGCAGCCGGCCACAGCCGGAGCCCACCTCCCTGCCCTCGCTGCCGCCGCTTCCGAACGGCGGCGAAGAAAAGCGAGAAAACCGGCAGCCGTTTTTCTCCTCAGGCCGGTCGGGCTCTGCCGGGCCAGACCGCAAAGCGAAACGGCTGCGGCACAGCTTGTTTTGTTTCCTTACCGTGGCTCGCAGCCTCACAGCTGCCGCCGCCGCCTCCTCCTCCTCCTTCCTCCCACCTTTTTCTTCTTCTCTTTCTCCTCCTCGCCGCCGCGGCGGCTCCTCACCCTTCCGCGCCGCGCTCCGCCGCCGCCGCCGCCGCCGCGCAGAATGATGCCATCTCACAGCAGCATCGGCGGCTCCTGCACAACAACCCCCCTCCCGCCGCGGCCGCCCCTGCTGCCGCCGCTCCCGCCGCCGCCGCGCGCCCCCAACGGCCGAGCCAGCCTCGTGCGCGCGCCCCGGGCACGGGGAGCAGGAACTCGTGGACCCGCCGCCGCCCGGGCGGGAGGGCCCAGTCGGAACCGGAGTAGCGCGCAGCGGCCGTGGGAAGGAAAAGGAGAGCCTGAACCGAGGCTCTTCAAAGGGGACAGGGCTTATTCCTAGCGCCTGCCCCGGGCGGAACCAACTCGGGCGCTGCGGCGGGGAGAAGGGCTGGGCGGACTGAATCAACCTCTGCGAAGGCGGGGGAGGAGGGGCCGGGCTGCAGCGCCGGGGCGCCGTCCGCGGGGGAGAGCGTGCTGGGGCAGGGTAAGAAAGGCTTGTGTGAGTCACTGCCCCCCCGAGAAAGCTCCTCCACGGCGGCGGTGCCGAGAGCCAGCACACCCCGGTGGTGTGCGAGCGATAAAGGTGCCTACCCCACCCGCCTCTCTCCCGGGCTACGCAGGCGGGGCGGGCGGCTGCGCCCCGCCGGGAGGCTCCGCCGCGGCCGTGACAGCCGGGGCCGGCAGGGTCCTCCCGGCTGCCCCCTTCCTCTGCCGCCCGGTCCCCGCTCCCGTTCCGAGTAACTTACGCTTCCCCGCACCTAGGAGGGCGGCGGCGGTGGGGGAGAGGCAGCTCCCCGCGGCCCGGCAGGGCGGTGGTGCCGCTGACAGGGGCGCCTGGCGGGCCCGGCCACATCGCCGCGGGCCCCGCAGCTCCTTGGGGCGGGGGCCGGCTGTCG
>JAVJGJ010000037.1:33107335-33124064 GCA_035590215.1 Microhierax caerulescens
CGGGGGCCGGCTGTCGCGGCCCTCCCCGGAGAGGCACAGCTTCACAGGCCTCAGGGTGCTGTTAGCACAGGCGGGTGAGGATTGTGTCCTACACTGAAGGCTAATGAAGCTTTTAGCTTCGTACCGTACAACCAAATGCCATGGAGGCAGCAGTAGCCTGCACTTTGGGGCGTAAACAAGGCGTTTCGGTGGTTGTCTCAGAAAGTCCAGTGCCACTGTTAACTGAAAGAACAAAAGCTTACAGCATGTAACGCTGGAGCAACTTCCCAGCAAAGTCTGGTATTTTGTGGTTCTTAAAAACCAGCGTGAGGGTCAGCAGTCCGATTTGGGCATGTAAATTTCTTCAGGAAACAACAGGGAAGCTCTTAAAAAGTACAGCTTTCCAACCTGTTCATTCTTCATAGGAAATCTATAGGGAAACCACAAAGTTTGGAAGAGAAACATATGCGGTTCAACTTTAAGAAGTATATTTGACTATCCTACAAGAAAACAATACTAGTCTCCCCTTGACTGGGTACAAGGGCCTGAAAACTGTTGTAGTTGGAGTATTTGCACACAGCAATCGTAGCAGAACGTGTGAACTGCACACTGGCAACATCCATCGTGGGCTGTAAGACTACCTGTTCACAGTTAGCAACCTAATTAATCCATCTGATTTGCGGAGTTCAAGAAATAACAGTTTATTTATTTATCCAAAGCTTACACTTAAAGAAAACTCAAGTCCTGCTTTTGTTCTGAGATTGTCCAAAATTAAGTACTTACTCCCAGGGGGGTACTTTTACAGTCCTTTGGTAGCGTTTCCAGAGTCTGCTATTAAACACCATCTCGCTTGCTTGCTTGCTTGTTTGTTTTTCTGGTGTAAAGCAATCTAATTGAAATCTAGAGAAAAAAATACCAGTAACTTTACATAGGGACCATTTAAATGGGGAAAAACTCAGGAACTTTCCACCCGATGCAGCATTATATTCCCAGCAGAAAAGGGCAGGTAAAGATGTAAATGGCAAAATTTCGATCTCTGCTCTTTGTATAAGCTATTAATTTCTCTGCTTCTAGGCTTTACTTTTTACTATTATCAGTAATCTGATACTGATAACTTCATGAAAAGTATGAACGTTATTTTGTAATAGATTATATTTGCACAATTTCTAAGTGCTTCTTTCTTGCCTTATGAAGTATGAAAAGTGTACAGTGACTTGAAACAATACTCTACACACAAGTTATGGGCTTCTCTGGCTCGCCTCCTTCCCTATTTCAAAACAAGCTTTGTCATACATTTGTCTACCCTGGGGAACAGTGACATTCCAAGTATTCTTCCATCGTAAAAGACATTTGATACACTTATGAATGCAAAATGTCACAAGTTTGTTAATGTCATAAGTTTGGTTTTTAAATGTCTTGTAAAACCTCGAGGTTCTTGCTTTTTCCCAACTACTTTTAGGGTGGTAGGTAATAAATACACAGCTAATGGTTAGAAGCCCAACACTGAAAACTTGCTGAAAACATTGAAGTTACACTTAAGAGTTATACTTGTTAAGTATCTGAAAAAGCACAAACACAGTTTTCTTCATTTTGCAGATAACCACCTTTATTTTTTTTCTACTGTGCTGCAGCCAGTAAAGATTACAGTTTCTATCATACAGCGCCAAAGGCTAGGAGGAATTAATACAGGTTTGGTTGCCTCACTGCTCCAGACCTTTGCTCTTTAGAGAGTTGAAATACACTGTTAACCTCAGGTAAGGTCTTATAAGTCGCAAACATATCAAAACATAAATCAACCAAACTTTGCAAAAGAGTCAGCATGAAGATTTTATTTGAAATAAATATGCGTAGCTTCTGTACACAATATTCCTGAGATAGTAATTTACGGCCCTATTGAAAGTTTTTATCAGCGTCTCCTTGGGTGTATTTCTGACTTTTTTTCCTTGCAAAGTAAGGAGACTTTTGGAGAACTGAGATTCAGAGTAGATACCTATGAAACAGACTGCAGAATACACTGGCTTTATCCTTAGATATTAATAGAACTTTTCTGGCATGGCTGAACAATGTACATTTGACAAGCATGGAATCTAGAAGACTAGAGTATCCACTGGCTGAAGTGGTGTCTTTCCTTCTTTTCAGTGAATGTTTTTGCTGTTGTAACTGTACACAGAGCACTGGCAGTGAGTACTTCTAGCTTTTAATTGGAAGGTCTACACGAGTGGCTCAATCTATAAATATGTAGTTGCCCAACCTATACTTCTGGAGAACTCTTCTAGAACTTAATAGGAAGTGAATGGGTAAAACTGTAAATTAATGTCTCTAGTAGGATATAAAATTACCATATGATATCATCTGTTTGAATTTCTGCTCTTTTTTGATTTCTCAAACATCTTATATGTTATGTTAAACGCATGTTACAGAGTAGTTAAAAATTCCTTAGAAAAGTGAAAGTCTAATAATTTAACTTACTGAACAGTAACACAGTGGTAAAAGACAAGGCTGAAACCAAGTCTTTCTGCCTTTAATAGACTCAAATAAAAGCTGATTTCACCTGAGCAAAGGCATGCAGAACTAATCTGCGTGTATGTGTGGTTTCTGTTGTTTGAAATGAGCAAAGTTTTATAATACAAGTCTTAAATGCAAGTGGTTGGGTAGGTTGCTTATGCAGCCCTAATTCAACTGTGAAAAATCCAGAAAACAGTATCTAATGATAGTAGAGGGAAGTTTCCTTTGGAAATTGTTATTTTTTACATGGAGATCCATTATTACAAAACTCATGGATAAGTTTATTTGGATCGTATTGGAAAAAAAAAAAACAACAAACCCAAACATTTAGGCACCTGAAATGTGGTTTAGGTAGAACTTTAAATTCTACATTCAAGAGCACAAGCCACAAAACTCTGTAGTTGTCATCACCTAAGTCCACCAGTGGATGTGCTCAGTGTCTTGTCAGCATGTGTAGTGGGTAACTGATGTTTTCACTGCAGTAAAAGATTTGCTGCTTGATCTATGCCTGTTTTGTTTGGGTTCCAGATGGTGGGTAGTGTATCATCTGAAATCCACGGAGAGGTGGATCAGACAGGCATGATTAAGGGTACATCCAGTACATGAAAGTCAACACAAAGTACAAAAGTTGCAGTAAGGACAGAAGAAGAGGGAAACATGGTAGCAGTACCATAATTATTAGAGAACTTGGGACCTAGAAGACCTGTGTTCTGTGCCCACCTGAGTTCTAACCAATCTCTCCCCTCAAGGCAGACTATGACTAATGAGTACGGTCTGATTTGGGATCAAGATTATCTCTCCTGTTCCAACTCTGTGCCCCTTTATGAAGGCACACTGAAGTAGTGAGACTACTGCCGGACTACTCAGCAATTAGGGAACATAGGTAGAACAGCCGGAAAGTTTTGGTTTCTAGTCCTTCTTCCCAACAGTGTTCAGACATTTTAAACAATGGCTTTTCAATGCACAATATTGGCTCCTGTTTGAGGACAATAAACACTCCGCATAACAACTGAATGTCTGCACTGTTGGCATTCCGTCAGTCTCCTCATGTTTCTCTGATTCCCTGATTATTATGTTCTGAAAGCAGACTGGTTTATTTATATACATGTATATGTTTGTGTCTGTAAAACTATACCTTAGATATATATTGTCATTACAAAATATCTTATTTATATGGTAAGTAAGGGTCAGGGGGTTGTCTTTATGGTGGTATATGGGTTTTTTTGATGCTATACTTAAAGTAGAATCCTTCTTTAGTCATTTCTTTACTGCATATAATTTAAAGTCTCTACTTGTAAAATGGTTATGCATCTTGGGTACCGCACCTTCCAGTTATTTACTCTCTGATATTTCCTCTCATTTCTCAGAGGTATGCCTTTGTTGTTTCTCATTTAAGGTATAAGATAGGGATTCTACTATTGTGTATGCAATATCTGACACAATAAGGTTCTAGTCTGTAATGAGGTTTTTTGCATATGTAGCAGTGTAAATACGTAACAGTAATCACCTTGGTCATGCTTAATTTAACTTGATGCCTAGCAAGAATTTGGTGCCTGATTGCATTTAAATGATTAGGCTTTTTAAGCAGCATTGTGGAGAAATTAAAAAATGACAATGCAAAGACTTGACTCCGCTTAGCAGAAATCAGTAAAATTGCTTGCCTCTGAATTTAAATGTTAGTTTCTTTATCTATAAACTTGAAATTAGAAGGAGAATCTTTTCCTAGACCAAAAAGTATCAATTAAAAAAATCATTAATTCAAAAAATGATGAGTGAATGATTGAGGAAAAAAATAAATAAAAACCCCTTTGATTTTATCTACAGTTCCATAAAATTTATTTTCCTGTATACAAACATCTTCCAAAATGGCTGTTTTTTGAGAATACAATTATTTCAATACCTTGACATTGTCATCTTTTCAGATCTGTTATTCACCACTGAGGCAATGATGAATCAGCAATGAAGGTATGGCTTTTTCATGTAAGCCTAGAGGTTTGTGTGCCAAATCCTAAAACTCTATGAAAACAACTTGGCAAGTGTTGTTGTTTCTGGTGGGCTATCTCTTAGCAGCACAGTATGTAAGACTTATTTTGTGGGGAAAAAAAAATAAATTACAAGCCAGTACATCTCATCTCATGTTGTAATGAACACAAACATTTGCTTTTAAGTCTGGTACTGCAAGGTCTTCTGTAAATTCAGAAAACTCAGATTTTATGTGAACATATTGGAACGTATTTGAACAGCAGACAAAGCGTCAATGCGTATGGTTACCTTTTTATCAAGTACTATTTTCACACTGACAATAGAGTGAATTGTACTACTGTAAATTCACTTTTCTCTTGAAACTGTAGGAAATAAATGTTGAGCCACTTTTTGAAGTCCCTTGCTTCTTACAGGGTTAGTGTTTTGAAGCACGCCTGCCCTTCTGTCTTGGAAGCGGATCTAAGATAGGGTGAAGTTAGGAGCAGATAATGAGTAGGCTGGTTGTGACTTAGATGTCTGAGAAGACAGAGTATGGAGGCAGGTCATGAAGGATGAGGGACCCTGGTCCTAGCATTTGAGAGTAGGTGGTGTGCAACAGAAGAGTGTGAGAGCATAGCAGCTCAGTTTGGTGCTGGAGGAAGGAAGAGAATAGGATTGTCTAAAAGGCATGAAGTATGGGGAAGGCATTTCAGTAAGGGGAGGGGAATGGTTTGTTTTGTTCTGTTTGTATATCAGTAGCAAGATTTTGTATTTTTTTCTCCCTGATAACTGGACAATGAGTTTTGGAAATAAAAATCAAGACTATGGCAAATTATTTTAGCCTCGCTTCCTGTGGAAGCAAGATACATGTTTACTGAGTATGTGTTTTTTACCCCTGCATTTCCCTAATGAGTTTTTTGAGTAGAGTAGCCAACTTCAAACATGTCTTACAAAGACTGATAAATTCTTATAAACTTTGAGAAAAAATAGATGGGTAGAAAGCTTCTGTAAATGCCTTCTGGAAGGGCTACAGACAAAGAAAAAGCTACATCACTAAATTGCACACTATTAACTACTAGAGAATGGGGAGCCAGGAGAGAAAGAGTAAACAATAAGTCAGCCAGCCCTTATAAGTGCCTGCCATAAGAGAAGGCTTCACTTGAAGTTTGCATTCTTAGGCACCAAAGCCAATCAACCATGAAAAACAAATCTTTAAGAGACCAAGGTTCATTAGTTCCAGTACTCAATGAGTGATGTGATTTAATTGCAGCACATCCTAAAGCAATGCTATGCAGCCCATAGACTGCAGATAATAGGTGGTCAATAAAATGGAGCTCAAAAAGCAAGTCAAAACCAGAAATTCCTGCACAGCCATATTCTCCCGTACAAACAAGCAAATGGAAGAGGAGAATAAAAATTAGGATAGATTTTTAATCTTTATTTTTATTTGTCTGTAAAAGAAGGATATTGTGACTATTTCTGCACAAGTTTGTCTCTGAGATTGTTTTTCTTCCAGAGGTGAATTGAACTTTCAATTAAAAAGGTAGAGAAACGTAGCAGTCCGGAGACCACAATCAGAGAATCAAGGTTCTGATTGTTGTAAAAGACAATTTTTCTCTTTTTCCTTTATTGCCCTATTCAGGTATCATAAGTGAAAATGCTCAAGTGGACATCATTTGTGTTCATCCTTTGTGAGAGCATGGCTGAAAGTGAACTAGAGTCAGCCATCAGTTTGAGGTGCAACTTACTCTTGCCTTTTCTTGATCTGAGCATTAATCAGAAAAAAACCCCAAAGAAATCCAAATATTCAACACGACATTTTCTGAGACTTAACCATCTTTTTTTTTTTTTTTTTTTCTCTTAATGTTTCAGTGGTTGTTAGAATGCTCATGATTATTTAAGAGCTCTCTTCCTTTAATATAGAACATGTGCCTGTTGCATTTGTATGCAGAACTCTTGCCATGACTTTTATTGCAAGGAAAAACAAAGATCTTGAACCTCAGATTTCTCCTGACCTGCCTCTCTGGTCTTTCTTGCATTCTTACCTGCAGGCCATTTTTTCTCAAGCCCTAGTACTTCATTTGTCTCTGAAAATCCTCTCTTCTTTTCCTGAATGGGAGAGAAGAATTAGACCATGGTACTGTATGTGTATTGGTAAATAAAATATACTTGCAAATCCATGCATGTGTTTTAACAACTTGGGAAAGTCTTTTTTTGTTAAGTGCTTACAGTATAGCAGTTTTGTTTCTTTATGTATAATTCCAATGTTTAGTGCAAGTTAAATTAATTTCAGTTTTAAGGTAATACACATCCTTGGTTGAACATAGTGGTCTTGGCGAACAGTTCCTTCCATGACTATTTAAACTGTTAGTAGGAATAGACTAGAGAATGTTTAACTTTGCCACTTTTGACTTTCTTATTCTCTGTTTTAATGCAGCTATGATACATTGTCCCCTGATTGTTATTGAGGTTTCGCTAGGAATTTGTGCATGTTATGTATTTTTAAATGAGATATAAAATTTATACTCATGTATACTTAATTTGCTCTTTAAAATCTTTCAGACACAAAAGGGACTAATAATATTTTAAAATTGTTGTTTTTAAAACTTCTTTTTTCTTATTATTTAGACAGGAATATTTTAACCAATTAAATATTAATACAGAACAACACTTGCTTGTTCACTGTAGAAATCAGTGTACTTTGCTCTTTAAAAGCATTTAAAAATGCATTGCAGTTTTTCTTCCACATTCTGCACATTCAGTTTAACATATAAAAATTTTAGCACGCATTTGATGGAATGACAAAGGACATGTTTGAAACAGCTGCTCTTCTGCTCTCTTGTCTCCTGCCTTCACCTAGATGACATATGGTGCTTTGGTGGGCCAGTTTGTGTCATGGTCACTAAATACTGGCAATGTCACGAGTAATTTAGTGAAGTCTAAGTCAGTGTTTCCTGCTGTAGTCTGAGCTGTTTGTGGTATAGTGGAGGGAAGCGAGCTTCTGCCCTGAGTGAAAGCCCATGACTTTTAGTTCAGAAAACACAGTTTTTTCCATAGCTCTTTCTCTGTCTGATGTAAGACTTTGAAGAAGAGGCTTAGTTCAGAATTTTCAAGTGCATAGATTCCTGTATTCAAAGGTATGTGGAAGATATATGGGGGAGATAAGCTCAAATAGATTTGTTTTGTTGTGTTTTTAAAGGGTGAGTCCTATCTTGCACATCTCTGTGTATGAACTGTAGGCATCTCCTTTGGCTCTCTACCAAGCACTAAGTGAATTACAGAAATGACGTGAGATACTGTGCACAAAAAATCTGCTTTATGAATATGGCCTCAGGGATGGTTCCTATTTTCAGAAGGTAGTACTACCCATCAGCTTTCTTACATTCACTGGGTGGTAGGCAGGAGAAAAATGAAAGGAGGGTTGAAAGGAGTAGGGTGATGGAAGATGGATTGTTTGGTATAAGAGAAATCAGCAAGATTAATGTCCATATACATCATTACTATTACTATACTATTACTGCTACTACTAGTATTACCCCTGCTAACAATTCTAACTCTTCCTGAAGGAGAAACAATATATAACAGGTGGCAATGAAACATGCACCAACATAGTTCTTTTTAAGGTGTGTTATTTTTCCTCTCCAGAATTATAAGGCAAATACTGCTGTGGTATTCATGAAGCAGACTAACTATAGAGAGTAGTATTTACATAGAATTTGTTAAATTTAACAATAGTGTTACCTACAAAAAAATAACAATTTTGTAACACTGAAAACATGCCTCATTTTCAGCCTTTTTCCAAAAAATTACTAGGAAAAAAAGGTGTATTAACTGATGTAGTTCTTGTCAGACAGTTGATAACTGAGTATAAGTCTTTACAATGTTCAAAAATGGTTTTCCAGTAATAGCCAGTGATGTTTCCTGGTACTTACTTCCAGTAAAATAACAATTTATTTGGAAATGCTGTAATATTCTAACTTGTGTTGAATACCTATAATAACACGTCAATTAGCAAGACCAAGTTTCCTAATGATATAGGCTTTATTATGAATTTAAAAACCCCCTATATTTAGGAGGAGAGGGTTAAATTACATTTCTCAAATATGTCTTTTATTTTCTCTCCTCTTTCCCAAGATGTTTCACATTAACTTTGTTAAGGAGCATGCTACTCTTACCGTATTCCAGGAAGTCACAGACCAATTTTGTTGATTTGTCTTGGGTTACAAGTGGATTTTCGTATTTATTTTATGAAAGTAAAATGCAAAGAAGATTAGAGAGAAGTTAACAAAAGTGGAACTCAGTGAAACAAGAGGGGTAAAAGATTCATACAGCAACAAAGTGAGAATTTATATAATTTTAGGTACATGATTTTCTTTTTAATGGTAACTTGCATTGCATCTGGGTGATTTTACACGCTCCTGAAGGTTCAAGGTCAGTCACTATTTGGAAGGGAAATGGTAATAAAAGCAGAAGGAAGTGTAGATATTTCTGCTTAAGTAATAAGGCAGACACAATCCAGAGTTGTTCTGAAATAGTGCACTCACAGCAAACAACTGTTTGGGCTTTCTGCAAAGCTGTGGCAATCTGTTCCTGTTCAGTTACCTTAGCCTCTTGGTAGCAACTGATTCAGACTTTTTTCCTAAAATGTTATGCATAAGAGTGATCCACATACTTAGCCTTTGCTGTTCCCAAGGTATTACTTTTACTTTTTCAGCAGCTGTGCCTGCTGTACTACCAGTGGCCAAACAGCAAACATAAGACTTGGACAACAGCTAAGATGATATAACTGCATTTTCAGTCAATCTGGATTACTGTAATGGAGATGAGAAGGTGATTTCTTTTAAAAAGCAAAGCTTGAATGTACAGGTTTAATGTAAGATTTACCAATTTTCTTTATTTTAAAGGGTTCTAAAGTTTCACTGTCATTTTTAATATACTGAAATAGCTGTAAATAATTAACAAGAGTGATCTGCAAGCAATGGTGTGTTTTGGTTTTTTTTTTTATTGAAACCGACCTAACTGACAAAGCTGGATAGTCTCCAATTGGAAGACTCAATCAAATGATCTTTGTGAAAGAGTTTGATTTTATGTATCATTAATTAGTGGCGTTACATCTTTGTCCCATGATGGTCACTTATTAAAATCTCTTCTAGTCTTTGGCATTGTTAATATCTCAGTTATAAAAGGGCTGTTTTCTTGTGCTGCTGGCCTGGAAGGTCTGTGTGAGTTTAATACGTTACTTTTCCACATGGTTTAATGCAAAATCTGCCATCTAAAATTCCAATATTTTTTTTCTCTTTTTATCTTATAATTAAAAAAAAAAATAATGTTTGAAAATCACTGTTAGGAGACTGTAAAGCAAGTGTAAAGTGGATCAGGAAAAGTCACTGTATGGGGAGTTTTTCCATTGAGTCAGTCATACACATACTGAGGGAAAGAACTGACTTAGACCTGGCCATTAAACTAACTGGTTGTAATTACTCTTATGTATGTAATCCGCTTGATGGCATGAATTGTTAACAATTTTTTTAATATTTCTGTAAGGAGTTATCAAGATGCACATCAATAGTGGGTTTTTGTTTATTTTGCTTTTAATAGAAAATTAATTTATTCTGATTTTTTTCTTCTGTATTTTTGCCAGAGGATTAATTTTCTAACTAAACGTCTTTCTATTACACTGCTTGTGTAGTAGTAGGTAGTGTAATTCCTGAGCAGCTAGCTTTCAAAAGCCAGTGATGCTTTCAAAAGCCTGCAACACTTTCAAAAGCCAGAGAGGTTAGTTTAGTTTAAATCCATCAAGTTTTATACCTTTGTTGTTTTGCAAACATTTCTAAGTTCACTTTTACCCGTTGCTGTCTTTGACAGAGTAAGGGCATGGAATATGATAAATTTAATTTTTCATTGCTTTTGGATGGGAGTAAGACACTTACAGCTTGGAAGCGGTTCATTAATTAATTTCATGTGGCTTGCAGCCTGGAAGAAAGTGGGAACAAGATATTGCATTAATGTGGCAAAAAGCAACTCCAATGGTTATTATTGATAATGATAACTCATGTCTTTCTATATGCTGTAAATTCTCTAATATCTTATATAGAAAGGAGGTAAAAATTCTTTGCTATGGTTTTAAGAAGACAAAAAAGTTTCAGTTTTTGCTTCACAACTTAAATTTCATCTTGATGAAAGTTTTTTTGACATAGAACAAGATTTTTTTAGCTTAGCAATAACTTTACCATTGTCTGGTCTTCTTTCTGAGATAGAATCTCTTCACTTTTGAGTATTTTCTTATATTATGAATATAAAACCATGCCTGACTGTGGAGGGCAGGAGTGCAGCTATAGCATGCACCATGAATTTATACACATATACATGGCCATTTCAAACTGTCAGAATTCCCATTAAGTTGGTGGATCCCATTTGTAACAGGGAACTGATAGATTATTTTCTGAAATTTTGGTATTACTTATGTTAGGATTCATAAATTTCTGTGTTAGAGGTAGAGAAGCCTTTGAGCTGAGTGTAAGCATCATTTTTCTTAGCCAAGAAGAAACTGCACCCAAACACATTGGGACAAAATATGGCTTGGTCTGCACTGCTGCTTATCTTGTAAAAATCATCCTGTTGCAGCTAGTATTAACTTTGTTAGCAGGTACCTCCTGAAAAACAGTTTTGGGTTTTTCTCCTCAGTTTCAGACACATTACTTGAGATAAACTACAATACTATCTTCAAGCAAAATTTCTATAAAGTTGGACAGTTCGGAACTGATATCAGAGTACCATTAGATTATGTCATTTTACTTTTTCAGGTTAATGACAAGTTTTGCTATTGGTCTGTATATTTCTGAATTTGTGATTTCATGGAGACAGACTGACTGTTTTTCTTTCAGCGGAATTAGATCATTGTCTCCATTCTGGATGCTGTGTGACTTTGCCAGAATATGTCAGTTATTTGCTCTTTCTGTGACTTCAAATACTGTCTGAGTAATAATCTGACTTTGTTTACCAGAATCCTTGAATAGGTGATAGAACTCTTTGGAGACACTTAAATTTCCAGAAGGTTTTATTTATTTTTCTTTCTGCTTATACTGTGTACTTCATAAGTGCACAATCTGAAATGTTTTGAGAGGGTTTTTAATAATCATCATTCTCATTAATGTGCCTGGTGCTGTGCCCAAAACTCATCTTAATTGGTGCACTTCAGAAGATGTGTACTAATTGGAAAGAGTCCAGAGCAAACCAACAGATTTTTATCAGACATCTAGAAAATGTGATCTTCAAGGAAAGACTGAGTTTGTTTAGGTTGTTTAGCACAACAAATGAGAAAATAGAGTCTTTTCAGGGTAGTCATTCTTTGATGATAATTTAACCTACTCTTAGGGGGGTGAACTATGCATTATTGATAAGATTATTTGGGAAATAGATCTTTTTAAAATAATTTTCCGATGGAAATGCTGGGCTAGGACTTGAGAACTGTGTGTTCAGTTCTTGTCTCCTTTGCCAAAGTGGCCTTGGGAAATCACGCTGTTCTTTGATCCACCAGCACTAACGTGTTAATATTTTTCCACTCTGTGTTGTTTATAGGGCTTAAACCAATTAGGACTTTGGCACTGAAAACAGAACTCTGGCATGCTTGGAGCTTTTGATTCTAAAACTGCTCCAAGCAAGCCTCGTTCAGCCTCTGACTCTTCAAAATGTCTAAACTCACCTGTCATTTGAATTCAAAATTTTCCAGTCACTTTGCTGGATTTCTGTCTGTCGTTTGCCCAGCTTTGTCCCAGTCTGAACAAGTTGTGACTAAGTCTTGCTTAAACTCAATTAGGAGCAGGAACTGGTGCAACTCCAAGTTATTTCCTGTCATGCAGAGTCACTCTGTACATCTGCAAGAAGTCTAGAGACATAAAATCCATTGGTTGCAGGGCCCACTTTCACCTGGTTTCCAGTGTGTCAGACTTGCAAGTTCATGCCTTAAAGTTATCCTGGTTAGGACATTTTGTTGACCTGGGCTGTTCAGCAGGCAGCCAAAACTATTTTGGCTCTTTCACTGTTGGCTGTAGATAAAGAAGTTGTTCTGGAAGCACAAGACCAACCGCAAGATCTCCCTGCTGAGGGATTTAATTGATAAGTTAATGTAGTTTTTGGCATCTATACCTTGGAGCAGCCTCCTGTTCCTGCATTGGATAGCTCAGTTATGCTCCTGAGTATAGTTGTACTCTGTGCTTAGCATTCAGTGTTGATCAGCAGTATTATGTCTCTGCTCAGTGTGCAGGATCCATTTTGAGTTGCTTAAGCTGTCCAGACAGTGCATGTTAACATCAGGGCACCCTGTGAAGTGGCCATGTACCTGGCAGTCTTCCAGGTTTTAGTTTTTAGATTGTGTACCCTGACGTGGGTGAAGGGACTCATTATCTTGATTAAGACCTATAGGCATTGTAATGTGAATTAAAACATACCTACATACCTACCCACCCCACCTATTTTGTAAGTAAAAATCAAAGAGTAGCACATATTTGAAAGCTTCTACATTTTAATTGCTATCACTTCATTAGAACATAAGTGAGTATTGTTTGGTAAATATGTTTTGTCTGCATCATTTCAGAGGCTCGTTACTCATGTGTACCTATATTATCACTTTTATTCCCTAAGAGCATGCCTGACTAGAGGAAAAAATGTTGCAATAGTTTAAACCTGTTAGGCAGAGACCTGGGTCAACTTTGTCCTCTATCATTCTCTTCAGATGGTACATTCCCCATATTAATCAATCTCAACATTTAAACATGGCTAAAACTGTACCTAACCATGATTAACGTGATACTGATTATGGTTGTACACACATGGATCCTGCACCTCCTTGGTTGTTGTCGCTACTTTAAACTCCGGTTCCCACCCTTCCCAATGTGTATAGCCATAGTTACGACTAACTGCAGTGTTAGGGGTTTTGCTTAAAAATACTCTGGGATACAAAACCATATGTGTGTTTTTCACACGCAAAAATAAGGGTCTCTCTATTGTTCTGAGCTGCCTTTTACAAAATTTAATTGTCTGTTAGTTCTTATGAAATGGCAATTCACTGCCTGTCCTGCTGCTGAGACACCATAGAAACAGTTTGCCCAGTGATCTGTACTGTTTAATCCTCCTGTAGGGGCAAATCCTGTCTGATACCATTCATTGTGTGATATTTAAGAACAAGATGGCACTTCCCATAGTATTGATTTTCTTCCGGAGTTGGAAGTCCTGGCTGTTAGTAAAGGGGTTTCTGAGATTAATCTTGTATGTGGTTCCTTAAGAAAACAGCAAACTTCTTTTTTCATTCTTGAGATCATTAGAGCAGCATAAGGACTACTTAGTGTAATTCCTGTCAATAATGGCCATTAGTGAACCATTCTTCCCACCTTCAGTTGTCTTTGTTTTAGAATTTGCACTGGTTTCATAACCCTAGAATGTAAATATCGCATTCCTAAGCATGCATATGTCATCCGTGAAGTTGTTCTAGTGGATATAGAAAACAGCAGCTTGCATCCTAAGTAATAATTATAAGAAAGAACTTTCTGGTTTCTTGATCTTCTGTTCACTATCCTGTTTTCCTGCTAGGTCTCAAATCCAGTTCAGGGTTGTAGAGTTCACAGTACTCTGAGTTCTTGAGTGAATGTTGGCAATCTGGTTTAGTAACTTAATTTTATTATTATTTTTTAAATTTAGTTCCAAGAAATGTGGAGCAGCCCACTTCAAGGATAAGACTGGACAGCTAGATGGAATGTTTATTCAAGGTCCAGCCCACACCTCTTGAAGACTTGTGTAATGAAACATTTGATTTGCTGAGAGACACTTAGACAAAATAGCATTTAGTGCACATGTGATCAGAATGAGTAGGTCTGATTGGAAATGCCAGCATTTTGATCAGTGAGTTAATACTTTTGGCAAGGGTTTGTTTTAATGCAAAACTTGGCTTGTGCTTTGGTAAGGATAAAGTCCTGAGAGATTAAGATAAACTACAAACTGTAACTTATTTGCCATGATTCAATAGCAAGGGCTGATGTAAAACCATAGGAGGAAAAAGCTACACTGATATGATTGCATTAGACTGACAGCAATTGTTTCACAGTGCAGGTTGTGAAGTGTTACTGCTATTTTTAAAAGGGAAACATTAAAGTTCACACCTTTAAATGACTGGCTCTGCATTGGAATGGTAGAAAAAAGGCTTTGATATGTAAGTCATGACATGATTTTATGCAGTCACTTTTACTAGCGTGCTTTAATAGCTGCGGCTTTCACTGGTTTCAGTGGCTTTCACTGATTTCTGCATTCTGATGCTAACTAAGCAAAATGCGGAGGATTCCTGTGGCTGGCTCCCAATACACTGAATTGAATAGGTCTGTTTAATTAGTCAGATGGTCAAACCTCTGAACCCAAACTGAAATGCACCTACTCAGAAGTGGTCTAATTGTAGATCATGAAGACCACAGAGGGAAGTAGTGATAATAATGTTGGCAGAACTTCTCAGTTATTGTCTCCTGCCAACAACAGTGGTAAAGAAATGTGCTCAAAGAAATTGATAGCATCAGCCATCAACACTAATGCGCTAAGAGTTCTAAGAAAATGTTATCTTTTCCAGTCAGCTGCTCAGTGCTCTGTGACCTGTGCTGGGCACAGTGACCATGCTGTGCAACTACCTAACACAATAGTTCTTAGCACCCTGGCTGCTGCAGGACACTGTACAGCAGTCTGCCCCACTGGGCAGCTCTAGGGACATCTTCAGGGTTTCCTCATAAACCTTGTGTATACAGCTGACACAAACACAGCAACACTGTCACCCTGGAGGTTTTAACCCTGCTCCCACTGAACTCAGTAGGAGCACTGTAGTTTCTTTCTGTAAGACTAGATGAGTGGGCTATTACCTGCAGTAACTTTTACTGTATGCTTTTTTATGCTTTTGCTAAACCATTTGTTATTTTTTTGTGCCGTAAACTGATTTTATAACATATTGTTTAGAGTAATTTGGAATTTGTTTGTGGTTTTCATACATCTATGAAAGTCATAATATTTGCTATAAATAAACTTAATCTGTTTTATTTTGGCTCCTTTGGCTTCTGCACATTTGTAACAGTGTTAGTACTCCCTCTTCATGTAACAGATGATAGATAAAACACTTGGGTTTTGTAACAGTTACAATGGTTCAATTCTATCTTTTGCTAATATATTTAAATTTCATTAAGCCATTTCTGTCAAAGCTCTGGTTGAGGGGGGAGACTTTTCTGAAGAATAATTTCAGCTTTTTGAATTTTTAAAATTTCCTCACTAAAGGCAGAGAATATGCAGCCTCCTTGTCTTTATTTCTTGGTTTGTCCAGATAAGGGGCAGCTTTTGTCCCCAGACTCTGCCACACTCAAGCGTGATTCAGATTTTTGGTTAACAGAGGTTGTAAACAACACTAGTATAGGGCTCAGCTGAATTTGGCTGAAGTATTGTGGTAGGTATAAAGAATTTTTATGAGCTTAAATTGGGCCTGTAATTATTTGAGGGCTCTCATTTGCCTCTTGTGCTGTATGGTATGAATAAAATAATCTAAATCAGTTTAGTTGAAAATGGAAAAAAAGTTTCCTTTGCTTTATTTGACTTTAATGGATTTTATTACAAATCTTTCAAATGTTTTAATTGTTCCTTTCCTAAAGTGTTGTGAAGCAACATTTTTTAATTTGTTCTAAATTGATTTACCCAGTGTTGGCTTTCTCAATTTCTAGCTGGTGTTTGACTCAGTAGAAAATTTTGTAGTTGATCATAGAATCATAGAACGGTTTGGGTTGGAAGGGACCTTAAAGATCATCTAGTTCCAACCCTCCTGCCCTGGGCAGGGACACCTTGCACTTGACTGGGTTGCTCAAGGCCCCATCCAGCCTGGCCTGGAACACTTCCAGGGATGGGGCATCCACAGCTGCTCTGGGCAACCTGTGCCAGGGCCTCATCACCCTCACAGTGAAGAATTTCTTCCTAATACCTCATCTAAATCTACCCTCTTTCAGTTTAAAGCCATTCCCCCTTGTCCTATCCCTACACACCCTTGTAAAGAGTCCCTCTTCACCTTGTAGCCCCCCTTTAGCTACTGGAAGGCCACTGCAAGGTCTTCCTGGGACCTTCTCTTCTCCAGGCTGAACAACCCCAACCCCCTCAGCCTGTCTTTATAGGAGAGGGGTTCCAGCCCTCTGATCATCTTTGTGACCCTTCTCTAGACTTGTTCCAACAGGTCCATGTCCTTCTTACGTTGGGGACTTCAGAGATGAACACAGTACTCCAC
>JAVJGJ010000037.1:33124164-33204074 GCA_035590215.1 Microhierax caerulescens
TCCATGTCCTTCTTACGTTGGGGACTTCAGAGATGAACACAGTACTCCAGGTGGGGTCTCACAGGAGCGGAATACAGGGGGAGAATCGTGTGTGTGTGTGTGTATGCACATGCATAAAACAAGACACACGTTTAAGAGAACAATACAGCACAAAAAGAAAAACAATTATTTTATTTTCAATATAATCCTAACAAGATAACGAATTTTAGTTTTTGTAGATTGGAAAGCAAGACAATATGGCCATTATCTTATCAAGGACCTTGCAACTTGTACCTGCTCCTATTCAAACTAGGTCTGAGTTGCTGTTACATGTTTCAAGTAACAAGTTAGGACTGGTAATGCACTTCCACAGAGAATATTTTTGCTGTAATGCTTAAAAGCATTGCCGTGTTCCCTGTAACCCTGTGTCTGCACAACAGAACTCAGTGTTTCACTGACTGTCGGAAGCTGACAGAGCTTTTAAGACATGTAGCAACTTGGGCTGAGGGTGAAAAGGGGCACTCACCACAAAGTTGTAAGGTTCTTTGTGCAGAATGACCATTTTCTTCTATTTCAACAATGTAACAATTAGTTTCAACTTGTATTTTTGGGGAAATAAATAACCTATACTGTTTTGTATGGTATTTTCTTCTTAAATTTCACTGCTACATGTCAGTATTAAGATTGGAAAAGTATCCAGCAAGCTTTTTAAAATGCTGGTGACAACAGATTCCACTAGTTAGTAGGCTTAGGATTTATATTTATTGTTGCTAACTGTTGCATTCTTTCAGAGCAATTAGTACTTCTTCTTTTTACTCCTGGAGAAGCTCCAAACTAATACAAAATACAGTGTTCATTTTTCTGGCTTGCACAGTAAAATAGGATTGTCAGTGACTGTATTCCACATCTGGAGTGTTTGCACTAACACTGCCAGCTGAGTTATGTAGGTTGGATTTTTTTTTAAAATTGAAAGTCTCAGTAAATATGAATTCCAAATAGTCAAATGTTTCTCACTGTGCGTCATCAATATGAAATTTTTTACCTGGATTCTTTGACAGGTTTGTCTTGCTATTTTTTGAATCCCATTTCTTATTTTCTCTGCCATTTGGGAGATATCCCAATATATCGAGTGATTTGAGATGAGTTTTTGTGTCATGTAAATTGTTTTAACTGCCTGGTAGATATTATTGCCATTTATCTCTTCTTTTTTTCTGTGATTTATATTACAGCCTTTCTCCAAACTTTGATAAAGCAATTCAGTTCTTCAGCACATCATTGGACTTTGTCTTACCTCTTGTTTAAACCATTATAATAGTCTTCATGCTATCAGCTTTATCATTCTCATGCAAATCCAAATTATGGCCAGCTATCACCCTATTCACATACTTTGAACCTGCTGTTTTGTTCTGAAGTAGAGTTGCCGAAGAGTTAAATATACTCTGCAACTTAGGCATACTTCCTGAAAACAGAAAGCATCATATTATCATGTATGAAAGAAAGTTGTTACATAATATTAGCTTTAATATCCATAAATGTGCAGAATAAAACAAGTATGGTATTGGATTATTTTCCATGTTACCTGAAAGTCATGCTGAAATTGACAAAAACAGAATAAGATTCTGCTATGTCACCTGACTGAGTCCAGAGCTAGTCTTAGAACCACACTCTGATATGATTCATCCTATAAATCTTCAATTCCTAACTGACATAAATTGTCATTTGTGCAGGAAGAAGGGACTGGGCATGGGAAGTGCTTCAAACACTGCAGCGTGGTCTATCCACAGTTCAGTGCTGCTCAGCTGTTTGTGAGCAGATGGCAAGCATGTCAAGCCTGAGTTATAGCAAATGATGGGAAAGAAAGATTGACAGCTCTCAGAGCTCACCAGAAGCTCATTCCTAGTCCTGCTCTTCATCTTTCACTGAAGACACAGGCCAAGGGGCATAGTCAGCATAATCATTCTAAACAAATCTGTCTGGATAGGCTTAGCCATTAAAAAGTGTGAACACAAGTTCCTATTGTTTGAGAGGTAATAAGAACAAGAAAGGCTCATTGCCTCATGTTCCCCTATCCTACAAGTTGACATTATCATTAAGAAGTTAATGATGCTTATAGTAGGGATTCTGTGGTTGGGAATTCCACTATAAAATCTTGTTAGAGATGATATGTGACCATTTTAATTTTTATTTTATTTATATATTTGTGTGTGTATATATATACACACCAGCATGAAGCCTGATTTACTAATGAAAGAGTAATGTAAATTATACTATTTATAGAAAAAGCTACGTGTCTGAGGACTTATGATTTTAAAGTCCTAATTCCTTTCTTAGTCTGTTGCTTCTCTTGCTTATTCTAAAATTGAATATAATTGACAGCTAGTACATCATGTCCTTACTTAGCAAATATCTGGAAAGTTGTTTTGAAAAAAGCATCAATCAACACTGATGCTGTCCTTTTCATAGTCAAAAGACCGTTTCTGCTGACAACACAATCATGTAAGCTGCAGTTCCTGCTCATTTCTTTCTGAGCCAACAGTATCCACAGACTGTAGCAATAGCAGCTGCATATCTTCCCTGGCACAGAATGATTTAGGGTGGAGAGCAGATTCTTTCCCCTTCAAATCACTTCAAAAAATTCTTGGCAGAAAGCCAGCTGATTTGTTTTGTTCAAATAGGGAGTTTTGATTTATCAGTACAGAAAAAGTATTCATGCACTATGCCGAATTGTGTGAATTCAGTTTCTGAGTCCCAGACCAGCTGACTTTGTTATTCTTCTGCTCACAACAATTACTTTTTAATGCAATTACTAAAAAACATAGAAAAATGCAAATTTGAGACAATGTAGCCCTATTACTTTCTTCATTGCAGTTTATGATATAGTTTTCAATACAGATGTGAACTGGAAAGCATTGGTCACAGATGAGACTAGGAAATACAAATTAAGGACTTCAAGGTAATAAAAGCAGTGCAAGGAAGCAACTAGACATGCCAAACTGAAATTGCAATCCATAGATCTTACAGTTCAGTTTCTTTTATTTTTCTTTTGCTTTTGAATTACTAGATCTACTAAACAAAAAAGCCTCAATATAGAAATAAAATTTGTATTATTTTCTTATACATTTATTTCTTTTTAGTTAATTCTTCTAAAACCTTACTGAATTATTTCTAAAGGAAACTACAAATGTATTTTTTTTAAAGTAATAATGTAAGATTCTCTGTGGTTCACAATAAAGCAAAATATTAAAAACCTTCTTAATTGTCTATTAAATCAGTATGGGATGTTCTAAGATATAACCCTTTGGTTACATTTACAATTTAAGAAGTGTGGGTTTAGATATAAAAATGGTAAAGTTTTCTGGGTTTTATGTATGAATGCATGTGCACATGTATATATTATAGAGATATATCTCAGTTCTTTAAACCATGATGTCTGAATGTTTTCCGTAATTCTGAGGTGTTGACATCAGATATGTTATTTTTCTGTCTACTCGGCAGGAAATGGATTTTATTTCTGTATCATATTACTGGAGGCATAGTCAGCTGATTGAGATTTGCTGTTGTGCAGCTTGAAACTAAGAAGTCATGCAGAAAATCAAGGTATGGCCTGTTTCAAAGATAAAAGAACAAATTTTTTGAATGGGGTAGGACAGCAGAATGTTGGTATGGCTTTCAAAATGCTCCCTTTTTCTTCAGCAGACTTAATCTTGTCCTGCTACAATCTGTCTTCAAGTGTTCACTCTATTTTTAGTTACTGATCTTAGCCAGGTCCTCAAATAGCTCAGCGCTGGTGTTGTTTGTGTCTGATGTAAAACTGATACAGACTTGGCTGGTATTTTCATTCATGTTTCATAATCTTCCCTAGTGCATACATGAAGGCAGTGTCTTTGGTGTGCTGGCAGGAGATATTTGTATTGCTGTGGAGTAGATCAGACACCCTTCTGACATTTACCGTGCTCCTCACGTGACCATAAAGGAATAAATGAAAACATTTTCATGAAATGAAGTTACTTATTTACATTTAGCTGCAGAGAAGCGTCACAGTTAGCAAGGTTCAGGAAGCTTTCTCTTTGAGATTCCTTAAGGGGAATGTCAGAGTAACCCTGAAGTTTCTCTCTCATTTGTGTATTAAATCCTTCATACAATCTTGTATGCCATGAAGAAGACTACGAGTGTAAGACAGTAGCGCTTTAGTTGGTCTTTTGATAAAACCATAATTAAAAACTAAGCCATTAAGAGAAAGAATATGTATGACCTTGCATGGAGATTTTATTGATCAATTAAATTAAAACAGACACAGTGGAGAACAAATCTACCAACAGAAACTATGAATAAGTGCATTAATATTTCCTTAGAAAGTACTCCTATCTCTAATTGGATTACTTTTTCTTACACTGCTGTATATGAGGAGGATCATTAATACAATTTAAAACATCTTTTAAGGGTTAACTTTTTAAGATCTTTTCAATGAAATAATGCGTCTTCTCAGGCATTGTAGGCTTATAAATTCTCAGATTTAGAAAATTGGAATGTAGTTGTTAATTTTGGTTCTGTGTCTCTGAGAAATGCATTCAGCAATCCATACAATATTCCTGCATTCTTGTTCCTTTAACTTTACATAGGCATAAAATACTCCAAAATGAAACTGGTTGTTGAATGCAAGCACATTCAGCTTTACCTGTGGAAAAGATAAACCAGGTATTATGATAAAATATTAAAGGTGGCAAATGTGATTTCTATATGGTAGCTTTTCAGATCAAGATTTCTATGTAACTTCGTAACTATGACTATATTTAGGAGTCTCTTGAATATAAATATAATTGAAATGTCATCTGTGGATTAATTTTGGTAATAGACTAAAGCAACTTTACAGGTAAGTAAAGGACAGTGGTAAAACACCTTCTTCAGTAGACTATTCAAAAGAAATCTAATTATTTGAGATGGTATTTGGATTGACTATCAGGGTTGACAGTTTTATAACTAATCTTCAGAAGAATATCCTGGGATTTATTTTATTTAAAAGGTAAATCCTTCCATTTTGATTCAGCCAAATGTTGACAGCCATAGAAATACTGTGTTGTTGAATACAAAGCTGAATGATGCTATATAATAAAATCAAAAGCCTAGTACCTCATTCTTGTTTTAAATGTTATTCCAAGTAGGTAACTTTCATTTTGATATTTTAAGTTTAGAAGCTCTTACCTCATGTTCAAAAAATGCATCTTCCAGTGTCTTTTCGACAGTGCCACTCCCTACACCTTCAAACACAGCCTTATATTCCTAAAAGCATAGACAACCATGAAATGGAAGTAAGATACTTTTACATTGTGTGCAGCACGGATACCTTACATTACTTTCTTTATTAATTTACATTAAGTAATCTTCCTGTACAGAAGAATTCATGTATAGATTACAGTTCTACATAAATCAAAAGTTAAAAGCATATACTCAGCAAAAGAAAGAAAAATCACATTTGTTCTTTTATTTCTTACCATCATTTCCTACAACTTAAAGTAATTTACTAAAGGCACTAAAATAGATTTATTGTAGAATGACACATGACCTTTCACTCCTTTGGACAGAGAGCACTGAACTCCTTGTACAAATAGTATACATCAGAGCCAGAGCTGGAAATGGAGCCAAAACCCTGAACTCTGATCCTTGCATGGCTGCTCACTTTATTTCCAGCCATCAGCTGGATTTGCTTTATCTGTGTTAATATTGTATCTAAATCCATTAGTCTGATACGTCATCCTGGAATATTCTGCACAGATACATTTGACTTAATTTCTTAGGTGTCGCAATTTAGTGTAGCTTACTTCTCTGTGTATTTGTTTTGGTTTTCCTATAGAGTAGCAGCGCACTATAGGTCTAGTACAATGGTTCCCAAATGCTTCTAAATATCCCACCATCACATGAATAGATTTGCTCTGTACCAACTAGCACAGTGACACATGCTTCTAACGTTCTACTTATGCATGGGAACAGACGTGCACCTCCAGCTTTGCTGCTTCTGTGGAAAAAGGAGTAGACCTGGCATCATTTTGTTTGTGTACTTACTTGGAGGTAGAATAAATATTATAGGTAGCCAGAGTACCACAGTTAGTTCATAAAATAAGTATTGCAGTTTGATTCATCTTTAATAGCAGCACATTGCATCAGTATTAACAACATCATCTACTTTGATTCAACCAGCGATTTAGAGAAAACTTTTCAGAAGGGCATTTTTATGGTACACTAGCAGTGAATCAGGTTAGCACTCATCTGTGACACGAATAGTTTGGTCAGCTTGTTTCAAAATTACTTCAGTTTTTGCTCCAAAATCTTGGATGCAGCAGCTGTGAAGTGAAACTTCACAGTTTTGGGGAGGTTTTGGGGAGGGTTAATAAAGTAGGAAGAGTTTTATTTACTAGAATGTGATTTGGTTAGAATGTGATTTGGTCTTATTTAATCACCACTGTAAAAGGAACTTTGTATAGTACTTAGCTAATATGTTTTATGTCTTCATATCAAAAGCCTTTGATTTCATATACATCTTTATGGGAACTTTTGCATCTTCCTTGAAAATGCTTTTAACTTACATGAATGCTCTAAAATTTTGCCGATGTCAAGAGATGTTAAGTTTTTTTACTTTGGCTTTTTGTTCTAAGAAATTTGATTACATACTGCATAGTAATCTGCAACACACTTCACTTGCTCGTAGTCATCTGCAGTGGCCAACAGGTGTAAGCCTTCTGGATACAGTTTTCCACAGGTTGGATACAGCTTCTCTCGGTCATCTTTACTCAGCTCAGTGCCAAATGAATTAATGGTGATTATAAAGGCACGTCTGTCTGCCTCAAACTTAATATGCAAAATAAAGAATAAAGAGATGTTATTACAGATGTAATTCTAAATTAAAGTGGGGATATTTTTTTTTTTCAGTAAGATAAACTATGGAAACTTAAAAAAAAAAAAAAAAGTGGAGTTCAGAGCATTAGAAACATACCTTAGTTTAAAAATTGTAAATCCTTATTTGCAAATACTTGTTAAATTTTGACTAGAACATCAAAGTGTTTTGCAAGCACAGCTTTTACTCTGTGATTTTTGCACTAAAAATATAATTTCTGCTGCTTCCTCATTTCCCTACTTAGTTACCCAGATGTTGACAACAAAAAAAATCTCCTCACACAACCTTCTGAAGTTATGAAATAATACTCTTATAAATATTAATAATACAGGAAAGGAGCAAGAGTTGATAGTACTGTTCTGGGGCAACTCAAAAGTGCTGCTGAGAGTAAAGGTTGAATGGAAATTCTGAAGGAAAAAAAGTTTCTGAATGCACATATTTTAAGTGATAATTTAATAAGGTGGAGGGGGCTGTTTACTTGCCAAGTTAAAGTTTTCAAGTGTTTCAAGTAACAAGTTAATTTTTAACACATAGAATCAAAGGCTATATTTCTTCTGCTAGGTTTAGATGTGTGTAGTATCTGTGTTTTCCCTGCAGCAGTAGACTGAAAGTTGTTCCGATATCTGGATCTCAGGCTGCTCTTTTGTAGAAGGCAAAATTGCACTTGCCATTCTTACAGTATAAATTGAAAATGTAATGGTAAATAAAAACAATCATACTCAGTTCTGTCTGATTTAAATCTGTTCTTCTGTTCTGAGATCTAAATTGACTGTGGTTTTATTTCTTTCCTTTATTACTTACTTTCATGTTGTAAGAGCAGCAAAGCCCTGGCTAATTGCAGGGATTATGCAGTAAAAACTTCCAAGTGAAGCATATACAGTATTTGCATGTTTTAGGCAGCTTACGAAATTTCTTATGATGTCAATTTTTAAACTGATTTAAGCAGAAGGATACTGTTTTCTGCTGAATAAGACTGCAGTTGCAACACACTTCTACAACTTTAGCAGTTAAGTGTATATTCATAGATACTACTCCTGTGTACTGGAACATACTGTAACAGGGACCCAGCTGCCCTCTGGCACTGACTTCAGAGTAAGGAAAACGAGTAAACAATAGAGAAATAATGAGAAGAAGATAAGTGTTCTTGAAAAGATTTCTAGCTAATAAATAACAGGGCCAAATTTCACTTGCCTTATTAATTTGAATGGGCATATCAGCCAGAAGGACAAATGCTGTGGTTTTTTAACTTGTTAAAGCCATGTAGAATCTAGCTGTTAGATTTGTAATATTTTGTTGGGAAAAAAGCATGCTCAGATGCAATTGCAGCTAATGCTGGCAGATATGGGGCCTGCTTCTGGTGGCTTCCAGTTTGAGAAAATTTGCAGTATTAGTCCCATCCATACAGACCTCTCAATTCATCAAAATATTGGCACATGAGGTTCTCCATAGTGAGTAAGGCCATAAGGCAGTTTCTTGGTGACTTGGGCCATTTGATTGCTGCAGGTAGAGGTGGAGTCACAGGACGGCCATTTCCTAAGTGCTTTACTTTCCATATGGGAAAGTGAAGTAGCAAGTGTGCTACTTAAGAATTAGCATGGGGCCCTAGCAAGAGGCACAGCACTAGCTGCAGTGCAGTCCTGCAGTTTCTTGCCAGATTCAGGGTTAAACATGCAACATCTGTTGTCTGTGGTGGAAGAGAGATGGTCAGCACTTTTAATGTGGAAGGTGGGCACTGTGGCTGGTGGTCAAGGAGCTGGGAAGCTAAATACCTCAGCCTCATTCTGATAGGGTCAGGTTAGTAGTCTTACATATAAGGTTACAGAATAAATAGCAAGTATTCTTTTCAATAATTAAACTAGCTTTTTGTGAATTCATCCATTAGCAATCTGCTCTGTGTATGTCTTCAGATTATTAAAATGTTACAGAAAAGGAAATCTACAGAAAATTTTATCCTCCTAGCTGATAGACATTAGATAGGGATTTTAAAGAAGCTTATCATAGACAAACTGTTACCACTGGTATAAAAAGAGTTTTACAACATGCTTAAACTAATGTTGGTAAGTAATCTGCTCTCAGCATGAATTTCTAGCTAAAAATGAACTTTTTGAAAAATCTGAGTCAACTGTGGGAAATGTCTTTACCTCCACCAGCCAATCTCTTGATTTCTATTTTTCAAGAAAAAGTCAAAAATGCATAATTTCTGGTCTATTTAACTTGATTAAGACTATTTTTCTTTAGAATGTAAACTGAAATATTATGACCTGGTTAAATAAAATATGAAATTGCAATCCCTTTAGGGACACTGTTTCATAAGATGTAATTTATGCTCATTCTTCCTTCAGGGGAGAGCTCCCAGGGTTATTATCTCCTATAATGCAGACTTCCAATATGATGTCATCAGAGCTCAGTGAATTTTGTGCAGTTGCCAGGGTGTAAGTTTTGCTTATCCAGAAAAAAACTCCTGAAAACAAATGGGTAATCTTGGCTTTCAAACTCTGCAAAGAATTGTGATAAACCATGTGAAAAAAAATATGAGGCTGAATGCTAAGAAAACTTTAGGAATTTCTGCATCTTTTATTATAGTAACAGATACAAAAATATCATTTGCTGTGCTGCAGGTATGCTTTAGGGAGGAGCATGTTGGGAATTTTCTGTCACAAAAAACCCTCTAAACTTTCCTGAGTTGAGACAGAAATAAAGCACGGAATGTTTGACTTTTCTATATGACACTAGTTCCAAAGGTCTCTTAACTCTAAATTTAACCATTTTTAATAGGAGAGTAAACAAATATGTTAGTGTCATGTAGCTTAATGACTATTGATTAGTAAATATACAGTAATACCAGACCTTTGCTGTCCCAAATTTTGAGCTAGGAGGTGCAAGAATAATCCACTTCTTTAGTTTTTCTACATAATACGGAAAAATGTTAAGGGACAACAGTCTGAGATAGTGCAGCATTTATTCTGTTCTGCCCTCTGTTATAGAAAAATATTAACTAAGGATAACTCCTCCCTGGTAATGAACTAGCTTCTCTAGTCAGGAGGCAAAAGTCATCCTAAAATAAAGTCTTCATTACATCTCAGAAAAAACAACTATTCAGATGAGAAGCAAACATTTGTTAGGTAACTGCAATAAGGAACAGGAAAACAAAGTAACCTAATTTTGCAAACATTGTGGAGGACTTTCTCGTACAAAGAGTGATTTTTTTCTTACCTCAAGAATAGGTCTCATTATTTCTGCTGTAGTACCACCTTGTTTTTCACAAAACTTATAAAATGCCTCAAGATAAGACTACATGAAAGAAGAAGAAAAATATTTTAAATGATACTTAAGACCTAGACCAGCACAACACATGGTCATGAACCTAATTCTTAAACAATTCCATTAACATTGATAATTCTACCTATGAATTTAAATTCAAGTATGTGCTTAATTACTTTGCTGGAGTGAAAGCTGAAACATTAAAATGCAAATGTCTTGTTATTAAAATATGGGTGCATTCATTTTCAAAAATCGTTATAGGACACATACTGTGCTTTCTTTCCACTCTAAAGAAGGAACTTCCTGAGTTCCATTGAGCTTCCACTGTATGATAAGCAGATGGCTGAAGGAAATTCTGCATTTATAGTGTGGAGGAGGGGATTTGGGAATATGCCACGGCTGTTGGGCCAGCACTATGAGGCTACAAAACCTAATCCCTACGGCTCTACCCTAAACCCTGGATTAGGACAGAACAGCAGACAAAGCTTCTGCAATTCTGGTCTGCAGAGCCCTCCGGTCTATTAAGGATTCTGGCCTTCATACCCATTTCAAAATGCCTGTGCAGGAATGACCCTAAATATCTCAGAGATGCTGTTCCCCCTGCTTCTCTATCCCCTGAAACACTGTCTTAAGGAACATTTCTACTATCAAAATGCATTTGCTACAGCTTCACACAGTCTTTCTAAAAGAAGCTGTCCCTAACTATGCAGTTAAGTGAATTTTAAGTAGACACATCTCAAGGGGGATCTGCTGCATGGGATTATGCATTAGGTTCTGTATATCACTATCTGGTAATAGAGCTGCCACATAATTGATCACACTGACAGCTGAAGCAGAGGAGAAATTATATATTAATAATTTAGAAGTGTTTGCAAAATGATCCCCCCGGTACTTTGAAGAGAAGAAAGAAACAAACAAAAAAGATTTAATAAGTATAAATATGGTCATCCACACAGGATATAAGAATCAAATCTGTATGCTATCAAATGGAAAATGAGTATCTAATTTAGCAGTACTGCAAAATAATTCAAATACTTGGGTATAACTGATGTTGTTTTGAGTGAGAGGAAGTAGCAGAATATTTAAGAATCAAGTATGAGCTTGGGAATTGGAATTTATAAATATCATTTATAAGACAAACACAAGATTTTTTTCTTTCCCCTAGTGTAGTCAGACCACTGTAAGAATACTTCCTGCAGTCTGGGGCATCCACTGTGAAAGAAAGATAACAAAGAATTTGAAGAGAATGTGCCAGGAGGAACCATTAACAGAATGAAATATATATAGCCTTTAAAGAGACCATCCTAAGAGTATTGACCTGGGAGCTAATATTTGTAAAGTACTTTGAAAATGCAAGGCACATTAGATGCATATCCTCACAGCAGTGTGCTGTAGCAATGGTAAAGATAATTTTAAAAGGAAGGAAATTATACAAAACCCTTAAGTAAAAAGAAATGGTAGCTAGACTCAAAGCAGTTAGACCTTTTCAAATCACATCTACTTTTTATTTAAAAAGAAGAAATGTTAGCCAAAAGCCTGTCTAGGCTCACTTAGGAGCTAACAGTTCTGTGGCATTTGGTGGGTAACTGAGTTATTCATAAACAAGTGGATCTGGGGTTTAGCCTGACATATAAAACATTTTCATTAATGAGATATTAAATTAGAATTCAGATGCAGACCTAAAATTTGAAAACTCTCCAAACAGTGGAGTGGAAATGAAAGGAGCTGGATTTGATTCCTGGAGTTGTCATTTAACCAGGTGACCTTAGACAGCTTGCTTTATCTCACCATGCTTCTGTTTCCCCATCCATAAAACAGGGTTAATGATACTGACCTCCTTTTCTGAGACACTTTGAAAAACCCCAAGTATAATCATTATGTTGCAAGAACTTGCCTTGTACAGTTTGTTGCGCATTATTTCGATGTTCATTTCATCCAGGTCATTTTCAGACAAGCAGTCCTGAAAGAAAGCAGCTGAAAGCAGAGTTTATTATATAGCAGTATAAATCTACATGCTGATAATATGCATCTCTTGTCCATGGCCATTCACCTGTGTGTGAGCAAGGATCTGAGGTTTCTGCTGTACAAGAAAGAATGATATAACAGAGGGGAAGAGAAATCCTCTTGATTTTCCCCTTATCCTCCTACTCCTTCCTTTTTAATGAGAATCTGCTGTGAGGGGAATCAATCAGTGCCACAGCCAGAGTCCACATCTCCAGAGAGAATCAGATGGGAAATGCTAATGAAAACCCTAATCTTCTCTGAAGTATATGGTTTGGGCATTAGGGAGATTTTCTAGTGAGGAAAGATAATTTTTGTCTTAAATCATGCAGGTATTCCACAACTGTTAAGGAGAATCCTCTTTCCTATCTCTCCTCTTTGGGTAAGTCTGTAGTGGAAGAAAGGCAACAGATTGCAACTAGTGAGGGGCACAAGCTTTGACCTTGGCCATCTGTGCTTCCAGTCCCCTGCAGAAATGGCTAAAGAGCAAGCAGGGAAGGGACACAGAGGCAGAGGATGAAGTTCATTTGTGCTTCTGGACCACTTAAAAATGCCGTATTCATAACCAACAAAAGTATGCTAAACCCTCACTGTTCCTGAGCCACTGGGACAAACCAGTGCTGCATGACAGAGTTGTCACAAACAGTGGCAATGGAAGATGGTATCTGGAGAGTCCATGCGATCCTGGTCATGTTTCGTGGTCTTCTACCTTCCCACTCTTCCAGCACCCAGATTTTGGATGAAGCACATCAGAGGGGTAGCCCTGACAGTTCCCTTCAGTATCTCTTTGTAGATCCATTGCCCATGAATTTGTCCCATTGTTTTAAAGATCTGATACTATCTGCTTTTACAAATTTGTTCAGCAAAAAATTTCCAGAAATTTACTGCCAGCTGTATAAAAAGATTGCTTTATTTTACCTGTTTTAAAACTAGTTTTCTGCTGGGATTTGGTCTTCTAAAGGATTTAGCAAGCAATAGTTCGTAGCTCACTGTGGACAAACCACTGCCCTCAGGACTTTGTAAACATTGTCCGTGTCACTCTTCAGCGTTGTCCTCTCCAAACTGGAGTCCAGCCTTTTTTGTCTGCACATGGCAATGGTGTCCCCTTGTTCATCTTAGCTCTCCTGCTCTGTGCCTTCTCTGATTTCACTGCATGGGCTGTCGGTGCCGCGGCGCTGGCAGGGGGCTGCATGGCGGCTGCCGTCAGGAGAGGCCGGGGCTGCCCCATGCCGGGCACGGCCGGTTCCAGCCGGCTCCAGCCAGCGCCAGCGGGGCCCTGCAGGGCACAGCCCAGCCCCTCAGCCCAGCAAGTGGCACCTCTGGGAAAATATATTTAAGAAAGGGCAAAAAATACAGGATGTAGAGAGGAAGAGGGAAAACATTTTTAGAAAACAGCAGAGGAAACACCAAGATCAGAGAAGGAGGAGGCGTCGCTCCAGTACCTGGAGCAGGTGCTCCCTGCTGCCTTCCGAGGGCCTGTGCTGGGGCAGAGGGTAAGTGTGAGGGGGAAGGAGTGGCAGAGAAAAACTGCCATGTACTGACTGCAAACTCCCCCCCCTCCTTGTGCGGCTCGTTGCCTCTCTGAAAGGACTGAATGTCGTCTGTGGTGGTAACAGGGGCAAAGGAGGGGAGCCTGGTGCAAGGGAGCAGCAGTGAGAGGAGGAAAGGTGTTTTCCCTAAGCATGTAAATGTTTCTTTTCTGTTTCCTAATGCCTAGATGCATAATTAATTAATTTTTTTATACATATATATAAATCATCAATAAATCACATTATTTTCTCCTCAGTTTAGTCTGTTTTGGCTGCAACAGTATTTCCTAGGTGATCTCAACCCACAAGCTCCTTTTCCACCCCTCTTTTATCCCTGCATTGGGCTGGGGCCTCTGGTTTCTGTCAGGCCAAGCCACCACAACTTCTTGACAAACAGGACCCAAACCCACTCACAGTACTCAAGATGAGGGCACACAGTAGTTTCATATAAGTTCAGATCCATCCATTTCCATCTTATTCTCAGTACCCTTCCCAGCACTGCCCCACAGCTTGCTGGTTTTTTTTCATGTTGGCTGCTGCAGCAGATTGAGTAGAGTTTGACTCCAGTTTCAGAAGGCAACATTCCCAGCCTTCACTCTGTTTGCTTTTAGATTTAGTTCTTCAAAATAGTGATTTTCTTTGTGTTTGAACCACACCGAAATCCCAAGAGGGAATCTAGGTTCTACCACAACATCTGATATTTATTAGTATCTGTCTGCTTCTTGATCCTTATTGAAGGATAGGCAAGATTTCATCTTAAATTTTTTAATTATAGATGCGGGTGTTGAAATAAAAAAAATCTAGATGCTCTAAATCAGTGGCTACTTTGGACATAAATGGTGTCAATTACACTTCTTGAGCAGCATGTTTTTAACCCAAGGTTGGTATAGAGGCTGTTAATAAATGTTATGAGAAAATGTCATGAACACCACTTCGGAAGTGCTTGATCATGTTTTGTATTACTAAAACATACCATATGCAGTGGAAACCATGCTTCTCAATCAGAGATATTCTTAAAAATACAGGAGGAGCTGTTTACAGAAGCAAATAAGAAATAATGGAGTGTTCCTACCTAATGGTGTGTCAACCAAAATTGCATTGAACAGCTCAGTGGGGTTTGAGGCAATGCTGACTGCTTCCATTTGCTCAAATCTCCCCAGTGGATGGCACTTGGGAACAAGTTCAGCTATAGGCCGCTGATGTAGTGTGCCAGTTATTAAAAGAATTACATTGTCAATCATATAGCTGTATCTGTATTTGAAAAAAAAAAAAAAGACATTTATAATGAGTTTTCCTTTTAAAAATACAAAATCAAGATTTTTGAAAATTACTAATACGAAAGTCAGAAACAATGACAGTACTTGCAGGTTTGTATTTTCGCTCTGTATTAATGTCTCATCAAACACAAGTTTTTAAATAGCAAGTAACACAGTACTAGTTTTAAACCACATGACTGGTTTGGAAGAGACACTTTTAAAGAAGGGGAAACTGAAACATGAATATAATAAGCATAACAGCTGTGAAATGTAGATTTTCTATAACAAGTGACAATGAGTGGCATCAAAAAATAAATCACCTGAGCTAGCAGCTTCTCCAGTTTGGGATTTTGTTATTTCATATAGACCATCTGGACAGAGGGGAGGTGCATGGGAAACTCAGCACTAAAACTGCAGAGTTCATGCAGATGGACCAATTTTAGGGCTTTCCTCTCACTTAGCTTTAAACATTCCCCCATGAGGAAACCAAGAACAGGTTCTCACAGATTTCTCCTTTATTGCTAAAACTTTTCTCTTCAGTAGAAGTTCTCTATCAGATTCTTACTGGTTCTACTGCCAGAGAGGCTGATAAGAGTTTTTCCAGTGACTTTGAAATGGGAAAGCTATTCCCTTGGGGCATTTATAACAAAGATGCCAGTCTTGCTTGCATTGTTGATTCAGAACTTAGCTAGACACATACAGGGATTAATATGATCTTATACCATATCCGTGAGGGGGCTTCAGGATCCAGTGAAATGTTCAATAATTTAATAATTGCGTTAAATATCTTAATCTAACCTCTCCATTATTAAAAAAAAAGCCCAAAAACAACAGCATGCAGAGTTTGATGATGCAGCACACATCAATCAGTGTGAGAAAAAAGCTGCCATAATTTTCATATTTTCGCTTTCATTCCCCTGAAGCAAAATGGAAACATTGTATGCCTGCAGACCACAACTGTCCTAGGGCAGTCTTTAAGACCCTGTTTATCTGTTAGGCTAAAACTTGTCAGCTACACTTGACAAAAAAAAAAAAAAAAAAAAAAAAAAAAAAGAACTGATGATGATTCTTTATTTTGCTGTTATGATAAAAATACTCCTGGAAAGTTATCTGAAAGTCTAGTGCTCTTGTTACAGTATATTAAAAAGATAAGATTAAGGGGAGTAAACAGGTAAAATATCCTGCTGACATTTCACTAATCCATGTTGTTACACTGTTATAAAGCAGATCCCTGTTCTTAAAGTTGTTTACACCATTCATTTACAGGTTTTGTCTGTTTATGATTGTATTGAGATCAGAACTTTCTCTTCATCTGGCATCAAACAGCACTTGTACTTTTTTAAAAAAGCTAGAAAGCTAGATTTTGCCACATGCCTAGGAATTAAATCACTGCCCTGTACATCATGAAATGCTAATCTCACATGAATCGTCCCACAAACTTAATTTTTTCAAGTTCTCTGATTTAATGATGTTTGAAAATTATTACCATTTTTCTCAATCTCTACCACTCCTGCCATGGTACACAGAAAAAAATCTGCTTGTGTTCTTTAAAATAAGTAGTTCAAAAGACAATAGCTCTTCATATATATATTTTCATAACTTATATTAGTAAATAAAGTACATAAATATTGCAGTTCCAAAGTAATTTTACTATTTTTTAAACTTAATAGGAATTCCAGTACAATGTGTTTACACTGTTTTAACTTGTAACTGTGTGCTTTTTTTTTAGTCTGTGTGGTAAGCTATGCGCTAATATTACTTACGTGATAAAATTCAGAAAAGTGGCAAGCGGTTCAAAAGCATGGTTTCTAAAGTAATGAAATTCTGTGAGTAATTTTGCTTTCAGTTTATCATCAATGGTAGAAATAGTGAGAGGACCAGTTTCATTAGCCAAGAAGTTGCCATAGTCTGTTGTCTGTAGATGTAACTTCAGATCTAGAATTAGATTCAGGAAAGTTCATGAGAATAAACTGTCATTGTGTTGCCTACAAACCAAATAGAAAAAACATTTAAAATGTTAATTTCTAACATATTTTCATACTAAGCATCTGATCATTCTCTATTGAAAAGTTTTTGGCATAGAGTTAATATAAAGTAAATGTATAATTAATGCAAATTTGCACTGCCTTCTACGAGTAAGACTTACTGCATGCCACAGGAAAGCACAAATGATTTATACCTTTGTCAGAAGTTTCACCAGCAGCTTTCATTTCCAGCCACACCAGTACAGTGCTAATTACCACTGTGCCTAGCCCCTTCCCAATCAGGTTTGTTCAGTGTTTCAATTTCACTGATCTGCATCATTGTAATACATCAGTTGTTTTGTCTCCTGAAATCCTATGGACTATCATGCATCAATAGGAATCATCCTTTAACTTCATTAAGTTCTTAAATTTTCATATGAAATGTTTAAATCTCAGGTAGGACTAAAATCTTATGTTATCAGTCTGCCTGAAGAAGAGGAGAGATCACATCTTGCCTGGCTCAGATGCTGGGCTTCTGCAGTGGAGCACTTGAAAGGGCAGAATTCCACTCTTTTAGTATTTCTGTTTTGGCTTTGTCTGATTTATGGCTGAGACTACCAGGCCCTAAGAAGCTGTCCAGAAACCTGAGTTATCGTGACATACTTTGAACTCCCAACCCTGGTAACTGAGGAAAATGAGTTGATTAGACAACAAAGTTGAAAGAAGCTTTTGCAATATCAAAGAAATCATTTGGCAGATTTCCTCTGCTATCCATTTTCCATGATGAGGAAAAAGTAAGAATTTAAATCAGCTCTTAATGTTCAAAGCAGTTTAACATTTCCTTTTACAAAAGCCTCTGCTATATTGCATAATTATATTAAAACTATATAAAGTGCAGATTGGTATAATGTTATATGGTTTGGGCATTCACAATGATTAGATTTCCAGATAAAACCTGAATTGATATTTAGGGAAAAGGACAGCAACATTCACTGACTGAAATAAGGGTCTACCTTTAAAGTAAGTTACTATGCAGTTAGCAAGGTGCATTTATCAGTATAGTAGCTATTCTTTCCTATTTCCCCGTGTATATATACTTTCTTAGTACACAATAAGGTTGCCTACACTGAGACTTAAAGCAAAAGAAGTAGCACATTATGAATTCAGACTCCTACATCTAGTGCTTTAGCTTACTGAGAGAATTAACCCTTGGAGTTTTCTAAACAGGTCGGCTGCCACTTGAGCTCATTTTAGCAATTACAGATTCATAGAAACATAGAATAGTTTGGGTTGGAAGAGACCTTTTAAGGTCATTTAGCCCGACTGTTCTGCAATGAGCAGGGACCTCTTCAACTAGATCAGGTTGCTCAGAGCCCCATCCAACCTGACTTTGAATGTTTCTGACTTCTCCAGGAAACCTGTTCCAGTGTTTCACCACCCTCATTGTAAAAAATGTCTTCCTTATACCTAGTTTGAATCTAGCCTCTTCTAGTTTAAAACTGTTACCCTTTGTCCTGTCCCAACAGGCCCTACTAAAATGTCTGTCCCAAACTTTCTTATAAGCCCCCCTGAAGTATTGAAAGGATGCTATGAGGTCTCCCCAGAGCATTCCCCAGGCTGAACAACCCCAGCTCTCTCAGCCTTTCCTTATAGGGGAGGTGTTCCATCCCTCTGGTCTTTTTTTGTGGCCCTCCTTTGGACCCACTCCAACAGGTCCATGTCTTTCCTGTACTAAGAACCCCAGAGCTGGGCACAGGACTCCAGGTGGGGTCTCACTAGAGCAAAGTAGAGGGGAAGAATCACCTTCCTCAGCCTGCTGCCCATACTTGTTTTGATTGTCTCTCTGGGCTGTGGGCTCACATTGAGGCTCATGTCCAGCTTTTCATCCACCAGTAACCCCAAGTCCTTCTCCATGGAGCTGATTGCAATCCCATAATGCCCTGGCCTGTTGTCCCAATACCAGGGGTTGTCCCAACCCAGGTGCAGGACCTTGCACTTGGCCTTGCTGAACCTCATGAGGTTCACATGGGCCCACTTCTCAAGCTTGTCCAGGTCCCTCTGGATGGCATCTTGTCCCTCAGGTGAGTCAGCTGCACCACTCAGCTTGGTGTCAGCTGCAAACTTGCTGAGGGTGCACTTGATCCCACTCTCTATATCAATGATGAAGATATTAAAGTGTACTGGTCCCAACACAGACCCCTGGGAGACACCACTTGCCACTGATCTCCATCTGGAACATTGAGCCATTGGTCACTACTCTCTGGGTGTGACCATCCAGCAAATTCCTTATCCACCAAATGGTCCATCCATCAAATACATATCACATCACATCAACATACTCTTGTATAGCACAGCCTTACTCAGCTAGCACTCTGGAACTGTTAGCATTTCTCTAGATATTCCCACAATAGACTGAAGTTATACTACCGGTGTAAACTAATTGCTTCTTAGAATTATATAGATGATCACAAACCTGTTGACAAAAGAATGCAGAGGTAATTGGTTTTTCAATGGTCAGAGCCAAATACTAGGAAAGTCATAGTTTCAGTACAGTCTTCCATGTAGAAAGAAGAAAGAGCATCTAGATTCGAAAAAAGAAACCCACTTATTTTAAGAAAGAGAGAAAGGTAAGCAAGATTATGAGATAAATAAACATGCAGAATTGTGCCCAAAAATAAGCCTAAATATGTAAGACCAACTTTTAATCACTAATATTTTCTATCACTTCTACATTTCCTGTGAAAAATGATCATTTTACTTTCTCTTTTTATTGCAAAGAGGGTAAAAATAATATGTGATTAAATAATACTACCTCCTTACATGCAAGGAGCTGAATTCCAGCTTTAGTCAATTCCTTTTTCAGACCAGCTACTTATATCTGCCTTGAGTCACACTGGTAACTGCATTTCAAACACAGTGGTTTTCAGGGGTTTAGTACCTAAAGCAGACTGAAAAACCTAAGTGCCAGCCCCAAGTATTGGCCATTCTGAAGTGTGTTTATGCCATCATAAGATGAACAGAAACCAAAACTTCTGATTGAGAGTACTTTGACCAGACTGTTACCTTCCTCAGTTCTCTGATTGACTGAGTGGCTTCAGAAACCATGCCCTAATGTAAGGCATGAAAAGTATTAGCTCCACCTGGCTCAATAGCTATGGAGGAAATACTATGCCCAGAAATACTGGATATATGACCTTGTCAGTTCCACAGCCTGCTTTATAGAAGTATTTCTTACTGTTTTAATAAATGCCAGCATAAATATTGTATGTAAGAAACATCTCATGGCCTGAGACAAAACAATGGAGAAAATAGTCATCCACACGCACCAATACTATACAAGATCAACCATGAATGTCACAATCAAAGTTCACGCCATGGCAGAATTCAGTACAGCTCACAAACTGCTCTGCTGGTCTTAAGTTGTAGTCTTCTCTTTGCTGTTGGCATAAATAAGACCTGAGGACTAACAGAGTCAGACACTTGTACTAGTAACATGACATGATGTCCTGGCAGGAGTAGGTGGCTGAGCCTTACAGGGGCCTCAGACATTCCTGTTCACCAAAACCTTTTAGTGATGGTAGCTGCTCCTTTTCTCAGGGACTCTTGGAGACCTACACAAGACCCTGGGCTTTTCAGCATGTCCACAAGATCCCTAGGAAGGAAAATTCCTGTATTTCAGCTGTCAGTATTATTGCCATCCATCTGCATTGTTTATTTCCTCATACAATTATATGCAGGGAAATCACATGTAGGGAATGTATGACTTTCAATAATGTGATTCTAAATCAGGTGATTAGACCCACAATTGAACCACAACCAAACACAATTAGCAGTATGTTAAAAGGGAATTAATGCGCAGAGGGGGACTAATTTAATGAATGCAGTTAAGACATGAATGATGCTGATCAGAAAGAAGGAGTATTGGGGGAACTTGAACAAAGCGTTAACGTGGTCTCTTGGCATCAAGCACTTGATGTCTGATGCCTGACTTTAATAGCCAACTACCCCCAGTTTTTCAGTCACACTGTTACTTCAGCCACCACGTGCTGGATTGACCTGACTCTGGCAAGTGAAGTGAACTTACTTCAGTGATGTTGGTGGGAACAGAGCTGGGCTGCTTGTCCTCCTGTGACCTAGTCTGCCTTCTGGAGAGTAATAGTCTTTCCGTCACACAAGGAAAGAATAAAGTACTGAATTTACCCCCTGCCCTGCCCCATATTCTACCTCAAAGACCGTCAGCAGGGTTCCTCTGGGGATCCCATTCCCCTGAAACAGATGATGACATAGGGCCAAACAAGTACCATGCCATGTTGCAGGTGTTTCAGCCAGCGTTGCATCCCACAAGGTAGTTCCATGGAAATTATAAGTAAAACAAGCCCAAAAGGATGTCTAGGTTAAGCTGAAGGCCTCTTCTCCCCTCTGTGTGGCCCTGAACTGAGAGGACACACTGGGTAATGTAAGTCAATTAACATCCTTTGTTTTTCTTTCCCTCTCACTTGTTATACTTAATCTGTGATTATCAAGCAGATGTATCGCACTAACCTACAGTTTTTCTTGTGGTTCTTCTGTACTGACATTATGGTTTTCCCTCTAGAGATACCAAAACCACTTTGAAATTAAAAGATATGTTTTATTCTATTTATAGGTTGCTTGGGGTGGTTTTGATTTTGTTTGTTTTAGCGTATTTATAATATTTTTAGCTTAGGCCAGTTTTGTGGTGTGGTGCTATGCCACAGAATGCAGAATGAGGTAAATTTGTTACCTTTTAATGTGAACACATGAACTGAGGGCACTATTGGACAAGCACAATAGTACTACTGTACAAATCCACATGCTGGATTAATTGGAAACAAAATACAATATATGCATAAAGCTTCGTTTTTTACTTTGGAGGTAAGGGTTATGGTTTTGGTGCACTGTACACTCATGGTGCAAGTTTAATATCACAGCATCTTTCCTATATGTGCAGAGAGATAAGTGTATTTAGCTTCATGTACAAATCCAATACTTCTCCTATTTTTATTATAAATAATACATTTGGTAAATAACTGGTGAGAATCTGTTAGCAGTCTAAAAGAAGTAGAAAATGTTAAAATGGAGAAAGAGATGTAGCTGAACAGAGAAAAAAGGGAAGTGATAGTGGGTAGTGGAGATGTGCTTGTAGGTGGATTGATGAAGGCTGTTGCTTCTGTGCTGAAATAATTTGCATTCTAAAATTGAATGAACATTAGAAAGAAGGTTCAAAAATAAAAAAGTCGTACTTTCTATTATAAAAAAAGATGTTATCTCTCTATTGTGGTCTGTACATAAGTTCTATGCTTTTAATAATGTTAAAGGTTTACATATCTCAGAAATATTTGAAAACTACTTCCTTGTAGTTGTAAATAACTTTCTTACAGCATGACTTAAAATTTAGATAGTTTTTCTTACTCTTCTTAATATGAGCAAGTACTCTTCTGGGAAGGATGAGGGAAATCCTCTTTTCTTGTATGTTTTTCAAAAAATCATATCTGTATATTTTCAGGTCATTCAAAAGTAACAAGGATTTTATGTTGGTTTTTTTTTTTTCCTTCATGGAGCCTTTGATGACATCATTTATTGAGCTTCTCTACAGAGACAAGTGAAGAGTTTAATGATTCCATCGTTCTGTCTTTTGTGTCTTTTATAGATGTTTGAAGTTCTATTAGCTTTTTCTGAAGTCTGTATATTCATGGAGCAGGACTTTTTGACTCAATTAAATACATTATCAAGAGTGTCTGTGCAGTCTTTAAGATGCATAGATCACAACTGCTGGTACAATTAGGCTTCAGAAACTGTTCATTTTGTCTAGCTGACATAAGGAATAGGTTTCCATTCTCAGAATAAGTATATACATGTGCTCTGTGTGTCTAACCTGCCACTGTATGAAACAGAGAGCGATAAAGCTCTCCAGCTTATCAATTGAAGTAGGTACATGATGCACTTGGTCAGTTGAATAGTCTCAAGATCCCATTGACTGTACTGACAATCTCTTCTTTAACCATGAGAGGAATTTTATCCTGCTGACAGATAAATACCTATATCAATTTATTTAAATGTTATTTTAATCTACAAGATGAATGACAACCAACCTTCCCAGACTTATGCTGTTATTAACAGTTTAGACAGCCTGAAAACTCCATTGTATATGGGAATCAACAGGTCCTACGCTGCTCATTTCCCAAAATCCATTACTGCATACACAAAGTAACCAATGCTTAAAAGATAGTAAGCTTATTATTTTTCCTTGATCCTTTTTCAAATTAATCTAATATACTGCATGGTATAGAAATCACTTCAGTGTACAATCATGGCTTTTATTTTGGAGTCAGAAAAAGAAACTTTATGTTCTTTTAGAAAGGTGATTTTTTTCTGGTGCACTTCTTTCCTGCCAAGTGTCTAGAGGCATGTCTCATGATTCTTTGTACAAGCCTGTCTTCATCTGGCTGTGACCAGTCAAAGCCACAGAAAGCTGTTTTGGAAATGAGTGTGTGTTCTCTCTATTACTGTGGCAAAGTAACCTTGAAAAATCTTTTTTTTTTCTTTTTTTGGTGTTTTTTGTTTGTTTGTTTGTTTTTTTAAGCTTGAGAATAGTTCAGTTCTATCTTTGTGAAGTCAAGTTTTCTTTTCCTGGTAAGTAGAATGTCCCCCACTGCCCTAAAACACATGAAGTAATAAAATACTAAAATTATCTTTTACAGAGAAACTTAGAGCTATACAAAACAATAGGATTTTGGGGAACTATTTTATCCAGCTGAATTTATATGAAATGTCCATATTTTAACAGTTCTATAGTGTGGTTAAAATCTATGAGAATGTTACCAGTTTCCATAGGAACTCTGTGAATGAGATTTCCAAACCTTATCAGTAAACTAGAAAATCCCATCATCTGGATTGCTTTGCAAATCACAGTCTGTACAATCCTAGGGTAATTTCTATGGAGAGCTATTAAATCAAACATGAGAACAGTCCTTCAAAGGACATCAGGGTTATCTCTGGTTTCAAGATAAGCTCTCAGTACTTCAGTCTTTTACCTTCCTTTTTCAGAGGTCTAAGCAACAGTATTTCTTCCTAAATAAAATAAACCAGCAGACTTACCTTCTAGTGTCTCGCACTGTGCTAAATTGACATAGTCTGCACTTGTCAAGATCCCAGCTTTGAACCCTCGGACCAGACCCTCCAAGTAGCCATGGTCCACATTGAAGTAAAACTCTGAGTATCCCAGCATGGAGAAAAGGAGACTTAATCTCTTTGCTGGATACCTGATGGTACAGAGTATCTGCCACCAACTGTTTTCCTTCTCTATTGAAGGAGTGACAAATAGTCCACTGATTTCCTGCCAGCCTATGATTGTGTTTTACCAACCAGTTTCTTCCTGTTTTTTGCTCCTAATGTAGTCAGTATAGTTGATGCTTACACAACAGCCAACCAGCAAATCCAACTCCCTCCTGTTATTGCCAGAAAATGAACCTATTATTGTTGAAAGAGAAGCCAAAAAGGAAGTATAAGATTTAACCATTGCTTAAAAGAATGCTCTGTACTGATTGGAGAATGAGAAAGCACGTTACAAATCTTGATAACATTTTCACATTTCTTAAATATATTGTAAACAGGAAGTTAACTGTGAATACCTGCTAAAAAATATTTCTGCACCAAAATAATGGGCTCTAGTAGAACATAGCCCATTCAAGGAACTTAGATAGTTTTTTAGTGTCTTTATATACCTTTTTGGTTTTAACATTCTTGAGTATTGAAAATTTTCTGCTGATGATCTCTATCAATATGTATACAAATTACAAGATCCTTCTAATAATTACAGATAACATTAGATCGTGCCCATAGGTGAAATGTCTTTGAAGGGTTTGACTTTTCTTAGCCTTTAAAGTGAGTACCAGAAATGTCCTCAGAACTATAGTTTGTCCAAGTTCCAACCAAAACACTCTGGTTATATTCACTAAAATGTGGAAATAACTCATATTTTTCCCCTCACAAAATAAAAATAGGAATCTTGATTTCAATAAATTTAGAGCCTTTTTAGACCTCCTGATTTTGATTCAATTTAAAGTCAAAACTGCTAGATCTATCAGTGAGTTTTATACTAAACTGTTGTCTGCTGCCCTTCAGATTTATGTCCCTTAAAGCTGACAGTCCAAAGTGGCTATGCTTCTGTAATCAGCGCAAAAAGCCCTTTTCTCCCTAAATTCACTAGGGTATGCAACACATTTCTGCAAGCTTTGTTGGAAGAAGTTACTGCACACTAGGTGATACTTAGGTATGCAGTTAACTGGAACCTGGTAATGTTGCAATGAGGTGTCTGAAGACTACTGCATGGTTGGAGGGTTAGCACCAGCAACAGAAACTGCAACAGCTGTTTGCCATCCACATCTCAACAGTTAGACTAATTTTTCAGTGCTTTAAACATGTTTGGATTATCATGTCACCACATATGGTGTGGCTTTTCTATTGATCCCTTGTGCTGAAATGTGGCTGCAGTGAGGGTTGTGACTCGGAAGACATGGGGACAAGGCTCTGACTATGAGACTTTCTCCCCTGTCCTGGGAGCTGAGAGATTGATGACAGCTCAGTACTTGCCCGGTGATTCCTATCTACACCGCCTTGCTTCTGGCACAGCAAGGCTTTGCAGGTCATTCAATGAGGCACGAGGTGCCTGGGTGTTTGCTGCCTATGCAGCCACCCACTACGTCCTCTGGCAAGGTCACTAGCTAGCTAGCCTCTTAGCTAGCTGGCCAAGAAGTTCCCATGGGCAAGAAGTGGCCACAAGCCACCTGTCAGGCCAGGCAGAGCCAGGGGATTAATATTAGTGCAACTTGAGAGTCAAATTAAAATTGTCTTGGGCTGATTATTACCATACCTGTAACCAACTGCAGGGGAAATAATGACAGCATTTAGACATTTTAAAAAAGCATGCTCAAGGTGTATAAACTGTAGTTAGCTGAGAGCTCAAATGGTGCCTAGAGTATTGAAGTTTGCTTCTTATAAATTAGGCTTACAGTTTTAAATCAATCAGTTCTTAGCATTGCAGAGTTAACTCAGCTAAAAAGGAATGAAAGAGATCAGGCCTATTAGACAATAGAAATAAAACAGCTCCCTCCCACACAAACAATTTGTTTCTGTCTCCCAAGTCTGCATGTCAGCGGTGCTCAGAATGTCCTTGTGCAAGAAGCTGTCAGAATAAGTTTGTTGATGAAGTTTCAAAAGCCAGGGAGACTTTTCAGGATATGTGACCACTGTCAGTGCTTCCTTATTGATACACAAAGATAACCACATTTTAACTTAAACCTGCTATTTTTTTGTTGTCATCATTGTTCTAGTTTGCTTCACCCGACAGCCTGTGATAATAATTTTTTCAAGGAAAGGTGGTAATATGAGGGACTCATTATTGTGTACACTTAGAGCAATGTTTGGTTTTAACCCACACATCTTTAAAGTGTGTGTTACATAAACAAGTCATGTCTTGCAGCAGCTGAATTCAGGCCTCCCCCAGCTGCAATCACAGCATATCAGAATGTGGCACATATCCAGCTGGTGTCAGTCCAAGGTTACGCTGCTGACGAGCTTCCAAAACTTCAGACAGCAGAGCCAGGGCAGAAATGGCTTTGCAACAGATCCTAAATTTAGTAAGGTTCAAGGTCATGTGAATTCTGCCTGGCAGGTGCAAATACCACCACTGGTGATCCTCCAGTGAGAAAGTGCTGCCGTGAGATCCATAAATACTGTCAGGACCGTCACTTGAAGTTTAATAACTCAGCAAAGTTGTTTCATGAGATCTGTGTAATTTTGAATCATTTCAGGAAACTGCAAAATCAGGCTAAAGACTTGAGTAATGTTATCTGCTAAGGGGTAAAGTGTCAGATGGTATGATTCAGGTTAACAGACTGCATTCAACAACATCAGAAAATGCTCAGTTCTCTGATTTTTGTTACAACAAAATTGATGAAAGGAGACAACTTTAGCAGCAATTTAGACAATACATATAATCAGCTCATGCACTAAATTTTTATATAAAAATATACATGTTCAGTATCTATTGTTGTTATCTATCAATATAATGTTCACTACCTATTCTTATTTCTTATAATGAGTGGCTAGCACCATATCATTTCTTCAACATTTGTAGTGGGTAAGTTTTTATTAAAAAATTATAGTTCTTTCTGTTAATAATTTTATAGAGAACTGTGAATTGGCTTTAACGAATGACCATGTGAGAGAATACGATACTCTCACCTGTTAAGTTTGTGGAGTGTAAAGGTTGAGATATTTTTAAAATATTTTTTTAGCAGTGAGGTAAACAAATACTGACAGTGTGTTTGGGAGGAGATGTTAATTCAGGTTAAGCAGAATTAGCAACACAAAGCTGTTCAGATCTAAGAGCAGAATTTAACCTTTGATACTAAATTTTTGAGAAACTGTGAAACAAAATGCGTATATTAACCACAAGAGGTCATCATAACCCTGCTGTAAACCACCTTGCTTCAGTTTTTTTTTACCTCCACTGAAAGGAAGAAAATTGGAAACATGAAAAAAGTTCTGGTGTTTTTTATTTCTTTTCAGCTAATCTAAGGTTAACAATAAAAAAAAACCCACATAAACATTATTTACTCAGAAGTGACAAACAAAATATTTCTGTTTTACCTGTTTTTGCTATATCCACAGATTTTTCTTTGAGCTTCCTCTTTTTTTTTTCTTTTTTTAACAGTGTTGACAGCTCCTAGCCACGAGGTTAGTACTGAAGAGCAAATGACAAAGAATCAGCAGAAGAGTGAGTAAGTGGTGTTATATCTGTGGAATGTTGACTAAATCACATTAATTCAAAGTTACTCTTTTTTTCATTGGAAGTACTTACAGATGCTATTTTTTTTCATCTTGGCATCTCATTTAGAAGTCTATTTATAACATCTTTAATGGGGCAGATCTCTGCTTAAATTGTGGTTTTGCTTATTCAGAAACAAAATTCACTCAAATCTTGACTGTGCAATTTCTTACAAAGATTATTAGTGTTATGTGTGCCAAATTTACTGTTCTCAGTCCACAGTGCTGCTTCAACATGTGGATGAAACAGATTTCTTCATTTGTGTGTTTATTGACTCTTTTTGTAGGGGATTTTTGACCTATCACTGGCTCTATACTTCCTATACTGTTAGTGGAAAGTGCACCTCCCTTATTTATAAATGAGGAGTGTTTTTAAAAACATAACCTGTATTTCCATCTGTTTCCCCCCCAAAAAAAAAACCAAACCCAACCAAAAAGAAAACCCACAAAAACCCACAAAAAACCCAACTGGATTTTTTATAGATCAGGTAGGTAAAAATTATGAGCTATGCACCATTCAGATTAAAACTATTTTTTTTTTTAATGTAACTTAATAGTATTTAAACTGATTTAGAGACTTTGGGAACGCAGTGTTTGCAGTGGTGGTTTGCTTTTTTTAACATATCTTTGTACTGGCATTGAAAAGCAATTACATCATAACTCCTTAAATTCTGTAAATTCTGAATGTTCTGCTGTAAATTTCTGATGGGTGGGGCCCATTTGTCAAAATCCTTCCAAAAAATGATCTGTTGAAATCCCTCATTTTCTGAAACAATAGTAGGACAATTCTGATTGCAATATGTGAATTGAGATTCAGCCTTTCTGAGGTGTTCAGTACCTGCAACTCTATTAATATGAGTATCAAACACAATTAGATACCACATGGACCCTAGCACTCTAAGCAGCTAGAAGTATGCTAGCATGAGTAGCATAAGTGTAGCTCAACTACAATTGACTAATTGAATCAACTACAATAGCTAAGACAATTACATTTCTCCCAGTTAATGAGCTTTGCTGAAGTGCTCCCAACCATGAAGAAACAGCCCAAATGCAGTTGTATCTGTGACTGCTTAAAAAATAAAATACATTAAATAAAATTATATATATATATATATATATATATATATATAATATTCATAAATACATTAAAATGAATTATGGTAGACTATACCTGTTATAGACACAATCTGGCTACAATGCTTTCTAGCTGTTTGCAAAGCATGACGGAGACGCATTCCCATGGAGATCTTATTGCTAGCTAAGCCCTCTTGTGCCAACAAAGATGTACCTAGCTGACACACCCAGTGCAAACCTGCACACCAGCCAAGTTATACTTGTCTTTGCTAAGATTCTCCACAGCAATTATGCATCCCTACCTTTCCTATCACTTGATTAACTTTGGACTGAATTTACATAGAATATGTCTTTTACTCCTGTTTTTTTGTTAGAAGTGTTATTTTGATGTTGGGTTGCCAAACATCACTCATGTTATAAAATATCAAAGAGCTTCCTTTTTCCCCTCCCTTGCCTTCAAAAGATAATCTAGCAGCTTTGTAGGTCATCGAGCCTTTTAGTTTTTTGGTCTATGTTCAAGGAATTACTTGCTAGCATAATAAGAAGGATTTTATCAAGAGACTTAAAGTGGTAAGTCTGTGGAAAGAAGCCAGGAGAAAATCATTATCAGTAGATATAAACCTGAAGAAAGGCAGATTTGTGACAATTAACAAAGCTTGGGAATGCTTTCAGAAGTGAAGCTGAAATTTTACAAAATTTAGACACTCACAAAATTGGGCTACTTTGTGAATAATTTGTACTTTTTGGAGCTGACATTCACATGAACTTGGCAGCCTTCTGCTCAGGACTCAAGTTCCAGCTAATTCTAATGAGGATGGCAGTAATTCAGGTCTTATGTTTATCTTAAAGGCCCTTAAAAGGCCCCTTAAGCCTTTCTCTGCACAGTGTCAGTTCTTGTTTCTATTATCTTAATTCTCAGTCCTCTTAGGAAGTTTTTATGCATGTGAGCATCATTTGTCTTCCTCATGGATCAGTTATTCACTAACTGTCACAAAATTCACAATCAACAGATAGTATCTTTAGACTCCTTCAGGTATCGTGAAGGTTTTATCCTTGATATTTCCTGAAAACAAAATAAGGTTGATAAAACATTGAGATAAAAAGTACAGACAATTCAATATGAAGTGCAAGTGGTCCACTAATTCCCCACATTTACAGTTCTCTGCTTTACCAAATCCTCTACTCTGAGGACCATAACTTCCATGGTTTCCTCATCATCATATGGATTTCTAACACAGATGCAAATTCCAACAGCTTTTTTAGCTGGTGGACCAATTGGCCATTGATAGCTCTTTCTGACCGTCAACTTTACTCCAAAAAACAGCCAGAAGATATACATCACTGCAACATATGACATTAAGTTGATTATAACGTACAGAAGGATCCTTTGCCTCTTGCTTTATAAATGTAGCACTTCAGCACTGTGAAGCAATGAACGTGGCGGTGAATGTACTGTTGTTACCATGTGTACCATACCAGACATCTGCTAGCTGTCTTTTTATGGCAGATAATTGCAGACCTCATAGGAAGTCAAAATGGAATTGTGACAATAGATTTTACAGTACTTTAAAATGGTATTTTGCTGAAGAGTAGAGTTGCAAAATATTAACTTTTGAATATCATTGAATACATTATATCCGACAAATCTCGTTTCAGACAAAGTATAAAAAGTATTGTCAAAATTCAAGTTTAAACACTGAACATTTGGATAATTACTTTCAATGACTTAATGGCCTATGGTGTTTCTGAGCTCCTTCAGTTTTAAACATTGATATAATGAATTTACTTTACTGTTACTATGATTCGGTTTTTCACTCTTGCTAGCTGCCACCACCAACTATATAAATTCTTATTCTTGAAAATGGATTCCAGAAAACAGGATAAAAACTTGAAGTGTAATATGGATTGGATCTGATTATGAGTTGAGAGAAAAGCTGCAAGTGTGAAGCCTATTAAATATTCAGATCCAGAATGAAAGAAAATAAAATTAGAAGCATTAAATTCTTACTTTCAGCTGTCCTCATGTTATGCTGTCACTTTAAACTTGGTTTCCAATCTACTGGATAGTATCATGTTCCTAACTACACTGGGTCCTTGTTAAATAATTATTAAATGGGAAAGAGCAGTTACGTACTCCAGACATAGAAGAGAGACCTTCCATTATTTCTTCCCTCAGGAAATCTAGGTGGTTGCACCGATTCTCCCAGCATTTTCTGTTATTTTACATTTTAGAAACAATATGTACAAATATGTATGTATGTATGTACAAATGGACAACACATCATGTAGAAATAATAATGTGCAGAAATGCATGATCGGTCTCTTCACATAGGTTAACAGGGGCTGTGACTTAAGATGTGAAATCCAAAAAGCTTTCCATTAATGGGAGTTGCTAGGTAGGGTAAAAAAATGAATGGTTGTGTGGGTTTTTTTAATCTTTAGTATGTTATTCAATGTGGAACAAACAACACAAAAATTAAGTTGAAAACCAAGCAGCCTGTCTTGACCTGACTGGAAATAGAGCACCTGGGGAAGAGGAAAAACATCTTTCTGGAGGGCATGCTTTTCTAGTATTTTAGCTGTTGATTTCCCCACTGCCTAATAGATGAAGATTATATAGACATGTATTGTTTACAATAAAAAGCACAATTTAAGCACATTAATATGGGGAAGACACCATTAAAAGGGATGGCTGTTGTTGCAAATTGTGAGGATAACCTAAATAGGGTTTGAAAACAGACATTAGGGTACCAAAGTATGGAAAGATCATTAAAAATTTTTAAGAACAACTGAAAGAATAAGATAGAAAATGAGGTGAACAGTAGGGATTAGAAGGGATTTTATTGCAAGAGGAAACAACCAGGGATGGGATGGAAACTGGGATGATTTCAATCATTTGGGATGGAGAATATCTCCTACATCCTATTTACTGTAATCTTCATTACAGTTCAACTTTCCATTTATGACTTCTATCTGAAAAGGTTGTGAATAAAGTCTTAACTCTGTGATGTACTGCAAAATCAGAACTCTATTTCAGCAAGGGAATGAATAGAATTTAACTCGAGAATTAGTAGATTTTTCATTGTTACATGAATCACACAGATTCAAAAACTCTGTTGTTCAACTTCAGACTTGGTCTGATGTGTTACAAATTTTTCACTAGATGGAGCAATAGTATCCATCTTAAAATGCTAGCCCTTCACTAAACTGCTCTACCAGGAACTTTAAATATGCAAGGACATATATATATGCAGACATATGCAAGTCTGAGCTAAATCAATATGTATCCTAAATGGGGCATTTTAATTTGGGAATGTATTTTTATTCAGTTTGGATATTTGTTTTTGATTTCTTATAAGCATTTTGCTAGCTCTGAATACCTCTTATGAATTATTAAAATGTAGAAGTATTAATTTTACTTCTATTTATCATTTTCATAAATGTTATATAACTGATGGAAAAGTAACATAGAAAACAGTCCAGATAACAGTTTAGTACTTATACCTTTTTTTTTTTCTTAATGCATGTAATAAGAAAGAAAAAAAAGGTCTGGTTATTTTGTTACATAAATACTTGCCTATTTACAATTCAAAATGTCAGTTGAAATGCATGCAACATTTTGAAATTACTTCTTTACATTTCATGTCAAAATCTCTTTTCAAGGTAGATTACTTTAAAAGATAGTAATAGTTAATTTAAGAAATAAATTAAGATGCCTTTCAATCACAGTCTATCTCCACAGGATTTTTAGTTCAATTCATATTAGTGGTAAAGTTTAGCATTTTTCAAGATATGGCATTTACAGCAAAGAAATCCTTCTCTTGATACCTGCATGAATGATTATTCTTTATCAAAATATTAATCTTCTCTACAGGACTGTTTTTAGAAGAAAGATGACAATATTATTTTACAATAAAATGTAGTTGATATATTTTTAATTTTTATTCAGTGCTCAGTGGTATTTATTTTACATTTTAATCCATATATTTTAGTTCACTGCTTCATTTCCTCTGGTTCTTTGTCTTCAGGCCTAGAAAGTAACACCTGAACATGTTAATCTGATGATTTATGAGATTACTTATTTTTAAGTCTTGCATTTGTTCAGTGTCTGATGGTTTTTGAAAGAGCAATTGGTTGCAGTTATGGCCAGAATTAATTTATAAAATTAAATCAATATATCAGATATATCAGTATATATAGCAACATATCAGATATTGATTTCCACCAAGGAAGGAATTTAGTCTGTTAATGCACTTGTTTACTTCATTTCCTCAACATGTAGCAGAATTAAAATGGTGTTTGTTTAGTTATATAAAAAGATTGGAAAAAAATAACTGTCAGATACAGCTTAGGACTGCTGCTAGAAATTCTGATTAAAAAAATCCTAAATTTAGAAAGAAAACACATAGAAATTATATTCTGTTACATTTTAATAAGTGCCTCACTATCTGTGTAAGCTTTTTTGCTGATAGATTGCTCTCTTTCTGACAGACTGGAATCTCATACATAGATTAATCTCAGTCTTCAGTAAAATGGCAGTGTTGGTTTTAAACAATTCCTGTGTATTTTTGAAATTTGGATGTAGAGTTCTTTGAGCTCCTTTATTCATTCCTGGTTAACCAAAACCTTATGTCAGCACTCTGCAGCACCATGGGTGACTGAGCTGCCAGAGCACACCACTGTAAGGGCTTAAACACTAGAAGACATGCAAGTACTGTTTAAGATAAAAGTTCTTAATATCACATTTTCCTGCAAACCCAAATGAGCTCATAAATCACAGGAGAGGTTATTTCAGGACAGTGATTTAATTTTTATCTTTTCCAGCAAAAAGTCACATATTTTGGTCAAAAAATGCAAAAATATTTAATAGTAGTAGTAATGCAAGTGCAGTAAATATTCTGCCATTGCGTCATGTACTGAAAAAATAGATGCTAAACCTTTTTTAATGGCATGGCCCAATCATGCATATGTGGAGGGATGCATGGGACAGGTGGGAGAGACAGTACAAAAATTTTTTACCCTGTTACTTGGACAGTCAGGATCTCTTTTAGCATTAAAAAGTACAAACTTGGATTTCTGTGGCTCCAATGTCAGAAATATTGAATGAAATGTCCAGAAGTTTTGCATCTCTGGCCCTTTTAATCCCAGACTCAGTGCATCGGAAAACAAGGTATAATGAGTTATCAAACTTTTCACAGCCTTATGGCCTGGATGAATGTCAGCAAACAGATCCAAGGTTTGTCTGACTAAGTAGAGAAAGAAACTGTGAAACTTAATAGATAGTTGTCTTCTTCTAAATACCATTTTCTTACTTAAATGAGTAGTGTAGCTGATGTCACAACAGTAATTTGTAATAAATATGTATGAAAATCTTAAAATAGTTTGAGAGTAAAGGATCTGGTCCACAATACCAGCACATTCTTGCCTGCATATATAAAAGCAGATTCCCCAAACTCAGACTTTAAACTTTATAAAATAAAATGTGGTGATTTTATGCTAACAGTCATAGAATACAAGTAAAGAACTTGTTTAAAAAATAATACCATGAAATGCCTGGCTAATTCACTAATCTCCATGTGCTGTATATATTATCTTGAACAAATTGTACTTACAGTTCTTTACCTTTGATAATATGAACAAAAGCAAAATACAGTGAAGTTTTAAGCTGGTACTGTACATAGAGTCTTTTCACTCTGATTGGTACATGTGTGAACAAATGATTAGATATGGAAAGAACTCCAATTATAGAGAAGATAATTTACTGGAAAAAAAGTTAGGTTGGCCCTCTCACAGTAAAAATTGCTTTAACTTATACTTGTCTACATCTTCTGCTACTGCAATTTCAGATAGATCTGCCAGTTTCCAAGGAGTCACATAGACTGTGTAAACATGAAACATCACCAAAAAGTGCTGCTGAAAAGCAGCTGGTTATTGTCTTGAACTTAAAATCAAATTCATAGAAAGTATTATTTTTTTCAGCCTAGTTTGTTAAGTGATATATTAGGCACGTTAATTTTGCCACTAGATTTTTGACTTAAGGAATTTAATTTGACTATGACCCAGAGAATTTCCAAGTGATATTCACAAGATTAATTACTTTAAAATATCCCTGACTATAAAAAAAGACACCATTCCAGAAATTAACCTTGAATAGTTTTTAAATTACTGTAATTTTTTCTTTGTTTTTGAAAAAATTCCATGTTTTCCTTCCTCTTACTTCCCTTCTGCAAAACAAATAAATCTTCTTAAGCAGATATTGCTTCAGTACTTTTCTGCTGAGTTCATGTTCTTTGGCAGGCTTCTATTCACTGATTTTCTTCTAATTCATGATGCCTGCATTAGTTAATAATTAGTTAACATTAATGCCTGCAAGGATTCTGCAGAGCTGTCTTTCTGTTCCTGCAATGGTTACATCACATCTGAGGAAGTTTATAATTATATTCATATTTAAACATTCTTAAATAGAAGGGAGTTTGTCCCACGTTGTCTGGCTTGTGTAGTGTCTGCTCATGGGTGCCAAAGACATCAGTCCTATTCGTTTGTAAGGGAGTCTCCAAGGACACAGCAATGCAGACTGGCCTCCCTGACAGTTCCTTGACTTCTTAATTCAGATTCAGTTTGAAATTCCCAGTGTTAGCTGTAACTCAGAAAGAAAACTGACAGAATATCCTTAACTATAAAAATATTCCTTTTTGCTTAGGCTAAAATTCTGTGTAGATTTTGCTGCAGGGCTGAGATTGTAGGTCAGATTCACCTGCTGGCAGACTCTTTAAAAGCTGTTTTTCTCTTACAAGTTTTCATGAATGACAGCTGCCAAGGAATGTGCACTTAAAATTGTACAGGCAAGCATGGTATTAATTAGAATAAACCCACACCTTTTCATAAAGCAAGTTTTAACATAACTGTATGTTTTGAATGCGTTACTTCATAATTTCATAAATTTGCTTTGCATTTAAAACAAAGTACTTACATTAAAGATACAAATAAACATTTTAAGTAATCTCTCTGAAGTCAGTGATATTGTTCACTTTACATTAGCAGTCAATTATTTTAACCTGATTATTTACATATTAAAATAATTAATTTGAATGTTATGAGTTGAATATATATATATTTATTTATTAAACAATTAAAAAATGAGCTACTGAATGTAAAGGTGAGGATTTAAAATTGCAAACTGAAAAGGGCTTGTAGGAATATTGGAAGGAGAAACACATTCCTTTCTAACCATTAGAAAAACAAACCATAGACTATACAACTATTTCAGAATAGTTTCAGATGCCCTAACAAAGAGAAGAGAATCAAAACTTTGGGGAGGATGAGCTGGATAATCCATTAAATGCTTCACAACCCTAATGTATATATAAACCAAATTTTCCCAAATGGTTACTCATTTTTCCATTTCACAAACCTAGTTTATCTGTAGGTATTGAGAACTATAAATACTAAATGTCTTTGAAAATCTGACCCATGGAGGATAGTACCTAGGCTAAAGGAGGCTGTAATGCAATTGACTTCCAAATGACATTGTGACTGATGTCCTAATTTCCACTTGTCTCTGGAAAATGTGCTTCACGGTGTCTGGGATGGAGTGACCTCAAATTAGTGGCCTTTTCTGGAAAATTTTGTATCTCACCAATCTCACCAATCAAATCAAAATGCAAGCTGCTGAGTAAAACAGAAAAACTATATTAAACTGGCAATATTTCATATCACTTAAGTTACTGCTAGTGGTATTGCCAGAAGTGCCACCAAGGATAAACATAAAAAAATTAGATAAGAAGAAATGTTAATTATCATATGAAAGCTGTGTGTTTGAGAATTAGCTGAATCATCTCCTGAAAAAAGAACTCCTGTTATAACAGTGCCACAGTCATTGTACAGAGGTCAAGTATGCTTTCCATGAACTAACATCTGTATACAAACAAACACACAAATAACATACATAAAGTGCTTCTGTAGAAGGAACCTACAGTCCTGCAGGACTAGCTCAGAGGAAAGAATGGTTAATTTCTAGCGTTCTCATTCTGTTCTTATTGTTCCAGCTCTTGGGGATGATGTCCCAATTTCCCCCCCTTTCTGCTAAGAGGTAGAAAAATATTGCCTTCAGTTAGCAAAATACTGGCAAGTTTCTTATGCAAAATATGTAATTGTTATTATAAAACCAGTTCTGGTTTGTTGGTTTTTTTTTTTTAAGATGTTAGCTTTTTTATGGGAGACTTAACTTTTCAAAGGGGATAAACAGCTTAGTTGCATAGAATAAAAAAAATCATCTAAGCTCAGATATATCTAACCTTGGCTGTCATCAGCAAATCAGCCTATCTCCTTGTCTGCCTTTTAGCATCCTGATTATCAAGTCAACATTTGTTTTGAGCAGAGTATGGCTTATTGATGGTACATTCATATGTCATGCGTGGACTTATGTATAAGCTTTTTCAGTAGATAAAATTGGGTCAAAATGGACTTTGTATGAAATGAAATGTGTTCAGATCCTAAAATGAGGCTGGTTCATGCTGTGCTCTGATTGATACAGGTACATCTGAAAAATAAGTTCTCTGTTAAGCCCTTTTAGTATGTAGGAGTGCTTTTAGTTTCTAGTTTGTCTAATTAATGCTGGTTTTCCTCAGATATTTTTTTTTTTTTTTGTAAAGTAACACAACATAAAGCACTTATATATTTTAGAATTACAGCTTTTAAAGAATGGCCTAAATATTTAAGTATCTAGACAGGGAAAGAGAACAAGTTTAGTTGGTATCTGATCTTTAAGATTTAAACTAATGCTTTAGTGAATGTAACTGAAACTTTGGCCATGTACTTCCTTTCCTTGCCTGTTCTTCCCTCATCTATCTTTCTGTATGTTTGACTTTTATGTTGATCAGTTTCTCAGGCCAAAATTATATTTAGTTACTAGGGCAGAGACCTGACACTTCAGTTCTGTTGTGTATACTTCATCCAGTTGTACCACATGTAAAATATGCTAAATTAACAGAAAACACTCCAGCTTCAGCAGTGTCAGAAAAATATCTGAAATAGATACATGGTGCCAAATGGACTAATTTATAATATTGCACCTTTTCATTAAATCTATAGAATGTTCACAAGGTGCTCAAAAATTGTAAGACACAGTATCAGATAGGTCCGTGCCATTATAATATCCCTTGTACATGCCATTCCTTCCTCTGAAAATGCAAAGAATCACCTCTGATTAAAACATTAGAGATCTATAAAAAAAACCACATTTGAAATCGAATGAATATTTTTGGTTTAGTCAAGCCCTACTTGGTAGTGTACTTCCATTTTACTCTAGAAAATACAAGAGCACATACCTGCATCCTCACATAATTCCTTTCTGTAATAGTACAGCAGAGCTGGAAGGAACCTTGAAAGATCATCTGGACCCCTCCCTGTCTGTGGTAGGATCAACTACTTGTGACTGCTGACAGATATTTGTCTGCTTTGTTCCTAAAAACTTCATAAACAGTTTGCTGCCGTGTTCCACTGTCCATAGTGGAACTGCCCATAGAAACCTTGTCTTAGTAACCAATATGAATTTTCCTTACTGCAATTTGAATTTATTGCTTATCTTACCTGATGTAAATATGTAGAATAAATATTATCATTATTGTCATCTAATTATTTTGAAATTATTACAATCAATGTTTTTTAGACTTCTGATCATCCTTTTTGCTTTTTGGATTCTCTCCAATTGCTTCATATTTCTCCTGAAGTGCAGCAGAACTTAAGTAAATGTTTTGCCTGTGTCTGAGCTAAGATGGTATTTAAGGTATGATTACAGAATCATAGAATCATTTATGTTGGAAATGACCTTTAAGATCATTGAGTCCAACCATTAACCTAACACGGCCAAATCCACCACTAAACCGTGTCCCTAAGTGCCACATCTAGTGTCTTTTAAATACCTCCAGGGATGGTTACTCCCCTACTTTACTGAGTATCCTGTTCTAAGACTTGACAACTCTTTCAGTGAATAATTTTTTCTTAATATCTAACCTAAACCTCCCCTGGTGCAACTTGAGGACATTTCCTCTTGTCCTGTCACTTGTTACTTGGGAGAAGAGACCATCATCTGCTTCACTACAACCTCTTTTCAAGTTATAAAGGGTGACAAGGTCTCCTCTGAGCCTTCTTTTCTCCAAGCTAAACAACTCCAGTTCCCTCAGCTGCTTCCTCACAAGACTTGTTTTCTAGACCTTTCACCAGCTTCATTGTCCTTCTTTGGACACTTTCCAGCACCTCAATGTCTTTCTTGCAGAGAGGAGCCCAAAACTGAACACACACTATTTCTGCTGTAAGCCATGATGCTATTGGCCACCTTGGCCACCTGGGCACAGTGCTGGTTCATATTCAGCCGGCTGCCAACCAACACCCCCCAGGTTCTTTTCCTTCAGGCAGCTTCCCAGCCTGGAAATACCTTTCCTGTAGTGTTGTGTGGAGTTCTTGTTACCCAAGTGCAGGATCCAGCACTTCTCCTTGTTGAACCTTGTACAATTTGCCTCAGCCCATTGATCCAGGCCATCCAGATCCCTCTGCAAAGCCTTCCAGCCTTCCAGCAGATCAACATTCCACCACAGCTTGGTATCATCTGGAAACTTACTGAGGATGCACTTGAGCCCCTTGACCAGACCATTGATAAAGATATTCAATAGAACCTGGCCCCAATACTGAGCCCTGGGGAACAGCACTTGTGACCAGCCACCAGCTGGATTTAACTCCATTCACCACAACTCTTTGGGCTCATGAAGTTCTGGATTTTATAAATGGTAACCTTCTGACAAGACTGTTTTTATGATGCTATTATATTCTCTTGTTGTCCCAAGACATGTATTGTCTCAAGTCTTAGGAGAATATTCAGGCTCCCAAAACTGGCCAACTACAATATTCACTAAATTAATGTTATCTCTGATTCTCCATTCTAAAACTGTGCTACAGTTCATGTAGATGTAAATGAGCTAGCTTAGATACCAAATACCTTCAGTATAGCACAAACAGCATGGGCTTCAGCTGCAATAAAACATGTCATCAAAGTCAATTTGCTTTTAGTACTTGATCTATCTTTGTACTCTATTGTGTTGTGGTTGTGCTCTTAATGTCAGGTTCCAATGCATAGTAAACTTAAAAAATCCAACTCAGAAGAACAGGACTTCACAACTGACTCTGCAAAATTTTTACATTATTTGGAAATCAGGGATTTTTTTAAAAAAACTATTCATTTTTAATCAGAGTTGAGAAGCATGTGGAAAACTCTACAAGCATTTTTGTGATTCTGCATTTGTGGTATGATTTTTTTTTCAGCAAACAGTGATTACTTCACCATTTACATTAAATTATGACTATTTAAAGTTAATTTCAATGGGAATATCAGATTTCTTTTCTACCCTCTAATTGTAGATTGTTCTTTGGGGTATCTATTCTCTGTCATTTAGATAAGCAGTTTCAGTTTTCTGTATGAGTGAAATGAGTTACAGTTTGGGCTCCTTTCAGTCTGAAATAAAAGAAGAAAATAACTGTGATTAGAATTGATAATGGTTTAATCTATAAAATCTAAACTAACCCAAAATCTGTATATATCTTGCTTCATATTACAAGTTACAAAAAACAGTCTGACAATATCCCCTGTGGACAGGGAGCATAACAAATGCTTAGCATAGTCAGGTTCTGGCACTGCTGGAGGACTAGTCAGACCATAGATCTCGTTTGATTGCCCTATTCCTAGGGAGATAAAAATAATTCTCTGAAATGCCATCTTTCTGTTTCCAAAAGTTTAATAGGTGGTATTTAACATTAATTTAAATGTATTTCAGATTAGTTTGTTTCCTTAACTATCTCCAGATAATTATGCTCTTAATCATTGTCTGCACACTGAATCATATATTACAACATAAGTTCATTAAAAATATATAATTTTACTGCTTTAATTTATTGTAGCTACCAAGCATGTTAATTCAAGATATAACTGCTTAGGTATAACACTTTTGATGCAATGTAAAACTTCTCTAGTGAAGCATCTTTTTCCATAATCTTTTTATGGAAATCCTGTGGCTTGTTGTGACTTGCCTTCAGATCTGTCTTTCCAGGTTAACTTGGCACATAAACTTGGCTTCATTATCTCAAGGAGGAGAAAACATTATTTCTTGTTGTCAACAGAGATGGGGAAATATTAGGGTATTTTGCCTATAAATCTATAGAGAGATGGACTTTACTACAGCACTAAGGCCTGAAAATGATGATAATATACTTCGCATTTAAATGACAACTTGTGTTTTCGAAACTAGTAAAAAACTTTACTAAAACTAAAAACTTTAATTATTTACTTCTTACAGTGCCACAGTAAAGTAAGTAACTATCAGCAACCTTTTTTTGCAATGAGAGATAATACTTCATAGAAAGCTGAAGAGCTTGATAAGGTCACATGAGAACAATTACCGTGTTTGCTGTATATAGAAGGCTTCCCACCTGTAACCAATTGCCTATTTTACCACCATCATCTTTTAGTATTTAGTATCATAGTTTCCTTGGTCCCAAGAGGCTATGAGTGACTTGGGACATCTTTTTAACAACTTTGCCGCATCACATCTCATGCAGTGACATTATGATGCAAAAAAAAAAAAAAAAAAAAAAAAGTCATATAATGATATCTGATGTAAGAATATTTCTAAATAGCCTATAAACCACTTTACAAGATAAGCTTGTGGGACACTGTGCAACACCTTTAATGGAACCATGATGAGGGTATGGATTTAAAGGAAATTTTGGAACCATGATGAGGGTATGGATTTAAAGGAAATTTTGAAGTGATTTATACCTAATGCGTCTTAATGAGAATTAAGTTTTTATGAAATTAAGTAAAAGGCTTGTGGGATGATAAAGCACCATGACTAATTACAGAAGTTTTGAAATTTTGACATCAAACACAGTGTATAGGTATATGGTAGATTATATACATATTGTTTCCTTCATCTTTGAAAGAGAGTATAGGAGACTTGCATTTTAGAGGGAAATGATGACTTAGTGTTGCTTTGACGTTTCTTACTTTCAGATGCTAATCTTAACTTTGACCTTCCCATCATTTATTTTGCTTATATATGTTTTGTTCACATTCCTACAGGCTTTTTATGGTACTCAGTTATTTTACAAAAAATGCTAGCTTCCCACACTACCCTCCCCTACAATTTAGGTTAAGATAGGATTGTGTTTTGCGTTAAATACTCCATTAGATGATTGCATTTTCCAAAATCCCAGAAGATAAATGTGTGTCCACCACCAGTCAGCTAAGGAGATATGAATAACTATGGATCCAAAATACAAAGGGGAAGTGACTGGTTAGAAAACAAGACTTACCTTAGACTGTGCATGTAAATATTTAGCAAAGCAAAATGTCACGTAGCTGTGTGGAAGTTTTCAAGTAAACAACCTGACTCAATATTAAAGATTTTAACTGAATTCTATTTCAAATGGTCTCTATTGTTCAGTCAGCTGCTTTACAGCAAAATTACTGATTTCTAGTCCTAATTATGCCCAAGTACTGACAAGACTGCTGCCTGTGAGATAAAAGTGTCTTGTTATTAGAAGATCTATCCACTGTGAATGATTTAATTTTCTGCTCCTGAAATCATCTTAAATTATGTTGTTCATAAGAAAGTGACTGCAGACAGAGGGTTATTGTTTGGGCAAGCCTCTGTGAATGAAAATTCAATAGCCAGACTCTCATTTGTCTGCCTAAAGATGCTGTTACATTTTAGGTTCACTTCATTTTGGAAAGTTTGATGGTAACAAAGGAAGACAGTCTTCACTGGAGCTTGTCTGGTGTAGGGAGGTCCAACAACCATCTCCCTCATCTAGCAGAACAGATAAAAATGTTAAATCCTGCTGAACAATGGCAATATTGGGATTCCTTGCAAAGACACTTTAAACAGGGTCTTCAAAAGGTTTCAGTGGAAGTGCCTCATGCGTGACCAGGGTTCAGCTGCTTTTCCATCTGCTGGCAAGAGCTCCACTAACATATATCTGATTCTGGTTCCTATGTTTTCCTTTTGTACTGTGGCCCAGAAACCTTTAGGAAAGGCTTAGCCTGTGGTTGGTTCTGCAGTGGCGAGTACAGACCTTGGCTTTGTGGAAAACAACATCTCAGAAAGCAGAGGAGGTGCTTTCAAAGAGTTCACTAGATTGCGTGTGGAGAAGCAGCAGCAAATTTTTCTCTGCTGTAGAAAAACATGACCCTGCAAAGGGAGGGTACTGGGGAAATACAGCTGAGACTGGAGCTGTGCAGGCACCAGTTCTGCAAGTCACAGAGGAGCATATTATAGGACACATTAGGTTTATGTGCATTTTGTTATATAGAACAACCATGCAAAGTTTTGAGCTGCTGTTACAACTAGAAATTAATAGCTGGAAACTAGTTATTCCCAGATCCACTGTGTGTGTACATGGTCTATGTGTGATGGGATATCAATTTTCTACTAAAAGAAAAAAAAAAGATACCAAGTTCTCCTCAAATGCTTGTCACAGAACGTTTTCAAATGTGATTTATTGGATACCACTAAGAAATGAGGAAATGATAACCTACTTTTCATGTCTTATATAAAAAAAAAGATAATTTGGAAAGTTTGGATGAAATTAATACTTAAGATACATTATGTGGCAGCATATATTTAGGCAGAAGTAATACATGTGGAATAGCAATAACCTTTGGCTGTATTTATCACATTCAACCAGTTAAACATATTAGAAAGGTTTATAACTAACAATTCAATTTCTGGGCATCTTCAAAGAGCAGACTTCTTTTTTCTGGTCTTCTAGATTGCTGCAAACAGGCAGATTGCTGCCTGAACCAGAACAGTAGGAAATTAGTGCTAAGAGTGTATATGGTGCTGCTGAAAACGGGAAGGTGTTGATATCATTGACAATCTGCCATCAGACTGACTTTGTATTAAAAACTATGGGTGGTACTGAAGTATTTTTTGACAAACAGTAGTTTAGAATATTCTGCCCAAGAACAATGCTCTCCCTGCACAATGCTGTTAGCAGATTTATGTTGTCTGACATTAGGATGTTGCTGTTCCTTTTGCGTATTGAAAGAGTGCACGGCTAAGTATTGGCTCACTATTTGAGACAGTCATTGTACACCTACTTAACAGCAATGTTATATTACCTATGTCTTCTTTTAAGAGGCATTTTGAATCTTTCATGCTTCTGCATTAATTTATTTCTATTAAACATTACTGAGACACCATAATTCAGTTTTTATTGAACAGAAGCTTACAAACCAATCATATATAGGTTAAAATAGCAAACAAGAATATTCATTCTTAGCGTGGCATCAGTTTAGGAAGTTTCATCAAATTTCCTTCATTCATCTGTGTTGGCACTCCAAAGCGGATCCTGAGTGGGAATGTACGTGCTGTTCATCACACAGTGATGCAGATGCAGTATCTAGGTCTCTGAAACACATGACTCCAGCAAACATTGTACGGGTCAGTTGCCATTTAATTTCTGTTTCACTAATAATCATAAAGAATGCCATAGGGGCTTTTAACAGGCAGTAACAAAACAGCAGCTTTTGAAATACCACTTCGAATCTGAATGAAAATGTCTGATAATTGAATTTAGCTATCTCAAATCTTGGCTTGGGTTTCCTGTGTTTTCCTAGTGACATTCCTCCATGCTTCCAGTAACATGGCAATTTCTATAGAGTGTGTTTGTGTTGTGGGCAGGCAGCTCCCTGATGACGCTTCCCTTTTGTCCCTGCAGTACAAAGAGGGATATATTACTCTACCGAATACAAAGGACTAATTCTACTAAATCAGCTTGTGGGCTCATTAGTGGATGTAACAGTTTGCAAAATTTAATTAATGAAGATTCACAATCACCTTTGCTAAATGTTATTATTTGTTTTCTGTATTATAAGCCTTTTTACATAATCTAACTGGCTCAGATGCGTGCATTAATAGAATATATGGGTTTCATTGTGATTAATTTATTATGAAGGATGTGGTGTTGGTAAATCTTTTGAGTTACTTTTCAAAATCATTCCCTTGCATGTGAATTCAAAAGGTTTTTTATCACAGTATAGTGGGATTCTTTTTAGGCACATGATATATAGCTTTAGGGACATAAGCACATACATGTTTTTAATACCTTATCCTTATTTAAGAATATTAATAGCTAATATTAATAACTAAATAATTACAAATGTGTTAAGAGAAAGCAGACATGCTAATAAAATGATTATGTTAGGTCTAGCCCAACTAGTGAACTATTTAGGATTCATGGGACGCTGATTCCAGTTACTGTCTGGTATTTCAAAATACTGTTGTATGAGCTAAATTGCATAAAAGTGTTATTTGCTCTTCCATCAAAAGTGAGATAAGAGCTACTAAACATGTGGCTATGCAGCATACCAGTGATCTCAGCTCTGTAAAAACCAAACTTCTTAGATATTTCAAATATTTGAAAAATCCTGTTTACAACTGTCTAAAAACTGCACCTGAGACAAGCATGGGATAGGCAAGGCACAGTATCACTTTGAGATGGAGAAAAGTTCAAAATATAATTGTATTTGCAGTGTGTATTAAAAAGGTTTTTAAGTTTGTCAACTACAAAGTCCTCAGAGAGGGTTCTCACACTCCACTGTATGTATCCCATTTCGGAAACAACCTGGTTACATGCATCAGAACTGGAGCTTCTAAATATGTTTTAGAGAGGAAGCCCAGACACATTGCAGAATTTGAGCTCCTCACCTAGATGCTTGCAGGTTTTTCCTGTCTACGGTGTGATGTAGCAGCTCGTGCTCTCATGTGAGTGTCTGGCTTTGCAAAGTGATGCCTATAGATAGGGAGTATATATTTAATATTTGTTGGTTATAGTTAAAACGTAGTTTAAGCACCTTTGAAACTGTGATGACGGATGATAAAATTCTTGACTGACTTTTGAATATATGAATTCTTCTGAATATATTGTTATCTGTCTTTTTTCTTTATCATTTAATCCTCCATATTACTTCATATCTCCTAAAATCATTTTCCATTAAGATAGCTGTATGTCATTGCTTGCCTGATCATGCAGTTCAAAGTATAAACGGATCACTTTCATTAGCGTAAGACCTCCAACGTAGCAGTGGATTTAGTAATTGTACCTGAAGGCTCAATGTTACAATTTATGGCTCAAAGCAAAGGGCACAGATCTGCAGAACCACTGAAGTCTGCACCTGGACATTGTCAGTTCCCAAATGTACTTGAAAATCAAGATCTATGTCCAATTTATTTTTTTTTTTAATAAAAATAATTTTATCAAATTTTCTTTTACCTCCTACATTGTATTTATGTAAGTGTGATAAATGTCCTTCATTCCCAGAGTAGTCTTTAGGGCATAGTTATGTTACTGCAACCAAATAATTTGGCATAATCCCAGCTCCAGTTTCTTGCGGGTGGTTATTTCCCATACTGCTCTGAACCTAGTGGACTATATTTTTTCATTACAGAAACATTACTGCAACTTTCAAATTTTCTCCAGAAAACCCTTTGTGTTTAAGTAAGTATGCCTAACAGTATAAGGCCTTCTCAGTCGCCTTTTTTTGATAGGAAACATTATTTTGCAGAAGGGAGAAAAATAGATTTTCACAGTAAGGTTTATTCTGTATGTTTACAATATTTTATTTAAATTTATATTAAATATTATTACATTAAAATTGTATTTCCTGTTAAAATATTATATGTTCATACATGCTCAGCATTTCATTTAGTGTCCTTTTCTCATAGTGAAATATAAATCAATTAAACATGAATTCAAACTGTAATAAAAAAATGTCTGCATTGAAAATATTTTAAAGCCTCGGCTGTGATGTCTGAACACTTTTATCTTTCAAATTTGAGTAACTGAGTCAACTGACAGAAAGTGAGTGAGCAGTGAAAGAGTATTTTTTAAGCCTAAACTCATCTACATTTCTCCTGTTCAGATCCAAACTGACTAAGGATTTCCAAAATAACAATGGGGTTTTGATCTGTGATGTTATTTTATATTAGTAACTCTGGATTCCTTTCCCCTGCTTCTTTCCTCTTACCTGGCCTAGAAACTGTGACCATATTTATTGGTACGAAGCTAGCATAAAGATTTGATGCTGTGAGAAGGGCAGCAAAATGATCCTTGGTAGTACATTCAAACCAAACTTATTTATTCAATCTAAATCGTAAATATGTGGGGAGGGAAGAAAAAGACTGAGAGTACATCTGAACTCCCCTTCCACAGAAGTCTAGCCGAATTCCTGTAGTTAGAGTGAAATCATGGAGTATGCAGTGCCACATCCTGTTGGGTTTTGTTTGTTTGTTTTGGTGTTGGGTTTTTTTGCTATTGAAGTGTAGTAAATTTAAATGTAATGCATTCCAAGACTTGCTAACATTATCTGCTGGAAACAAATTTTATTCTGTAAAAATACATCTTGCATTTCCAACTTCACACTCTTAGCCAAAGAAACATTGAAGGAATCCAGTAAAATGGGAAGAGGTGGGAACATAAGTTTATCCTGTGGTTTTATGCTTATTTGCATTAAAAAAAAAAAAAAAGTTATTTTTAAGCAAGTCATTAAAGTTTTAGCATGTTGCACTAATATTTTAATGTGCAATTTCCATTAATTGTAATGAACTTTGTAATTTAGCAAATTAACTATGTATTCCTGTGGAAGTAATTTACATACATAATATAAATTCCTTATCCGTGCAAAGAAAACGAAGTCTGTGTCCCCACTTCTTCAGCAGCAGAAAGGCAGCACCTTCTTTAACAATTATGGGAATGTCCAATATGTCATATTAAATTATTAAAATTTCACAATAACATAAATGTACACAATTTTCTCATTCCTAGGTACTAATACAAGCACTCACCAGAATAAATTATTATTTTATAAAGAGAAATTTATTACAATAGTATTTCAAAATATTCACTCATTAAGACTAGGACTCACTCAGAAATATATGTAGCCTTTTTGGTGGATGTGAGATTCCTGACTGAGAGTCACTGTAGCTAAAGTATGAATTGTTCCTTGTTTGGAGGACCTATTAAAGAGCTCTGTCCATTTGTGTTGGGCTAAATTTAAGACTTTACCTCCCCAGCCCTGTGCTTTACTATGGAGGATACACTTCTAGCAAAGTGGAGCCTCCTTGGCATCTCCCCTTTCAGGTAACTGGTGTTGTCAGCATTTGTTTGATGAAAGTTTTATTCTTCAGGATCTGATAAAAAGGATTTTTTGGCATTGGTGACAAAAGCTGACTGTATAGCCTGACAGAGCAGTCACTTGGCTGAGAAGTAACAATTTGGATTTGTTATTTGATAGCTAGTTACCTTTACCTCTCTCACTTCTGTAAAAAATACTTTGAATATATGTTTTTGAAGTCATCTGTGTGTCCGTGGTTCAATTCAGAATTGATCTCCAAGTAGAAAATTAGAAAAATAATTTTGGAAGAATTTGCAGATATTTGAAAGGTTTCATATCAGCTTTTAAACTTATTTTGGAGAAAGCATGGGGAATGATGTTAAGGAAGAGTATGATTATATATATATATATATATATATATATATATATATATGCATATATATATATATATAAAATACTGTGATTGCTTTAATATGCTATATAAGTGACAATCCTTTCATATGTACAATTTGTTGAAAAATTGTGCCCAAACCATGACTTCTACATTGTGGATAGAAAATTAATGAAAATTCAATTCCCTGCAGTACCAAGTCTCATTGATCCAAGAAGCACAGCCAGAGTATTGTTTAAGGAGGAATATACCGCACAGGTGGTACATACACAGAAATCTTCCTGGGTGCTACTCCACTTCTACTGGCATTACTGCTACCACAGGTGGCTGGCTGGAAAGGCAACCAGCTTGTGTCTGTGTTTGTAAGAGGCCAGACAGAGAGGACTGGGAAGATCACACATGATCACTCACAGGCTGCTCATGACTGGAAGGGATTGCAGGCAGGGGGAGACACACGCTCCCATGGGTATGACTCGCTGCTGCTCTGCATCTTTATTCAAACTTAGGTAGAATGATTTTGCTTTGATGCAATATGATTTTGCATCCTCCTTGCACGCCACTGAAGTACAAATGACTATGTAATATCTCTCAGCTTTAAAAAGGGTTATATCTACATGAAGTTTGCAATGAATAAACTATTCCACAAGCCATGCTAGTGAAAAAGTGTAGAAATGTAATTAAATAGCAGTATTCAATAATATTTTTTAAATAATAAGCATGCTACAAAATAGCTTTTTGTCAAGGCAACTTTTTGCCTAAAACAAACAATGTGAACCAAAATTTTAACTTCTTTAATCTTTAAGTCTTAAATTAGACTTTAATCAGCAGTACACAGTCTCACTAGCAGTGAGAGGTATTATTACAATGAAGTTAAAATGAAGTTATAAGAAGCTTGCAGTCAAATACCTGAGCATGGTAATAAGTGGGATAAACTAAGCTGCAGAACATGGATGGTGCTAAGTTCTGTCTATGCTCAGCAACAACTGTAGTGGTGACATTGGTGGCAATTTCTTCTTGTTTCGTTTTGTTGATCTTGTGATTTTTATATTTCTTTTTGTATTTTGTTGTTGTTGTTGTTGTTGTTCAGCACTGGAAAAAGACATCATGCTTTCACACTTTACTATGTTTGGGCCACACTAATAGAGCAGTATGTTACATGCACATTCTGGCTTTTGTATCTTAATCATAAGTTATGGAAAACACAAGTAGAAATCAGACTGCTGTGCAAAACTTCTAACAAGGTGATTAGACGCTTAGGTTCTGCATTTGCTGCTGAAACAGGGGCTGTTCAGGTCAATCACAATAACCTTTTTGTGCAGTGAAATTCTCTCACACTGTATTTGTATTTTGAATCAATAACTGCCCTGTAGCCAAGGTTACTATGATGCATCACCAAAGCCAGGGGAGAAACAGAAACTCAGAGCTGAATTTGGTTAGAAACTGGATAGATTTTTGGTGCATCAACTACCATGGAATTTAATCAACAACATAATGCATGTGTCTATAAAAGGAAATAGGGATGAAAATGTGATGCGTTAGATTCAGACATGGATAGGAAAGCATGGGGCAAATCACATTGCTAGTTTTGTTTTGTTTTTTCTTTCAGATTTTTTTTTCCACTCATATCCATTTCCTACCATTCTCTTCATCTTCTCTTCATAATCCCTTCTTCCTTGCAGACTCACAAGGCTCCCTAAGGCTTTGCTGCTTCAGTGTGCCCTTGTTGAATCTCTCAGGACATTGTATTTCTGATGCCTTTTTTGGCAACTGAAACAAGAATCAGTGTTCAGATTTACAGCTACTTTTTGATACCAGCCTGTTGATGCAACCCTTTTGGTTGCCAGAGTTCCAAAGTGGACTCCTTAAGCAGTCCTATTGCTCTTCTAGTCTTGGGACCATGAGAGCCAATGGTAGCACTCTTGTTAAAAAAAAAATAAAAATCCTACTATAAATGCTTGAAAACTTTCCACTTGTGTTTCTGCCTTCAGGAGGAAGGAAGGGCTGAAGCTTTTGTGTGACACAGAAATATGCTTTCAACAGATTTCATTTTATATCGAACAGGGACTCAATAAATGCTGCACTGCTTTTCAGGCCGGGCTGTTTAAAATAGTTCTCAGTAACTTTTCAATGTGACATTTCAATTCAGTACTTGTATTTGCTGGAAAGCAGCAGATTTCTCTGGGGGTAGAATGTTATGTGTTAGAAGAATTTGGAAGACAGTTTTTTTCTACTGGAAGAGGAACATGTGGTGCAAAACTATTCAGCAGCTTTTTAGAAACATGATGAAGATAGCTCTTTTTCATCAGAGTTGTTGGAAGAACTTCTTATTTTCTATGAGACAACTTCTACAGTAATTTCGTACAAATTTTTCCCAATCATGTATGTTCTTTTTCACTTACAATGTTTTTTACCTGGTTCTTGGGGGATACAGAGGGAAGACTGATGCAAAAAGACCAACTTAGTTGGGTATCCCAATAGTATATGAGGCAGAAATCAGGAATATATAAAAAGTCTGTGTCTTAAGCTTGACTGAATGGCACTGTCACTTGAACTATTCTAAAGAATTGCTTTGATGCCAGTTGTAGGCAGTAGAAATAATTCGTCTTTATTCAGACAAATTTTTTACTTCAGGATCTAGTCTTCAGCTAGAGCAATTTCTTCCTGGCTTTTTGCAGATGCCAATGACTTTCATCTGGTTTTTTATTTCCTATGTTTTGTTAGCTGTTGAAAAGCAGTGACATCCTGCATCCTCTATGTGTGCAACACAGTAGTTTTCTGGGATTGTTTCCTTCTTTTTTTTTTCAGTTTAATTTCTTAATTTTACTGAAGAAGTTAGACCCGTACATGAGAAGCATGTATCTATACCTGAAACAAAAGAACACAGAGCTCCTATCTACCTCTGTAATCCTTCTGAAAGGCTGTGGGATTCAAGCAATGTATAAAGGCTTTGAGATCCCAGCAGAAAAGAACAGAGGGTGGTATGTTTTCATCATGGGAATGGAATGACAGTGGCACTGGTTCCTTCAGTTCATCTGCAAATTACATTTTTTAGAAATGCTTATTTATAATTGTCCCAAGTTTTCAAAACTATAACTGCCGCGGGCTATGTTATGCATACCTTTGTTGGTAGAAAACATTTTAAGGTGCATATTGGAGAAGAAGTAGACCAGATATTTTTGTAAGTGAACTTTCTATTATTTTCCCCTTTGAATTAAGGGAATATGTAGCTTGTCATAGATTAATTTTGGTCTTATACAAGCTAGGCCGGGAAATCCTCAGAAAGACAGTCACTAAGTATACTGTTCTCCAATGTGTAACAATACATTTATTTTTTCCATCTGCTATGACACAGTTGTTCCCAGCCCTGGTGTTGTATAACTCTAGAACAACTCATTGTAGCATTGTGGAAAGCATATTGCATATTCTTTCCCTCACTGGTGAGGAATGGCATTTGTAAAAAAAAAAAAAGGTAAAACGATTTTTTTTAAAGTCTCATTCTCCTTCATATTTCAAGAGACTTCCTTGCATATCTCTCCCAGTCAGCATCTTCAGTGATCTCATTCTCAAATCCAAACCATGGAATGGGTTACTAATAATACAGGAGTTTATTTCCAAATATCTTTATCTTTTCATATGGAGTGTACCAATATAATGATCTATGACTTGTAGTTTTGTTTGTAATCCATTTATTAATTTTGACAAAACAATCACTTTTTTGTGTCTACCAATAGAGTAATGAACTATTTCTTATACCCATCAACATACTAGAAGCTGTTATTTAAAAAATTGTGGAGATAAATAATTTGGCTTATTGGGCTATAGGGGAAATTCTTCATGTGTCAAGAGCTGCAAATGTTTTGTGGCTGTCACAAACATCCTGTAGATAAATAAGAGAAAAAAATGGCTTTGCACTTCATTGATGTTTGTAGTTCATGTTGCAACTTCAGTGACTTCTAAATTTTTTATCTATTAAAAAAGTTTTTTGCTTTTGCCACAAAGCAAACAGAACTCATCTGTCAGTTGAGCTCATTCTTGGTTTAGTTCCTCGAACCGGGAAAAAAATGTCTCCAACTTTTCAGATTAAACTGTGTATGTAGAACTGTGAACGATGGGGTTTTTTTTTTCCTTTTCTGCCATCGTAAATACTAATCACATTAAATATACTTTTCAGGCTAGGCTATTGAAAGAAATGTCAAGTAGATAAAAACATATAAGGAAACAGAGTGATGGGGAAATGCACACAGTTCCACTTCTAAAGAGATCACAGACTGAATTTTATTCTTTTATATACTGTAAGATCTCCTTCAGAAATGGGTATCAGACAGATAATGCTGTAAAACTGTAATCTGAATGTAGCCATGATCTAAACTTCCTTTTCTCTCACAGGACTTATCTATCTGCTGAAAGTGCTGTTGCATTTAGTTGAAAATGTGATTAAAAGTTACACTAGACAAATTGACTTATAGTATTATTGTATCCTCAGAAGGAAGGTACTGCCCCTTCAATGAGTGAATACTGAAACTCAACTACAAGGCAGTAGACAGCTGATCACCTTCTTTCAAAATGAGGTAGATCGGACTCACTTCAACCACTGTGGGAAAAATAAGATGAACTGATTAACAGTGATGTCTCAAGTCCCTCTACTATGGCAAGAAGTATTTGTCACATCATATGGAGTATAAATAGCTTTATCTTTTACAGGATGTAAACTCTTGATGGAATTCAGATGGGATGCACAAACCCAACAAAGTTAATTTGGAGAACATCATTATCTTAGTTTCTGCATTTGGCACATTTTCAAGAAACTATGCAGTGTGTGAAGTATATAAAATAGCATATGGTAGGGTAAAATGAAAAAATTGTGTGTGTTTTTGGAACTGCCTGCCCAACATATTCAAGACTTTAAAGTTTTATTATGTGGGCTGTCCCATGCTCCTTCCAACTGAATATACATATGCTCCTGTAAGAAAAGTAATCCATTACTTCTGAATATCACCAGATTTTGGAGCAAGATCTAAGCAGTAGTTGATAATTCTCTGCATGTAAGAGAAAAAATTTCTCATTAATTTTTTTCATACAGTCAGCCCTCTTCAGACCCTTTATGTTCCGTGATACGTTCCTGTTAGCAATTAATTGTCAACCACACCTGCTTGAGACTTAATATATGTTCTAAGTGTCTAAAAAGAAACCATTGACATAATGCAAGTACACACATTTGGTGTATTTAGGTCTGTTTCAACATTTTTGTATGTAATTTGGAGTCTTAGTGTTCCTTTGTTAGTCCTGCAGTGGTACTGCACTCAGAAACCTTTCCTCTATTTCTTTTTTTCTTCTCCCTCTTCTCATTATCATCCTTATGAATTGGAAAGTCCTCCAGCTTTCTAGGAGCTGGAGAAGACTGTTATAACTGCAGTGGTTTAGCACACTGCCACCCAGCCTTCACAAAATCCGCATGCAATACATCTCCTATTTTAGGAGATAGAAGATCTTCATGAAATAAGAGGAAAAGTGGGGGGTTTTGCAGTTTTAGGATGTCAATCCAGTAGCCTGAACAGAGCAGCAAAACCAACCTCAATAGAGGTACTCTTTCAATGAACTGGGACAGTCATACCAAGATAACTCTGAAGTTCAAGGGGATACAAGATAGAGGTTTTTTTGTCTGCTGTGTAGAAATGGAGAAACAGGGGAAATTAGTTTTAGAGCAAAAGAGTAAGGAAACAGATGTAGAAACTAGCATTATATTGATAATTTTAATGTCTGACAACTGACTTAAATTCAACTGTGCTGCTACAGATGTTCATATGAAATTATTTCCAGTGTGCCAAGCCAAAAAAGCAACATAGTGGATGATCTGTGTACATATATCAATACATAGCTATATGTACATACAAAGTGGAGCTAACTATATGCATTAGTGGGTTTTAAAGCCATAGTCATGATGTATCAGATGATACACTCTATGAAAAAGGTCAGCGCTGCTGAAGTGCATTTCTCCAAGTGGGAAACATCTCATTACTGCTATGAATAAAAACCTCTAGGTCTGATGCAGCACAAAATTTAAGGGACATAGTGCTATTGCTTCCTCCCAAGTTCCTAATCTTCCCTTTAGTGGCCTGAGAAGGACCATGCCAGAATTTCTTTTGCTCTTCCAGTCACGGTGCAACTGCTCAACTTCAGCTATTTCTCCCGGAGGCAGTAGATGGCAGTTTTCAGCCACTTTATTTGGCTACTTCTCAGTGCAGGAACTGATGTAAGAAAAAATGCATTGCTTATAGAAAAGAAGCCTTAATATACCTATGAAAATACATGACAAAAAGGGGGCTTAGAAGAAAATTCTTCTGTACTTTATCTGGACAGAAGACAAAAGATTTATTTCAGATTGTTTTTCCTCACCAGAAAAATTTCTATACAAATGAAAGCTAAAAAAGACCCCCAAAACACAAATAAAATAGCCAAGTAATCTGTTTGCATTTAGCAAGTCGTATCATTATTTATACCTCACCAGTTTTACTCTATTTTGTGTATGACAGTGATTCCATACAGAACACTTGCTGATGTCTGTTTGCTACCAGTTATCTCACCTGGAGAATCACTTAAAAATATGGGATAGCAGAGCAAGTGTTTATGCAATGTAAAAAATAATAGTGACATGTTATTATCTATTTGAAAACAGTTTAGTGCATGTATTTTCTCAAGAAAAAGGAGAAGGTACATTTTGCTCTTGTTCTACTTACCACTGTGTGGAGATGTTGAGTCTATAACAACTCCTGATGGTTAAATGTCAGGTTTTATTTTTAGGAAATAAGGAATACAAAATTTTTGGATTAATTTCATTGTTGAAAGTAAGTAACTTGGATGTAAATACATTCTATTTTGTGTGTGTGTGCATGTGTATGTGTGCAGGTTTAAATGCTTGTTAAAAATACACTCCTTGTGTAGGTAATTGTAAGTAGCATTGGTTTATAAATCCTTACTGTTATACTTGAAGAAATATTCTGCATCACATGCAGGTCAGTTAGATCACTCCCTAAAAACTATGCTGTTGAGTACCAATTGTTCCCATGTAGCCCATTAGAAACATTCTCTGAAAGGCAATAATTTGTAAAGGGTGACTGCAAGGTGAAGTCAAACAGACTTAATGTTCACTCCTTTTCTTCCAGGCTCACCCTGCTTCCGCAGAATATCTGCATATAGGATATCCGGCGCTATATTGGAAAACTAACTTTGTAGTTCAGCAAGTGATGATGTTTCACCTCAGAGAGTAGGGATTTCCTGAATGGAACTTAAAAAACTGTAAGGGGGTACCACTCCATCCTTCCCTGCACAGTCAAATTGTTATCACTGTAACACTTCTGCTGTGACTTCCCTATGACTCAAAAAGTGACAGCTAAATATGGCTCCTGTCCTTTTGTCTTAGGGTACCTAGGACACTCGCTAGCTAGTTTTGGAAATCTTGTTCTGTATTAACATTGCTTTAAGAGGGAAAAAAAAACCTTTACCCCAAATGTGTGCTTGGCTAAGCAATGCTTCACAGATTTTACTGGAATGTGAGTAAGGATAACTGTGGTGATTTCAGCCTGGTGCTGCCATGCCTAGGCTAGGTTCTAACCAGCTGTGTTGGGTACTTATTATGAATTCTGAACCAGTATTTACCTGATAGTGAATATCATGTGTACTGAGATAGAACTGACATGCCATGCAATAAGCTTCCAGCTGTAACACTGTTAATTACTTGCATTGATATGTGAATCCCCAGGATCACCCAGTTTCAGGTTGTCTTTGATATTTGGCTCAGTTCAGGGTTTTTTTAACAAACAGAGCATTTATCAGTGAATTTTATTTGATTTGATCAGACTTATCTCCAGCAGGGAAAGTTGAGATAATTAATGTTTTATAAACACTGTGACATAGTCTTGCATTTTTCACTGACAAAACACAGCATCTCTGAATTGCTTCTGGTCTTGAAGGAAGACATGAAGCACCTTCCATAAACGAGTCTAAGAAATAATATTCTGATGGAATTCAAAATCGCAAGGGAGGGCTCTTGCTTCTATGGTATATTTTAATCTCTCCATGCTCTGTCTGCCCACAAGCACTTAAGGTTCCACTGAGATCACCATCTTTCCCTCTTTCTCCTCTCTTTGGTCTTTTCTTAAACTCCCCCAGTTCTCTACAGACATCAACATCTTCTCTTTCAGGTTCTCAAACTCATTAACATAACCTAGTTAAACTCGGTGCAGGTGGGTTTTTTTAATTTGTGCTAAACTGAAGGCTGCAGTTTTTTCCAAAGTATACCTCTTTGTTCGGTTGTTTGTCTTTCTCCCAATTACATCAGTTGGCTAAAAGAAAGATATCTCCCTTCAAATTGTGTTTTGCTAATGGAGTCACAAAAAGCTGTTGTCTTCTAATAGAATGACAGAGCTACTAATGAGAAAGGTAGCATTATTCTTAGCATGCCAATATTAACACTATACTTTTTATTCTTGAGAATAACTTGTTACCACAAGTTATTTAAAGAGTGCTAAGAACAAACTTACTTGAGAAAAGTTGTTTCCATGCATAATTTCAGTTAAAACTGTAAAACTTGTGAGTTTGTGTTGATTAAAGGACAGATCTTTTGGTTCCATAGGTGTTCCATAGGCCAAATCTAATGTATCACAAAACAGTCATTATCTACCCCTTTAAAATGTGTCTGAGTTCATTTCTCTGTGTAAGTTTTATCTACCTAGAATCAGATGTCACCAGCATCCCCCCTTAAACCTAGACAAAATCTAGGTTAAGTTCAGTTTTCTCAAAGGTGAATGTTGGTGTGTATCTCATGTTTTATGGGATTTTGACCTGTTCTTAGGAATGATAAATATAAAACAAGATATGTCTGTATTCTTTTCTGCAGCTTTAGCTGTAGTTCTTCCCAGTGCAAGCGGATTTTGAAAAGGACTACAGGGCAACAGACTGCAAGATCACTGTACTCCTGAAGCCTTTTGCACTTTCTCAGAAGAGACATGCTAATGCTGGCCCAGCATAAGTTTCTCTGTCTGTGCTTGCACCTAGTTGCACGATACTGCTGCCCACCCAGCCCTTTCTGATCCCACTGCAAAGCTACAGTGTGTCATCTCTCTATGAAAAGCATCATGCAAATTTATAGTGTCGTGTGAATGTTTTATGTTTACTATCATCTTCTCCTACGTTTCAGCTTTTCTCTCTTCATAGCTGAGAAAGTATCTTGAGTAATCGCTTGTGTCTTCACAGCAGATAAGAGTAACTCATCAATCTTAAAATTGCTGAACATCTTTTATTACACTTACCAGAGAATTTCTAGAAAGGCAGGAGGGGAAAGTGAGATGAGTAAATGTATAAGTACAACATGGCCCAAGGAACAGGTTATTACTGCCACACTTTACCAAAGTTCACTGTAGCCAAAACAGAGTATGTAATAAACTTTTATGGGAATTTTGTTTGTTCTGCTCTTACCATGCTCCTACACCTTCAGCATATATGAACCTAAGCCATGGACTTTGGAACAAGGAACTGAGTGTCCCTCACCACACACCACACTTGCTCTGTGCCATAAGCCATGCTTCGAGGTGGTGGATTCAAATATTTTCAAACTCATATGATTAAAAGGTGTGTGTGCCAAAAGAGATTATCTCATTTTTTCCATTACTAAAAAAATATCACCTATGAGCTAGTGAATATATTTGAGCAAAGTCCTTCATGCTTGGTGTGGGAAAATTTTAAATGAAATTTTCATTTGTGGAAATATTTCTAGCCATCTGTAATTACTTGCCAATTGGAAGATTAAATAGGGAAATTATTCTATTCTAATCCACTGTACAGTCCTTCCTTCCTTCCTCCCTTACTCTCTTCCTCCCTATGACTCTTGCTATTGATCTTTATTTTTAAGCAGCAGAAACCTAGCAATGATCTGTAGCTTCTTCTGTAACAAAAAAATAGTGGCATCGCTTTTATCTATCTGGTATCTAGATACATAAAGTATAGTAAGATGCTGTTCAGTACTTTCTGGACTGTAGTATTGAAGAGTGTATATGCAGGAATATATCCAAAGCATGGTAAGCAACCTGGATTTTAATATTCCAAGTCTATTGGTGACAAAATTTTTACTGGACACAAGGCAGGGGGGTGGCTGACAATTTCCTCTGACACTTCAGGTCTTGGGCTCATATTCCACTTATCCCAGTGAAACTATGTATTGATTGAACTGATTTTAAATTAACTTTAATGGCTCCATGCAATATTGCAATTATCCAAGCACTTAGTTTCACGAGACACTGCTGAGAATAATGTTGATTATGTAATATGTAGGAGTTGTGCTGTTAAAATGAATGTCTACAGCGCTGTCATGATGAGGTCACTGTAGACATATTATGGCCAGAAGGAAAGGAGTAAGGTACTGCTAAATAGTATGTAAGCTCCAGAGACTAGTGCATAATTATTTAAAGCCATAAAAATCCCATCATTGCTAAAAGAACATTTGGTATGCTTTCACTAGGGGAAAAAAAAAAAAAAAATTACAAACAAGTAGAGAGCCTGTGGTGGACTCTTGCAATTTAGAAAATCATCTGAGTCTCATCATTTGGTCTCATCAGGTCTGGCTGGGCAATGCTGCCTGCTTTCACCATGAGGCACACTAGTGAACGTGTAAACAAAGCACGGCCCCGGTTACCTCTGCTGCTAGGGCAGCCAACAAGTTATAAGCCCTTCAAAATATGGATTGAAAAAACAAACCTGATATTCCAAGTGACCTTCAGGCTGTACCTGTGCAAGTGCACATGGTTAATTGTGTGCATGTGTTGCCTGTTAATGTTTTCTTTAAAACCTTGCTGAATAATACTTGCAGATGCCATTAAGGAGAGCTGTGCAAGTTCATTGCCATAATTAGAGGGCCAAATGCGAGCCTTTTGGAGAGTTATCTTCAATGTTTGTTATTTAAGTGATGACTGGTTTTGCTAATTACAACTAAACCAGATTAATATTCCATTAGAGAGCCACACAGCTTAGCCAAGTGATAGAAAGATTAGAAGGTGACCGGCACTTGCGGTAAGGTAGTCAAACTAGTTATTTCTGTTCTGCTGTATTTGTCATTGGTCTTGGGCTTGTGTTTTAATCTAGACTTTTGTTCTGACTAACTCTTCACTGTTTAGCATGTAACTTTCAAATCTCTTCCCTTTCCCTGACTAACACTGGTGTGTTCATTTATCACTAAGGCTGGAGTGTTTGCAACTGAGATGATTTTAATAAATGTATACAAAGTAAATTCAGTCTAGTGAAAAGAGTGATAGGACAAGGAATGCATAGGTTAACTGATAACTTAGTCTACTGCAGTTCTATAGTATATTGAAATTCGCAGCTGACTTGGATGTCTGGATGTTGGAAAGACTTTATTAGATTATTCTAGAAAGGACTCTCTGGGCTCAGTATTTTGAAAATAATCTCTCAGTATTGTTTTGATCATTGAAGCTTTTTGAGAACAGGCTTCTTGGAGGTGTTATATTGGAAGTCGTCTTTAATATTGAAGATCACCAAACTCAGAGCTAGAAATGCGAAGTTATCCTCTGAAATGACAAAGAAAATGCATTGCTTGTGGCTGGATGTGCTAATTTCCCTTTTACTGCATACTAGAGAATCCATTTTCCAGCATCTGGTTTCCTGCTCCCTTTGGCGAGTGGAAAGCCATGTCTGGACCCTGCAGTAACAGCTTCTAGGCACTACAGAACTCCATCTTAGGACCATAGTTTTGGTAATAACTGTATTTAAACAAGATGGAGCTCTTTACATGACGATGAATCAGAACAGCAGATTTTCATTGGTGAGAAATGGCCTGTGTCACAAAGCCGCAGATGCTTGTCGGAGAACTGATTGTGATGAGTGTCATGATCTCTGCAAGTTTCCTTCTATGCCTTAATAGACCCATGTAAGACCAAAAAGAACCTTATTTCTGTGGGTTTTTTTGAAATGCTCTTTTTTCATATTCAGACACATCCTTTTTGTTTTTTTTCTTAACCCTGCATTTCAAATATGTTCTCTGAAGGTTTGCAACCTTAGCCCTCCCCTTCACATGCACACACACACACACCTCCCTGCTCTGGTATTTCACAGTACTAATTTCCAAACTTTATGGCTCTTTTATAGACTGAAAGGCCATTACAAGCCCAGACACCAAGGCTTGTCCAGAATCTATCTCATCTTGCTGCCTTCTAGCAAGTTAGCACTTTGAAAGTCCAATTGCATTTAAAAAATTCACAACTTGCAAAAAAACTACAACAGTAAATTTTGTGAATGCAAGTACAAACTGGTATTACTGTTGGCCAGAAGCTGAGTGTCTAATAATGGGGTGAACCTGAGGGAGTATGACATTGGGGTATCCTTTTAGAGTTCCCTTCTGTAACCAAAGGCTTTGCAGTTGCAGATGGGCTTCAGTAGAAGGAACGAAGTCTAAGCTTTGAACAAGAGAAGGAAAAAATGGTGGGACAGAACCATGTCATCTTGTATTGCTTATAATTCATTAACACAGCTATGTGAACAGTAATGGGATCCTTGCTTAGCACTGGGTTTGATGAAAATCTGATTGGACATAAAGCTATCAAAGTCAAGCTTCTTTAAAGATCACAGTTCACTGAACAACTTAAAAGCTTCAATAAAACAAAGCACATGCAGCCCTCTATTCTGGTGTTCTGCACAAGATAAGCTTCAAATAGTCTCTGCAGAAATAATGGCTTATTATAACAACTAGTCACATCTAGTCACTGGACAATACTGTAGCTAAGGTAAAATGCAAAATGCTGTATTTGTGGAGAGAAAACTTAACAATTAGCTTTGTCAAGTCAGCTGGTTCAGAGCTTCGTTAAAGGAAAGTGTATGTCCAAAGAAAGGTTCAGCTCCCACACGTAGATATTGGGGGCTTATGTATGTTTGTTCTGACAGAAAGCTGAATGACCAAGTCTGGGAAGTGTGTGAGTCTTGGCATGGCATTGCATTTGCTTAGGTAGGTGAAAGTGCAAACTGAAAATACATGATTTCCAGAACATCTAGAACACAGAGCAAATGTTTGAATTCAGAGCACAGTGTGGTACATGCAGATTGTAATTAATTGTCAAATACTTACAGGCCCAAAGACCTCCTAATGTTTTGCTGATTTACAATTAAACTATTAGATAAAATACAGTGTAGCTTAATATATGTGATAAACAGTGTTGTCTGTTTATGACATGTGAGAAGTCACCTGAGCAACTGGAAGATATTAATCTACAGTATCTGCTGCCATGGCTCACAGCTGCATGGATTTTATCAAGGTCAGACTGAGATAATCAATTCAAAACCTGGATTTTAAAAGGGCAAGTGGCCAAAAGGATGTGTTTGATGCTTTGTAACTTTCAAACCTCTTGAGAGTTCCAGCCTACATAACTAGGTGAATAATTAGATGAGAATAGTTAACAGAAGTGGGTGCAAAGGTGAATTACACATGCAGTTATCAGGCTAGGAAAGCACTGAATAATATTCTGTCAGGTTTAGGAAGAGGAGGGTACGTCAGTCTGAGGATCTCCAGAAGAGATAAATAGACTTTGCAATATAGATGAGCATGAGAGCTTCTTTTGCTTTCACTGCTTAGGAAATTGCAGAAATGAGAACATGGTCCACACAGAGGAGTTGTTGGTTAGCACAATGTACATGGGGTTAGATCCTGTAGGCATTGCCTTGGGCTCTGCTGTTGATTTCCCAATATACCATAAAACCCATCGGCACCTGTGTTCTTATTGAGGAATGAAACCTACATTTTGCTACTTGTAAACCCAGTAGCAAGTGAAAAAAAAACAGAAAAAAAAAAAAAAAAGGAGTGAACCTACCTTTTTGGTGAATAAAATCTGGAAAAATTTCAACCTGATGTTGCAGGGAGGTGAGAAAACCGCATAGACTTTTTTTCTCATGCTCCATCGGTCAAGATTCAGTTTTCTTTCTCTTGAAATCAAGGAAGTATACCCACACTTATAAGTGCATACAGATAGGGTCCACCATTATTATTTAAAAATCATTCAGAACTGCAAATTCTAATTTATCTTTCTTATACACAATTGGAATCCAAAGAGTCTCAGACCCTGTTGTTCTATAATTTATTTTTATGCTTCTCTTTATGGTTTTGTGCAGTTTTGGGCAAAAGCATAACATTGACATATTTGCCACTGCTGTGGTAGGTATAATACTTCCCTTCACTACATGTGAATATCAAAGTTTGTGCCATTGTAGCCAGAAGGGAATGACTGTTATGTGGATGGATGGCAATATTAGATACAAGGCAGAGAAATAAAAGGTCTTTTATAGATCTGCACAATTCTTTTCAAGCAGTTTTGTGGCTTTATTACTTGATTTCGTGTTCAATTTAAAGTCTTCAGTCACACTGGCAACTTTTATGTATGTTCAGAATGTCCAGTAATGCCCTTGCAGTTTTGCTATCAGTTTAACAAATGTTTTAACTTCAACAACAGTTGATTATCTTCTAATACCATATCATCAGTTACAATCTGATAATACTGTTTCAGATTCCAGAAGGTATCATTTAATTACTTTTTTGTTGGAGGAAAGAACAAGTATGAAATACACAAAAAAATCACCAAAAACTAGCAGACTACCTTTTCTGGTAATCCCCCTGAAAGTCTGAGATGAAAAGGTAAGATCAAAAGGGCTGGGAGACCAAACTAGCCTTTAGCCTTTTCTCTAGGGTGACCTAATCTCTACAGGTCAAGGTTCAGTGCAGTGGTGCAGCAAGAGGGAGTTGGTGCTGGAGTGGTAAGGCAGGCAAACATATTGTGTGGCTTGAACAGGCTAACTATGTGTGGTCAGCAAATGCAATAATCTAGCAGAAAAATAAAAATAAATTATACTTGTGTTCTTCAATATAAACATGCAAAGCTGTATTAAAAGACTTTTTCCTGTACCTCTCCCTCAGCCCGGTTTGCTTCTTCATTACTTTCTTACAAATATACTGAAGATAACTAGCCATTTGTAACAAATTTGCTACCTGATGAAAAGGTGTTTCTGTTGAAATCATTGAATAAATTACATTTTTCAGCAAAGGGAAGACCATACTGACAGTAGAGAAATATATTTAAATGCCAACATATATTAACAGATATTAATAATTGAATCTTAATAGTGATAAGCATAATGGAGAGAAAACCTTAAATGCAGCATTTTAAATGCAAGCCACCAAGTCAGACTAAGTCTGTAACTTGCATTTGTCTCAAAGAAGATTGCTAACCCCTGCAATTCTGGATACCATCAGTTATGTTAAATTGTAAAACTCAATAGACTAGAAAATTAGGAATATATTTTATTATTTAAACTTAAATGTATATTCATCTACATTATTATCCAGTAAATGAAAGGATAGTTTGCATCTCATACAAATCTGTCCAGGTTGAACATGAGCTTTTATTTAGAAAGGAATGGCTGCTGTATTATGTGATGTATTAAAAGAAGGCCTCCAGTTAAGGTATGCAATTATTTTATCTAATCAGCACCCTTGCCTGGTGCCTGCCTGCCCTCCTCAGCTTCCTCAAGCTCCTAAAGGTACCTGAGCAATTCTGGAACTGTGTCAAAGCTGAAGCTGGGGATGCCATGGAATGACATGATGGATCACATGCACAATCCCTGGTCACACAAGGACCAGACCCAGAAACTTCTATAAGCAGGACCCAATGGCAATAAAATTGCACCTTTTCTTACTGCCTCCTTAATTCCTTTCAAAAGCATGAGAAGATGTCAGAAAAAATAATAAAAAAAATTTACTTGGCATATAAGGAGACAAATCAGAACTAAAGAAGTCAATCTCAGTGTAAGCATCATAGAGATAAGACTTGAACTAATATTTTGGAATGAGATGACTAGAAATAGGGTGGAGACAAAAAGGTGATTAAGACTGGAGCGCCTTCAAAGGGGGAAGAGGCAGTGGAAGCTTTTGGGGACTAGAAGGAAGAAATGTCATGGGGAGGGAGAGGGAAGACTTGATGCCATAAACCATGTTGTCACTCTAGATGTCATATTGCTATGGATGGAGTTGAGTTCTGACCAGTTAGAGCAGTTTGAGTGGGCTGTAAGAGGCAGCTTTCTGCTTTTGCAGAGGAGCTCAGGAACCCCTCAAAACACAGTAGTGCGAGAAGTAATTAGCAATCACACCCAACCAGTTCAGTAAGCTCTGAATATAAAATGTATTTATGCTTTCATTTCACACATGTCTAAAAAGCAGTGCTCAATTTTCTATGGAAGGAAGTAGCCTAAAGTTAATTCATGCTCCTTCAGAAGTTCTCCATAGGCAAAGCCTCCCCTCCCCAGCATGACTTTAGGTCAAGTGACATTATCATATAACTACCATTTGCCAGGGAGTTAATTTCTTTCTAACACATATTTTTGGTTATGCCCAGTCCAGGACTACCTTCACAGGGAGTTAGAACAGAAGACCCTTCAAACAGTACCAAGCTTTGACTGACAGGAGTAACATTCTTGGATTTTCAATTAACAATCACAAGAGCAATATAACAGGAATTTGCAAAAGTTTTTGTTTGGGGTTTTGGGTTTGGTTTTTTTTAGGATTACATTAGATTAGTATAAAGCAGATGGCAGGGCAGATAATGGGCTGGAAGCAGACAGCAGTAATGTTCAGTGGACCTGTTATCTTTAGGGTAAGAACAAGACTAAGGATAGTTTTGACTGACAGGGAAGAGGCGGTGGTTAGATCTCGCTTGTGATGCGCCTAGGTTTGGGAACAGGGATAGATGTGGGATGAGGTGAGTGAGTTGAACAGAGACAAAAAGAATGAGCACAGAACCCAAAACCAAGTTGTCATGTCCACTCTGACACAGAACACTTGTTCTTCTGTGATCTCCACTCACCTTGCTGAGCTATCATAGAAGCCTTGGAGCTCTCCTTCACTCTCTTTTCTAGCACAGTGCTTCAGGAAGTTGGATGAATTAATGATCTTGTTACTACAAAAAAGCAAGACATGATATTTTGGTGTTATACTTCATAAACCTAAAACTGGTGATGGGGATGAACATCTGTAAAAGATTCAGCAAAATCTTTGTCACAAGCTGCAAAATGTTTTAAGCCTTCATCTTTCACTTGCAATCTGAGTACTAGATTAGGGTCTTCCAGAAAGTGTTATTTAGTTCTCTTTTGGGGTTGACATATACTCAATTAATAACTTCAAAAGCAAAGAACTTCAGATATTATGGAACTAATATTTCGTTATTACTCTCCCATATCTCGTCTTGATAACCCTACTTCATATTGAAGAACAAACTTGATTTGCTGCCTTTTTTTGCACTGTATGAGTTTTTCATCTTTCTTTATTCAGACTTTTATGTTTTCACCACTGTCATGTGCTTCCTACACTATTGCAAATTACTCTGTTGCAATGTACCTCACTCTTCTTCTTTGGAAACAGGGATGCAGAGATGGAAGTGGTAGAAACTGAACTGAAAAAGTGACGTGAATAATCTCCGGTACGGAAGTGGTGCTATAGGCATTCATCCATCAATACTACTTACAACTTTGGAGGGAAATGTCTCTGTATAAAGCTCTATCATCATTAATACATTGTGTCTAAGAGGGAAACAAGGTGATGATCAGAATTTTAAGTAGCTTTGTTAAGCTTTTAGATTAATGAATTCTCCAAAGTGGGGTTTTCTAAAAAGCCATTCAGCTACATGTCATTTCTGATTCATTTCTGAAACACCATGGCAGGGACAAGCATGTGGGAATTATGTCTTTTAAATAGAGAATGGGGGGGCAGGGGAAGCAAGTAAGTGTTTTGACTGTCACTGAAATGAACTTGGATTCTGGAATTGAGCTACTCAATAGTACAAAATTACAATATTTTATTTCAAATAAAAAGAACCAGTCAGAGCCAGGAGGTTTCCATTAAACTTTTCGATGGCAGTAGCATCAGAACAATCCTAGATTTAATTAATTCACGGATTACTGAAAATACATTTTAAGTTCTTTATAACTAGTGCTATCCCAGGAAAGGACTGGGTAAAACTGGGGGGTTAATGCAAAGCAGGGATTACTCAGAGATGGTACGGATGAGATCACTGTGTTTTGTGGAGGAGGAAGGTTTAGCTGCATAGTTGCCAGAACCAAAGGCAGTGCCCTGCTTCTCTTCAGTTCACTAATATGTGTGTAGTACACATATAGCCAATGCCTCTGCAGAGAGGGCTGTGGTGTGGGTACTCTTCACACCTTCTGCCAGTAACTGTGGACATTAAAATCACAGCTTGATTTCTCTCAAATAGGCAATGAAAGAGAATAAAATTACTTCCTTAGCAGAAGGAGAGGAGGTAAAACACAATGGGAAATAGAGACATAAAAGAGAACTTAGAGAAAAACTTACAGGAATTGGCAGCATTATTAACTCTAGATGCTAAGCACTTTGCTTCTACCCAGAATCTCTAGAACTACCTTAAGTATCATGATTTTGGTGGCTAAAACCCAGGTGAGGTACCTATATACCTGAAGAACTTGTCTCTACTTGCTTCCTGGTAAAGAAGTATTTGCAGGCTGCTGAAATTTCTGTTGCCTTGAAAAGTGGGCACCAATTTCACATGACTAAAGAACCAGTCATACATCCAAGATGTGAAATACCTGTTCTGTCAGCAAATAGTGAAGTACTGGATTTAAAATACCTGACACATACAATTCTGTAATATTTTCTTGGATTTAAGGGATATGAATAACTAAATGAACTGGTGGAACCCCAGATGCTGCATAATGCCAACAGGAATATCAACAGGGGGGACTTATTCTGAAAAATGTTAATCTCAGCAATTACTGGCTCTGGGGCTCTGCTTCTAGGACATAACCAGCTGCAAAATTCACTGATCTCAAAGTTTGACTAAGGGCATCACTGAGTGACTTTGATGCAGTCCTCTGTATGCACCTTGGAGCCTTTATATTCTCTTCTTTCCAAAATTCAGGGCTGGCGTCAGAGCAACTATTGTTAGTTAGCCAGCCAAAGATTTTTCAATCCTCTCTTACATTAATAAGTTTTAACACATTTCAGGATAATTGTATCAGCCTTAGTAGCTTAGATTACTCTCAGAGTCTCACAGCTTGAGAGATCATCAATCAGAATAGCTGACACATCCTGACACACTGAACACTCATTTTACAATGGTTACCATTCTCATTATGTGTGTTATAGAGATTAAATATTGCATATAAAAAAATCTGTGTCTGTCCAACACAAATAGTCTTTATACAAAAGGGTAAGGTAATCTGGCCCAATCACTCCTAGTCATGTCTTGTAGCTTTCTACTGGAACAGAATTAACAAATTCAGTCTCCTAGTGCATTTATGCATGTGTGAAACTTTGTGCCAAAATTGCTTGCATATAAATGATTGGAAAAAATATAATATTTGAAAGAAAACAAGATTATAATATTTTTAAAATACAGAATGGTTTGAACTCTGTGAAATTTTAAGTTTTCAAATTTAATGAAATATATTTTTGGCCAAAGACCAATAATGTTGTCTATTTAGTTGCACATACTGTACAATCTTTATCAGATTTATTTAAGCATTTTTTATCTTCATTTATCTTTTATTTTTTAGTCTTTATTTAAAGTTATAACAATAAATAACTAAACATAAATAAAATAGCAGGTCTAGTTACCATGCATGCAAAGTCAAAGCAGGTTGCATCTGTGTAGTAAATGAGCACTCATATATTATTAAAAAGAAATTAATAACTTTTATTTACATAAAAATTCAGTAGCTTAACTTTTGAGGAGACCATACTTCTTTGCAGAAAAATATGTCTAGTGAAAATGTCAGCCTGAGGGACTGAGGGGTATTTGTTTGAACCCCCCCACCGTTCAGTGCTGCTAAGAGGAAAACACCTAAGAAAGCAAAATATTTCTTATCTGAAATCTAAGTGACCTGGATGTTGCCTTAAGAAAATTTTCCTTAAGTTGTGTGGTGTCCCAAAACACAGGTGCTGCGTGGATGGTAAAACAGTTGTGCTTTCTAGAGGCATCATTTGTACTTTCTGGTGGCTCAGACAGTCACTGTACATCTTGTTTCTGTGCTTCCTCTGACTGAAACACTCCAAATGCTTTCTTTACGGAAGAATCCGTATTACCAATGTAGTAAAGAAGTAGTGATACTCAATCTAGGCAGTTAATAGGTTTGGGAATCACAAGACACAGCAGAAGATGGGGATTGAATAAAAGGAGAAAAGAATGAAATTAGCATGATAAATGATAAAATTAGCAGGTTTTGCTTTGTGCGTAGCTGTCTTCACTTTCTACCAAAGCTGTTATTTCGATGTCTCTGCAGACTGAGGTGACATACACCGTGAATCTTGTATGTCATCCTGACTAGACTTTGGAGGAGGCCCCGCACTGACTCATGCCTAGGAAGTTTTGTGAGAGACTAGGTCTATTTTTATTTCCTTCAGATAAAATGTAGAGAAACTAATGTGTCTGTGAGAGCCATAGAAGTCATGTAGTAAGTACAAAACATGACACAGTTATTAGTTTGGATTTTTGTTTTTTTACCAAAATGGATGTCTTGACAGTGTGCGTACCTAGCATATAAATTTCACAGTTACAGGGAACTTAAATGTAGAAGTCAATGGAAACTTCAAACCTAAATGGCTCTGTGCAATTTCAAAATTCAAGTGCCAGCTGTAACCTTCCTAAGGGTAAAACAGCATGAACAGAGCACCTGGAAGTTTCCTCGAGAGAGGGTGCATTAGCTATTTTGAAAGAAAAATAAAATGTTCTTTCCTTGACAGCACCAGCCTCTATTTGTCCCATGTCTTGCAGCAAGCAGCACTATGGAGGTCTGTATCTCAGGCTGTGGTACACCTACCAAAATGGACTGTGTGCAGCCAAACCCAATGAAATACTCAGACGGAGGGTGTTGTTAACCCTGCTGTGCTGCAGAGCAACGTGGAGGTAAAACGTACACTCAGTGTTGGACTTGAGTGTGAACACCTGATAACTGCTTCATGCTCTGAAAAAAAGTGGTGACTCTTTCTGTCCCCACTTTTACTGCTAGAGGAATCAAGGCTCTTGGCAGTCAATGAAGAGCAGAGAGTGCACTATAGCCATGAGGACCATGGTCTCACACTGCTCTGTTTAAAAATTTTTAAATTACTGGACAAGTGGATAAGACCAGGATGTCCTCTCTGACTTATTCAGCTATACCATGATTATTAGTTATGCCAAGAATCTTGCTGCCTTTTATTTTAGGAAATTGGAAGCATAGAAGAATTTATAAAATCGTGATGCAGCCCGAGAAAAGCTTTGACAGGACCTACTGTGCAAATGAGTTTGAATTGAATAGAGTGGACCGCAGGCCACTGGCTTCTCTCTAGATTTCCAAGAATACAAAATCTCAGACTATAATCATGCCTTTCTTATACATAGAAATTTTTTCTCTGAGTGAATTGCACCTATTCCAGGCCTTATGCTCAGATGGTGTGGACAGTGTTGGGTAGACATTCTGTGCCCAGAAGAAAAGGTTGGGGTATTTTCTTAGCTTAACCTAAAGGTTTTGGATCTGGCTTGAGACTTGGAACAAGAGCTTGAGGACAAATTCAGGCGACAGTGCTAACAGTCTTAACAATGCTAAGTTAATAGAGATGGGTAGCATGTATAGCTCTACCTATGACATCCTATGCATCTAGATCTTTTCAGGTTATGAAGGAGACATGATGATTCATACTCTTCTAGAAATACATTCAGCTGACAGTTTACAGATAGCAGTAGAACAGAAGAATGATTTGACAGATTAAGAGACATCATATAATGTAAATATTCTTTTATAAAAGGACAAACAATGTGACTAGGTGGAAAGAGAATTATGTGACATTTGAGTTCATAATGAAAACCAGGAAGATGTTATTAGCACTTTGATCAAAGAGAGAGATTAAAATTAAGAATGAAAGATTAGAGTCACATGTCTTGTTTATACTAAAATCCCTCACATTTTTGCCATAAACAAGTGGTATACAAGAGGAAGACTCATAAAGCGAATATAGAAACAAATTTATTTTAATAAAGAAAGTACATTAATTGGGTTGTTTGAAAAGGTAGCTCAATTAGCAATATAAAAATGTCATACGCATATGCATACAACTTTATTTGCACAGGTGAAGAGTGAATTGCCTATAATGAAAATGGGAAAATAAATTATGAAATATAGAATGAAGCAAAAGCTGATAGAGGATTGAGTGGAAATTATTTTCTGTATCTTTTATCTGAATTCAAAGCAGTATCTTTTTTTCAATGGTAGAACCAGCTGTAGTTTGTAACATGTCACCTCAAGCCATAAGAATGGTGGCCTAGGTGGTATTTGGCTTAAAATTGTTTTTCAGCATTTGTTTGTCCCACAGCAAATTGTGAGTTAATTCTTTTATCCTCTGAATTCAGTACAAAGGCTAACCTAGAGCAATGTCCTATTTCTCATGCTTTTATTCTGTCTTTCATTCTGTTATGCAGTCTAACAACAAAGTTGTTGTGTTGTTTATTTCTTTAATAAAAAAGCACTTTTATTTGACAGTTCTTATCTAGAGATAAGTACAGTCCAAGGAAACAGATGTCTCTTCAACTTCTGTGAGATCAAAGTAAAGGTGACTGTGTAACCTCTTTTAGTTCATTTGGGTTAAAAGCCAGTAGCGGGCAGCTGTCTTTCCCTTTGGTGTCTGCTATAGGAGGATGGAAGGAGGCATTGTAAGTCAAGAGTTGCCAACAGTGTAGGGCTGTAACAGAACGTAACACATACTGCATGGCATCACACAGTACTCTGATCAAACAACAATTGTACACACTGCTTCAATGAGAGAGTAAACTCCAGGTCTGTATTGTTCAGCAGCTAAAGGTATCTTTTCCCTTCACAATACAGCTAGTGTATTGATTTTTTTTTCATGCCATTCACACAAGGAATAATAACAGCTTGAAAGATACCATGCTAGAACATGTTACTTGCCTGTTTGAGTTTATGTGTGTTCTCTGCCAGCGGCCAGAACCAGAAACTTTGGAGGAAATTCTGCAGAGAATTCTTCTGAGGAGGAATAAACAGTTCTGTCTACCTTTAACTAATATGGTTTTATAACTGATTAATGAAGATTTTTTATTTAAGTTTTCTTTTTTTATAAAACAACTGTGCTTACCTTTTCTAATTTAATATATTATCTTTTCTAATTTAATAGGGTGGTTTCATTAGCTATAAAAAAGTCTAATGCTTTAGAATTTGATGGCTTTCATGTTTTTTTCCAGTTGTTTTAATCTAGCTATCATAGGCAGACATGAAATGTAACACCCCCTCATTAAAATAAATGTAATGTGACATAAACTGACAGAAGCAAGTTAAGTCCCAAGATAGTGTTCTTCTCAGCCTCCTCTCTTTCATACTGCCAAGATATGATATAAAACTAGATTCCTCACTCACAGTGTTTAGAAGCAGCAAGGTTAACACAAAGTCAGAAGAGTTTTGATATTTTTATTTCTATTTTTCACCCTGGAACTCCATGAATATTCCTAACACATTGTTTCAGGATACCTAGAGGGATATAAATTATTGTGATTAGGGTGACAGAATGGGTTCTTTAATGTTGCCTGGAGAAAGGTCCCTGATAGAGGTGGCATTTTAAAATGGTGGCAGAGTAACCAAATAACAAAGACACCAAAATCAGAAAGAAAGCAGAAAAAAGTTATTTATGCCTTTTTAATCTCTTCAGTTATGTTTTGTGTTGTTAATATCATTACCTAGCACTTTGTTATACTTAAAATGTATGTTTTTAATAGTCATGGCACTCTGAAAACCAGTATTTTGTTTTTTTTCTGATGGTATCACACAGAAGACCATTTTATTGTGCCTCCCATTGTAAGAGAAATGCATAGCTGTATAGCAGAAATAAATTATTACTATTTGACAAGAAGCATCATTTCTAGATACCAAGCATATAGAGAAATACCATGTCCCAAAAGAATTCTCAATCTCAAACATGTCACTGAAGTTAAAAAGTACATTTGTGTAGAGCTTGTGTTGCGATATTTACCTATGACATTTCCCTGGTAAATTGAGTTGGAATATATTTTCCAAGGGAGGGTAGTATTTCAGTTTTGTTTGATGTGTAAACATACTGACAAACATATCCACTTCAGTATTAAGCAAGTTCAATGTCCTAGTGTCTGACCGCATTTGCAGGAAACAAGTCATACAGAAATTCAGAGCTTCAGAATATGGTGTATATGTGGATTTTGGGGGTAGGCAGGCATGGTAAAAATGCTGGTGATTAGGAAAGGGTAAAGTAACTGGGATCTAAAATCAACCTGTATCTGCATTGGATGTTAAAGGATTCTGTTAAGTATCAAACAGGAAAGGAAAACCTAGGCGTTTTAGTGACTAATTGATGTTAGGCCTTTGTAATTTATTTTCTTCACAGGGAAAATGACAGTAGGTCACTGTATAGGCAAAGTCCCTGGGAGGATTTGGGAAGGGCTACCCAGCAAAACTGTGGTCCCAGCTACAAACAACTTGCTTACTTCAGCTTTGCAGATCTTCATCACAAGTTATAAAGCTAATTATAACCTTGAAAAAATACAAGAAATTAAATCAAGACTTTGGATTGGCTGCCAGAGCAGGCCATTAAATCCCTAAAAATGCTTGTGGCAGCAGCTTTTCTCAAACTCATCTTCCCAGAAGACATTGCCAAAGAGTGATGGGTTTTCATGTTAATTTTAAACAAGCAGGTTATAATTCACATAATGACACTCCAAACACAAATAATTCAAAATTTAGACTGTTTGTTTCCAGGGATGGGGCACCTAATGACCTCTCTGGTTCTGCTTTAGCAAGTTCCCCTTAGTCTGAATAGCATCATGTCTGACCTCTTGTCCTTTTTTTCTGAAATGTTCAATATTTCCTGGATTTGTACTGAGAGTCTGGGTAGTTTGAGTTGCCCTGCCTGGTACCTGGAGCTCAATACAGAAGTGTAAGCCAAGAAAGGCAAAACCTCACACAATGTAAAATACTGAAATGCTTCATTCAGTTCCAGTTTAGTAAAGGTGAGCTTTAGAGGACCAAAGCAGATCTTTGTCCTGGGTTTAACATTCTACTCCTCAAAGCTTAAAATCCAGGTGTGTGTACCTCTCCTTCCCCATTGCCAGCAGGGCACCCCATGGTGGAGCTATTCTATCCTATGCTATCCCATGTTAGCAGGGTCTGTGTGAGGTGGTGTGTGCTGTTGCAGTTTCAGCTAAACATGGAAGATTAATGGGGTTTGTGAGGAGACTTCATAAGCGAAAGTATGGCTTTAGCATTTTGACTGTGTCTGAGAAGAGAGTAAGGGGTGGTTGTTCTGGCAGCGTGTCCCCGTTCATCACTAGTACTATGGCTTTGTTACGACACTTCAATACGAGTGTGCAAGATGGTACCCTACATTGTAGTGCAAGAGGTGGCTGTGCTACTCCCTCCTTTCATGGCCTTTGCAGATGCCTGTTCTTACCAGAAGGATCAGTCCTGAGTGAACGGAGGCTTCTGCTGGCAGCTCTGGGGAAGATGGTGTAGCTGGAGAGAAGGAAAAGCTGAGGACATCTGTTTGCACTTACCCTACTGACTATCTCAAATCTGGTCTCCCCGAGGCAGCAGCCTAACCCCATCCGGGGGCACCAGGGGCACTGCAGTGAGCTGCAGCATTCACTGTGCCATAGCTGTTCATCGGATCTAAGCACTATCTCTAATCACAAACTCAGTTCCAGAGCTTTGTGTTTATGATATTAAAAAAACAGAATAGCTGTTCAGTCCCACAGAGCAAACACAAGGTAGTAGCAGCACCATATCTTGCTGGGATGACCCCTTTTTCTGGAGCAGGAAGCCACAAGGCGGCATTGAAGCATCACTTTCCCAGGAGGAGCAGCCAAGGTGCAGATAAATGGGGCCAAAACCCTCCAACCTTTTTCCCACTCCATCATGGGCATGTTTTACATGTCAGCTGGAAGCTGTATGCTCTGATAGTATTACGATTCTTCACTGGAAATACAAATGAACCAAACCCCAAAACGCTGAGTGTTTGAAGTGGCTTGGCTTTTAGTGTTGGGGTTTGGGTTGGTTTTTTTAACATTTGCAAATCTACGTGCTTGTTTCTGCTTGATGGAACCCTAGGCAGCCCCAAGGAAAGTTGCTTTAATATCCTTCCAACTAGACTGCAGCCAGAAACTCCAGGTTATGCTTTGAGTGCCTTGTGCCTATGCATTCCCAACCCAAATCCCACACCAGGCATGTTCAGATAAGTTTGGAAATGCTTTGCAGTGACTCATCAACCCTTTCTGTGCTTAGCAGGATAGAAATTCAGATCCTTCAGAGGCTTTCTCTTTACAAGGTTTATGTAAAGCTTTACCTCAGAGCTGAAAATATTTTGGAAAAAAGCAGAGAACAGCAAACCCCTCTGTGCTGCATTCATTGTTAGAACATTGTTTTCCTCCTACTGACTGAAGCTTGATTTAAACCTGATTATTGAATTAAATGTACTTTTCGTATTCATCAAGCAGGTTCTGATAATGGATGCCTTCATGTTAAATTTCCTAATCTTAAACAAACTAGGACAAATTCTCCACAGTGAAAACTGAAGCCTTTACTTGAAAATGGAGATCAAATACTTCAGACAGAAGATTCCAAGTGAGAAAACAATGAAGACATACTTGGTAAGAAGTAAGAACAGTCCTTCTGGACTAAACAGACCACAAGCTTTTAAAATTTAAATTTAAATGATGGAATTCAACTTAAATTAATTCCTTGAATTGTTTAACACATCATAGAAAATAATAATCAAATAAATTAATTCAGAAGCTGGAGAAAGAAAGAAATGAAAAGAAAAATTTGCAAGAAGACATTTTTCACATTTGAGCTGAACTTGGATTTTGCAAACCTATCCCAAGGCCAAAGAACTGACAGAGCCCAAAGACATTTTTGGAAATTGTTGAACAATGGAACATGAGAAGTGCCCACATTCTGAAGGCTGAGCAGCTGTACATGTAACCTCTGCAGGACCAGTGCTTCCAGAGGCCTCAACAGGATGCATCTCCCAGTAAACTCCACAACCGTAACAAATCTTTGTGATTGTCATTCTTAAATTCTGAAGCACAGGGATTATTCTGAGCAACTTTCTTTGGCATCAGTTAATGCTTGTGAGCAGCTTCTTTTTTGCTCTTTCTTTCCATTTTTTTCTTTATTGTTTTTTCTTCTTTCTTTCATTCTTTCTTTCTTATTTTCTTTCTGGCAGGTATATATGAGGAGGCAAGCAGCCTTCACTACTTTAAGAGTGGAGAGAATGACAAGCAGAGCAGCACTGCCTTTATGTAAAGTTGCCTTTCATCCCAGCTGGGTTTTAGCTTGCAAAGCTGTATTTTTTAAAGGAAAGGTTGTCTGCCAGCTGACACTGATATTTTTATATACATTGCATGCTAGAAAATAGGTCTTTCCACGTTCCCTCCATTTTTCAAAACAGCTATTAAGCCTGTCAGTTCTGAAATAAGGGATTAAAGAGAAATTGTGTGGGCTGATAGGGCCTATGGAATGTATTGGTTAACATTCCTGGTGAGTTCTGTCCATGGAGCAGGGACAACAGTATGGTCTAACCTTGACACTTCAGTCACTAGCCATTTCAGCCTCAAGTATGGGTGCTGAGATTTTAATCGTTGCTGCTGATTATAGCTTTGCAATATGGTTATCAGCCCACAGTAAGTGGAATAAACAGGCCACGTTCCCTTTCATGAGTTGCCACACAGCCATCAGAAGAAAGCAACTTTCTTTGGCCAATCAGCTGAAGAAGATCAAAGCAAAGTCCAAGAAGCAAAGGCAGATGAGCCCTGTGATCCTCTTTCAAACCCAGTCCTTTTGTGTGGGTTTGAGATTCCTACAACTGACTTTCTCAGCAGGTCCACGGGGCCATTCTCCCGAGCACAGACTGACCTCCACAGCCAGAACCCAGGTGCTGTGCTTGAAAGGGCCAATTTAGGTCAGTTGAGAAAAAAAACACTTTTACATGTGTACATATTTTTGAGTCCAGTGATGATCTTTAAATAGCTGTGAAAGGCAGAGAAAGAAGAGCAGAGATCATGAAAAAGGAGATTGTAAGTCTGCAGTTCTTTGAAAGTGCATCTGGCTTGCTCTGAGGGAAGGAGTGATGTGCTGGCTACAGATAGATTTGGTTTGTTTGCAGCGGAGGTTCTTAGCCTCTTTCATACCTGGAGACCTTTCTTTTGCTTAGCCAGGCCATATACCAATGTGAGCAGGAAGGTGTGATTACGACCAAGCTCCTTGTAACCTGGAGAACAGTGATTTTCAGTTTTAATCTGTTTTCCTTATTATTCAGGATATTTTGTTTGTTGAATGGTTTGTACAGAATTGTGGGTGTGAATGAGTCCTTACAAGCTCATATAGAAAATCCTTCTTTGTCACAAATAATTTGCCTTGTAAGGAGCGAAATTATGGGGAAAAGACATGTAGAAGAGTTGTCAGTTTGCTGCTTGTAGGATTGTCATGAGGTCTTATCTGAAATCTTTCATTAGTTCTCCCATGTCTGTAAGCTCAGACTCCTGACAAGAAAGGAAGTAAACTGCAGTTAAGGAAGAAGTCACACCATGTCTGTAAGCTCAGACTCCTGACAAGAAAGGAAGTAAACTGCAGTTAAGGAAGAAGTCACATTCAGCTGGGAGGTTCTTGGTGATTCCTGTCAGGAACTGTTCATTGCTGCAGCTGCTGCAGTACTGGCAACAGGATATAATGTCAATTTTAGTTTATTGAAGTGGGATTATAGTCCTAAATCATGCAAGAACAGGTTGTAAGAACAATAGAGCTGGCAGATGCCAAGCAGTGCTCTCCCATGAAAAGTATTTGAACATGCAGAAGAAAGGACTGAGGTCTACAGAAAGCCAAGGGTAGACAGTGAGGCCAGATATGTCTCCTGAGAGCTCAGAGGCTGGATTAGAAAAGTGCCAAGGAGCTGAAACATCTGGGAGCAGGAAAGGTGAAAGAAAGTAGTTGTCATCTGTGTGTCGCTTGCTGCCACACAAAACCCCAGAGCTGCTTCTGGGGAGGGACTGAGCAGGAGAGAATGCACTGAGATGGGAAAACACAGAATGAAATTCAGTGCTGGCTCATTGATTTGGGCTGGATGTTAAGGAGGTTGCCCACAACACAACCAAATGCACCCTCCCAAGGAAGGCACTGCGGAGTCCAAGGGGCTCAATGAGAGAGCAAGCTGCGGCAGCCGTAGTTACCAGTGCAGATGTGGATGGAAGGACAGTAGACAAAAGGCACCACTTTAGCTGTTGATGGAATATTCTTTGTTTCTTAGATTTTTCCGTCATCCCGTTAAAATCATGTGTTGCATGCATTCTTAGTTGAGGACTGGCTTTTTCTATGGGATTATTTTAAAATGAAAGTGCTAAGCATTACAAACTAATGTAAATGACAACAAAGCCTAGATTCCAGCATTCACATGTTACTGCCTACTTTAGGCGGTGAAATACTTCATATTTCATTTAACTACTAAAAATTGCTGTTAAAACAAGAATCTGGGTGTTTATAGTAAGGTTAGAATCTGTATCAGAAATATGTAAATTCAAAATAGCTATGAAAATTGGACATTATTAAATTCCACTCTGAATGCTTTGTGTTTTTTTGCTTCTTTTGGGGAAATGATTTCTTTATTACATTGTCATCTCTCTGCACTTTTACTGCAGTACTTACATTAAGTGCCTTGCCACTGTTATTTCTGGAAAGTTTCAGTCAATGACATAGAAATTATAGATTATTAGCTGCCTTTAAATGTTATCCCCCCCCCAAAAAAAAAAAAAAAAAAAAAAAAAAAAAAGGGGGGGGGGGAAAAATCCACAAGAAAATATTCCAGTTTTGTCAAGCTAAATCACAATTTCAGGATTATGGTATCATACATACAACATATGTCACTTGTTTTGGAGTGAAATGTAGCTATGCAGAACCTTTGCACTGCAGCTGTCTTTAGCAGGAAGCAGTAGATGGCAAGGTCTATCTTAGGCAAATGCAGAAAAATGAAGGAGAAGCCTCACAAGTATAAGACTGCAAAGGAAGGCTTGACATAATCTTCACAGGAGGACCAGCTGTTCATAAAATCCTCTTCCCTTAGGTGGCTTATGAAAGACTGCTTACCTACAGATTGATCAGTGGTCTCATAATTTAACAGATGATCAGTAATGGATTTTGTAGCAATAACTGAGGACTGACTCCTGTGCCAGCTGAGATGCCTTAGGGCACTTGAGACATCAATATCAGTAATTGTGTCCCACAAGTCTTTCAGAAGACACATGCCCTCTGGAACAACAGCTGAAGACCAGGTGAGAAACCCTAGGGATCTTTAAAGATAAAGGGTTATCTTTGGGCAACTGAATTGTGCCTAGTGGTATTGTTATGGACAATATTGTGTATTTTTACTGCAGGAAGGTGATATATATGCAAAGATATTCCTCTGTATGTAAAGAAGATGGCAGAGCCCTAACTGTTGCTCTCGATTGTTGGGAATTCTGAATAGAGGTTAAAGTCTGAAGATGACTCTAAAATCCACATTGCAAGTAAAGAACTTAATTTTATTTGGCTTAAGGGGAGGAGAAAATCCCAAATTTACAATGCAGCACATGCTGTTGTCTCTGTGCCTAGTTTTTTCTCTTCGGACACAGTAGATCCCAATGTCCGTTAGATCAGCTTTTTAATATTTCATCACACTGAGTTCAAGCAGAATCAAATGATGTCTCTGCAGTCCCATGGGTGCTGCTCCCTCTGGAATGGCATTTACTAGCATAGCAGGTCTCCAGTGCACCCTGAGTAACACAGAGAACAAGCACTGTGTGATCTGGATTGGTTTAGCTCTAGTAAAAGCATTCATATAAAAAAGCAAACGTGCTGAAAATCCATACTCTGGTTTACTTACCAGGTAGTTTGTTCACAGGCTGTATTGGGAAGCGCCTGTTTGTTGAGAACCTTCCAGACATAAAACATTCTGTGTACTCTAGGAGTAATGATAGCCAGTCCTGGTACTGCTATTACACATGTAAGACTTCTGCTAATACAGGTACTCCCAAAGTGTTCATATATATATGTATGTTCACCAAAGTACTTAACATTGCAAGATATCTAACTGAACACATGTGGAAAAGGCAAAATAGAAACTATTAAGCCCAGGTGAAATACCAACAGGAGCTGCTTTGGCAATCTGTTCCCCCTTTATCGGAGAAGCAGAAGGCAAGTTTGATAAGTCTGGCCAGCCAGCACTGAGGCAGCTGCTGTCCTCTTTGGGATGTGAGGCCACCAGAGCAAGGTCATGCCTTTTCCAGCCATTTGGTTGGTGGGTTTTGCTTGTTTGTTTTGGGGTTTTTTTGGTTGTTTTTTTTTTTTTGTTTTTTTTTAATAAACAGTGTTCCTGGTTTTCTGAGCCTTTGAATGGCTCATATAAGGTCTCATAGGTACTTCAGGCAAAAAATTGGGTCTTATTCTTCATTATCACC
>JAVJGJ010000037.1:33204174-33237059 GCA_035590215.1 Microhierax caerulescens
TATCCATTATTTCTAACAAGAAATAACATTCCATAGTTCTTTGCTTTAAAAATAGATTTCTTGGGGAAATGGGAACAGTCTGTTCAGATTTTCCTTGTTCACCAGGTTAAACCTATCTGAGATTGTCTGAAGTGAGGTGGGACACACAGACATTGTCATTCAGCCAGCTGAACACTGGGACAATGGCCTCCATCAAAGTGAGGGAAATAAATAACCTGGGGAAAGCAGAGTTTGTCTGCAGTCTGCGTACCTACCTACAAAACAATAGTCTATCTTTAGCCTGAATATGTCATTAGCTGGCAAAGAGGCAGAGACTTTCAGCATGTAGCAAACACATCCACCCTGGTCTGCAGAAAATCCACCACTTCCTTAAGTAGCTGACAGCTTTCTACCAAGAGATCTAAACAAGGACAAAAAATATTAATGTTTAAACGTACTTGCATGCTTGACTTTATCATCATTCTCATGTTCTCCATAGACATGACTAAATTTTCTGAAATACATAAAAACATTTCAATACTCAGAGTTTCATTACTAATAATATCTGTTATTGAATATATGAAATTATCCAGTCTTTGTTCACTTGATTAGCAAATGGTCATTTTGATGAAAAAAAAGAACATAAGAATTCCTAGAGGAAACAGTTTTGACAACTAGTTTTGAATTATAACAGTTGTCTCAAAAATTTGGGTTTTGATTGTTATAATGGATGGCACATAATATTTTTTTTTGCAATAATAATAATTTTGCGATGCATTGCTAATAAAAGACAGTAGTTAACCATGCAAGCAGTCACTGGACATGGCCATCAACAAGAGGTAGCAGAATAAGTTTTATTAATAAGCTTTAGATTTTTATTTGTAGGCTAGGATGATGTAACTTACCAAACATGCCTTCTGCCCATACATTTTTCCATGCATTTGGGAACCAATTCCCAAGGTAGCCACTGCATAGATTTCACTTGGTCTTAGTTTCCAGAGACTTTATGGACTTTTCACTTAAATTCTGTATGCACGAAACAGAATTACACCACCTTTGAAATAAGCACGGGAATTTTTGGTTTATCACTAACTAAATATTTGCTATCAGATATCCAAGTAGATAAGGTAGGTAAGGTTTTCCTATTTCAGAACATTCCTTTGTGCTTAGGAGCAGCTCAAATGGGTAACCGGGAAATACACGATGTTAAGTAAAAATGCATTTTTGTCCACAGAAAAGGAACACATATTTATTGCACCAATACAAATTAAATATAACAATTTCTCTAGTCAGGGAAAAATGTGTCCACTGTACTCGGTAGAGCAATCACTGATCTTCTGGATACTTTGCAATCTGACTCTAGCTAGTTTGTGGATGACTGTTGTTTCAGTCATAATATTCTATATTATGGATATTATATATTAATCCTATACTCAAGTGAAGATAAAAAAAATATGCTTTGAGATTATTAATGTATCAGAACTAGATATTATAGCCATGGTAAAATTTAAGAAACTTACACTCTATTATAAAAAAATCCTAAAGGGAAAGACTATGGCCTATCTTGAGGTCTGAGGGCTCGAGTGTTTTTTGGCGACACTGCTTGTTTGGATGCCAGCACTGCTCATCAGGAATTATGGTGCCCAGTGGTAGAATTGATAATCTGAGTAATGCATCTGAAGGAAGGCCAGATGGCCAAACGCTGCCCTTTATTTCTTTCTGAAAGTTTATGTAGCCCAAAAATACATTAGTAACAGTGGCAGATGTATAATTCCTTCCTTAGCTAAACTACCCCATCCATAATTATTTTCCCAGTCTTTTGTATTGTTCTTTGGCCTTTGTCTGCATTTCTGTGGAAGTAAGATGTGATGTGTGATGAAATGATCCATGATCATGGTATTCAAGATCCAATCAGACACAAAAAGGATCAGCAATATCTTAAACTGGCTTAAGTCTTGAAACCTTACCAGGTTAATGGATGTAAACTGTATATTAATTCTTGAGGTATTTATTCAAACCAGACATAGCAATATCAGTTTTGACATTAATTAAGAATATCATATAAACCCTAGTTATCTGGAATATTTTTATGACATTATGCCCTTTGGCTTCAACACTTTTAATGTAATTATCTCTATAATACTCCAGTGAGGTAGGGAAGTACTGTCAGACAGCAATATCCAAGCTTTAAAAAGGATCGGTGGAGATTAGGGTATTGAAATTGCATTTCATTAGACTCAGACTGGCATTCTAACTATGGAGGCCCTCCTTCTTTTCCATTCTTTCATCTTTTTCATCAAAGAAAATACTGATAATAATACAGACTGATTCCAGTGTAGGGAAGCTATTTTTTGTTTAACATTGGGCTTTAAGTAACCATTTAAAAATGCATGTTTAAAAATGCCCTAACAAGAAAGGAAAAACACCCTTTTTTTATGACACTAAGGAAGAAATTATAAAATGTAGACCTAAATAAGCGCCTAAAGGCTGTGTTCAAGGTCAGAGTAGATGGGCTTTCAGCAACCTAATCTAGTGGAAGGTGTCCCTACCCATGGCAGGGGGTTGGAACTAGATGATCTTTACAGTTCCCTTCCAACCCAAAACATTCTATGATTCTGCAATTCAAGCATAAAGTAATACCTCATGGCTGGTAGTCATAATATTTGGTCTTTGCTGTAAAGGAGGAAACTAATACTGTAGTCAGTGGCACAAATGGTTTTTTGCATTCACAGGGTGTAGACCCAGAGCAGTTACATTGCTTTCCACAGAGGAGTACAAATGGCAGTACAATTTGGGGCAATCAGTTATTAGGATTTGGAGTCACCCTTTAAACACTGCTTATTGATTAATGTAGCTATTTCTGTACTGCTTGCCTTACACATTTGAAGAATTAAAACTCAGTTAAAAGAATCAATAAAATCTATTTTCTGTTTTCTCAGGTTTGCTGGTCATGATTTAATTTGACAGTAATCAACATCAGAATAAGATTTTACTATAAGATTAGTTCTATTGAGACCATTTACTGTGGTGGTTACTTCAATTAAATACCAGGAATTCTGTTCTGGATAAATTACCACATGGCAACTAAGCACTATTGTTACTGTTGTTATTAATTACATTGTGTCTTAAATTTTAATAACTCATTACAGATTAACAAAAATCCATTTAAATCATAAAGGAGATGCTAATTCTGCTGTTGCATTTACTGAAAATGTTTTGATAGAACAACACAACAGTTCATGTATTATTACAGCCTAGTGGATCATTCTTTTCCTTTCGGTGGCCATGTTAAGTTCAATTTTTTCAATCTGCTTTCAGAATATTTATTATATAGGCAAAGTAGACCTAATTTTACAGACCTTTAAGGTGCCTTTTTTCTAAACCTTCCTTTTGGGAATACTTAGGATTAAGCCAGTCTATGAGTTTCCCATTTCAGAGCATTTCAGCAGGATTCAGTAAGTCTTCACTTGCTGGCAACACAATTATCATCAATTGTACTAGCTGTAATTTTCCATTCTGATTAGCTGTCACCAGTATCTTACATATTCTAATATAAGTATTTCTATTAGTTTTATTGCTAAAATGTAGAAAATATAAGAGCAAACAAACCAGTTTCCATTGCATTCCCTCCCTGCAAGTGTAACTATCAGATTTCCCTGCAATCATTGTGATTTTGACTGTGATATAGGGGACTGATCATGAGAATCTCATAGAATATCAGGTATTTTTCTTCCAAAGATCTCAAATACTCTAAAGGATGATATGGTAAGTGCCATTTTAGGAATTTTTGTTAGAATCCCCCCTACTCGATCTCCCTTTGTGCTTTGGAATCAAGAGGAATTGTGGATACTCCCCGGCTATAACTGATGTAAGATGCCAACAGGCACACACACACTGTAAAATCTAAAGAGATCAGTTCTTTCAGTACTGTTCTACATCAAAGCTTGCATTAGGCCACTAGTAACACAGACAGAAAGAGCAGATAGGGAATTGTTCAAGTAGGCTAACTACTTAGACAACTTTGTCATCACTGCAGGTTTTTGTGTGACAGACTCTTTCCTGTTTTAATAACTTACTGTAAGTTTTGCTTGCATTTCAGAGACTCATACAAACTATACCAATGATCCTGCAATCAGATTAGTAAGGCTTGACTGTTATACTAATATGGAGCCCCATATGCTTTAATTAAATTCTGAATGTAGTCTGTTTTGAAACACAAATAACATCTAAGATATCTAAAGCTGGAATTGTATCTCTCACTAGAAATGCTATCCTTTAATTCAAAGAGCCTAATTCTCTGCTTTCAGCTACTGCTTTCCTTTAATTGTTTGAGATCAAGTGGTCGAGGTCTCCCTGCTGTCTTGGTGCTTAACCCGTCTCTTTTGTGTATGCAGGATATCTGTCCACTTGCCTGCTAGCCAGGGAGTTGACGTCTGCAGCTCTTAAAGTGAATGTTCACTGGGGTTATACAAAGCACACAGAACCCTAGGGCACCAACAATGCCTGAAAATGCCTCTGATATGTGTAGTGAATGAAAACTAGTGAAGTTTAAAATACATCAAAAATTATAATGTCAACAGGAGTCATCCTTTAACCATAGTGAGAGAAAACATAGTTTGTTTTGATGTTGTTTTTTTTTTAATTAATGTACAAGCAGAAAGAACTGTTGCTGGAGACAACCTAAACTTCCAGGGTTTGAAACAGTGTGTAGTCACTCACTTAACAAAAAAATATTAGAATATTTTTGATAAGTTTTTAGCTGAGAAACTTATCTGTTGCAAGTTCTTCTGGGACATTCTGACTTGCAATGTGCTGCAATTGTAACCATCTCAGAGTTTTGGTACTTCTTTTTTGTAATTTTTAGTAAAACAATATATGAAGTTGTTGCCTGAAAAAAAGAAAGTTAGGAGACTGTGAGAACTGAAAGGATATGAATTCAGAGTTTTGGGAGAAGGTTTAGAAACTCCATATGAGTTTGCTTATAATGTCTGCTGTATCAAAGAGCCTTTTGTTTTTCCAATGCAAAAAAATGTTAATTTCTGGGTGAAAAAAGTTGTTTCCTAACTTCCACTTCAAAAAATACCAACATGAAAAGTTGGTTTCATCTTCCCAATGGCTATGGAGAAAGATGGCCCTCTAAGGACTTCTGTCTCTCTCCAGAGATTATAGAGGAATTCCCAGTGTCCAGTTAGAACTAGATGCTTCTTTTGTAGATGGTTAAGTTAGATGAGATGAATTAAGCAGTACTGCTTTATGGAGAAACATGGATTCAGGTACTACAAAAAACAAAAAGGATTCTTGTGATCATCTGTGTTTGACCAGAAATTCCTTGACCTAATTCCTGTTTGAGCTAGAGCATATCTTTTAAAATCTGTTCACAGGTGGAGAACCAACCACATTCTTTATGTGTTTAGTTGTTTCACTTTTAATTTCCATTGTTTTGAGTCTGCTTCTAGATTTACAGCCCAGCACCAGCTTCCAGTATTTTGACCTTGCATTCACCTATCACCTGAAGACCCTGTTATCAAAAGTATTCTCTCCATAAAAGTAATCACAAATTCATCACCTTATCTTTTCTTTTTCCCAGTCCTTTATGGTTTGTAATGGGAACCTGAGATTTCTTGATTAAATCCAAAGTAAGGGTTCTGATTGATGAAGCCCTGAAACAGTTGGTATTTTACTGTTTCAGAGGGCTGTCTTCTTTTTATATCCTGCATATGCAACTCCCAGAGGAAGCTCACAACAGAGGTCAGTGAGTGAGGGACTCAATACTTTACACAAGCTTTATCTCTGGTCCAGCACAGCTCAGGTGCCGTTCTCTTCAGCACAGAGTCCTCTGTTTACCCAAGCACACACCGAGAAGAGTGTTACATGTCTTTGGTGTGTCAGGAAAGGGGTATTTGATGCTTTGCAGTTTATTTAACTGGACTTCAAACTGCTATTGTAGGAGCCCTGAAGACTTAGACTCTGTGTGTGTGTATATGTTTGTGTGTAACTTCCGAAAAATAACAGCCTTTTCTAATACAAATAAAGGGACCGCAGGGCCATAACCTCCTTCCTACATCCTTTGGTCATGGAGAATTCCCTAACAGAACAGTGAAATTTTTCACTGAAACAGGCTAAGGACATCTTCAGATATTAAACTTATAATTTAGAAATCTTTTTGTATTTCTGATAATTTTAGAAGAGAGCTTGATCACAACATCATTTCTGCTTGAATTTTCTCTCAATATTTGCTATCTTTTTGTGCTTAAAAACCCCCTCAACAGAAGGCAAATCTGTCAGATTTACTTGGGCTTTGAGTGTCCTTGTTCTCTCCTATTGTCACCAAAATCCTGAAGGATTTTCTGTTACTATATTGGTCCAGGTACTGTCAAAGTTTCATTAAGTTTTCTTTCCCAGCCAAGTTTAAGGGAATTTCATTAAGCAAAAGTCATCTTTGGAGAAAAATGTTACCAGAACACATAGCAAGCTCTCCAAAAACCACACCTTGAATGTTTGCATTAAACAAGTTTTATTTGTACTTTCTGTCTATATGTGTCTCTCTATGTGTATTTGCACTTTCTATATGTACACAGACTTTGGAGGCTCAGCAGTTCTTTAATGTGGGTCTAGCTAACTGGTTGGACAGTGTGTCCTCAAGTATGTTAAATTAAAATGCAGCAAAACTTCTCAATTCTAAACAGGACTTTGGAGAAATTTGAATCCATGTCTTAACTTATTGGTGTAACACAGAAAATAATTACACTATTATAATAAACTAAGGATTAATTTGATTGTTCTTTAGACCTGGCATAGAATAGCTACAGCCATACTCTTAGCCAACAAGCAGTGTAGCTCCATGCCAATTGCCAAAGAAGAATGCTTTTTGCTAATCCCTGTCCCAACATCAGAAGTACTCTGGGAGACTATAAACTGGACTGGCTAAAACACGCCAAGATACTGTACACAAAATCAAGGACACAGAATTGTGCCCCCAACCCCACCACTTAACTTCTACAGCATAAAAGACAATTGCAGAATCACAGAATGGTTGGGGTTGGATGGGACCTCTGGAGATCATCTAGTCCAAGCCTCCTGCTAAAGCAGGTTCACCTAAGCAGGTTGCACAGTCACATTCAGGTGGGTTTTGAATGTCACCAGAGAAGGAAACACCACAGCCTCTCTGGGCAGCCTGTTCCAGTGCTCTGTCACCCTCAGAGTGAAGAAGTTCTTCCTCACATTCAGATGGAATTTCCTGTCTTGCAGTTTGTGCAACAATTTTGAATTACCCAATTCCCTACTTGTGTTTTTTGTAAACAATGCATTCTCTTTCCCTCTCTTTTTACGTGGCATTTACATTCTTTGTGATGGGCCTTTCTCAACTGCTTACATCATGAGCCCCAAAATTCACCAGGTGCTTTTGAGAACAACTAAGATATTGCCCAACATTGTTCATAAAATGACTAGAACTGTTTCTATCACTTTGGAGTCAAAATGAGTACATTTTAAACAATGGTTGTCGTGTTTCCTTGGTTTTAGCCTAAGTTGACTTAATAAAACCCATTTGTTTAACAGTAAGTTATATACAAATCAGTAGCAACTAATAAACTTAATCCTAAAATACTTCAGGAACTAGTCACCACAGTGCCTGCACCACTGATGATGATGTGTAATATCACAGGGTACATGAAGGACAAGATTGGTGCCTGTGTTTTTTAAAGAAGATAAAAGGTCCTCCAGGAAAGAACCTGTAACGAATTGCTAAATGATAAACTTGCTAGCTCTCAGGGGAAAGTGTGGTGCTAAGCAGCAAGCACTATGGATGTCAGGAACAGAACATATCAAACTAATCCTTTGTGCCCCTCGAACTGAACTTCAGCTGGTAATATTATGATTTTCAAGGCATACTAACAACAAAGGCTAATTTTAGCTCTTAGTTAATTAGTAAGTGTTGTGTGTTATATCTGGGGGAAAATTACTGCAGTCCATTTGACATTGGTAAGGCCTAGTTTTTCACTTGAGAATTACATTGACTTTTATCTATGACACTTTGAAAGTGTGTGAGGCGAATAAATGGAAAAGAGCCCAGAAAAAAAAATCAAAACATAAAAAGTGAATAAAAGTTGAAAAAATTAGGCTTGCTTATCCTAGAAAAGAAAAAGTATGTATCTTTTATATATCTAAAGGGTTGTTTATAGAAGGGATGGGAGCAACAGCTCCCAATGTTGGATGTGAAAGAAATGAAGTAATCTGAAATTCAGTAGATAGTTTAGATATTTTTTAAAAATCTGAATTATTATATATGAGAACTTTGATATGCTGCAATTGGGATCCCAGAAATGGAAGCTTTAAATCAAACCTGAGATAAATACCTGTCTGGGATAATTTAATTGTATTTGAGCTGGCGTCTTAGGAGTGGAACCACCTTAAAGAGCTCTAGGAGAGAGGCTGATGTCTGGCTCCCAATAGCACCGAGTGATGAAGTCCACCCTTCTTTGGACTAGCCCCTTCACTGGTATCTGTCTTGAGGAGAACTAGTCCGTGCAAGGCAAAGGGAACCTGGGAGTGAACAAACACTTTAACAGGACAGGCAGCAGCACCCTGATGCTCAGCTGTCTCCTGAGCAGCACAAGCATAGCTTTCCGACGCTGCATTTTTTTAGTTGTTATGTGGTCAAGGAAGGGATTGGTTATTTACCTAACACAGATAGGTAAAGCATATAACATATTTCTAGTTCAATCCATTTTTTGAAGACTAGAAATTCATTATGAATATATTGTAATGATTACACTATCATTATGGCATGTCATTACCATCTCCAGAATTTATCTTAGCTGCATAGGTACAGAAACTAATTGTCTCTTTGTAGAAAGTAAGTTCTTGTTCAGAATATAATGAGGCCAAATGACAAGACAGGTCAGGTTTTTTATCTATAAGCCCATTTTTACACCTGTTCCTGCTGTCTCTGTAATATTCCTTTTTTAATGAGGTGAATTCCAGTTATTTGACTCTTTAGGTTACTTCTATTTATTGATCTTTTGAGACACCAGCTCTGCTTCACGTTTAAATGTGACAAAAGAAATATTTCTGAGGTAACCTGCATCTAAAGCCTATCCATGATATTCATATCCCAAACAGTAGTGGAAGTCTGAGATTAAGGGCAGAGGTGCAAGCCTTGTGTTTTAGTAACAGATGATCTAATTCTGTGTTTCTCCACTTACACAAGGAGAAAATAGGTGGTGGCAGATCTTGCAATGCTAATGAGATCTTTCTTTTTGTATAAAAGCAAACTTACAATTAAGAAGACCTGGGTTCTTTTCATTTTAGATGGAGAGTCTTTCATTGCTTCTCACACTTCCAGTGTCTGTTTCCACTTCAGTATACTTTGTTTCTCCTGGACAGTCATTGAGTGACAGGAATGTAACATCAGGGAATAAGCCAGTGCAAATTGCAATATGTTGTCAAGACTAAACTATAATTTGAGCAATAGCTAATATGAAGAACCCCAGATAACTGGTACAAATATATCAACATATATATATATATATATATATATATATATATATATATATATATATAAGTTACTATACAATAACTGACAGCAATCTGCCTTCTGAAAGCTGTTTGAGGGGATATTTGAACCATATATTGTACATCTATTAAAGGCAACTTTCTAGGGACCTGCACGAAGAAAACAAAAATAAGGAAACACTGTTCTTTCTAAGAACAGGCTTGAATGCTTATTTTGTCTTGTAAACCTTGCCTTTGACTCCAATGACTTAAAAAAAACCCTAGCAATGCACAGTTTGCAGATTTTGGGTCATTCTCTGCATGCTTTTTTAAAATGGAAATCTACTATTCAAAATTTAAATATATCTGCCTTCCAATCTGTACAATTACTGAATATGAAATTGTACACCCTGCCTGCCTGTAAAACAGCTGAGTACCCACTGAAATAGGAGATTGTTCAAATGACACTTATTTGGATTGAAGGATACCTGTGTGAAAACTATTTACATGAGAGGGCATCCATCTTCTCCACACCATACTTTGGATGACCTTTCCTGACCATTGGTTCTATTTTCTGAAGGAGTCCTTTGTTTTTAATTGATGCATTGCAATTCTTTATCACAGAAATGAAAACATCCCACATAGCAATCACACCCTCAGACTGCTAAACTGCTACAGACACTGCTTTGTTGCCTTGCCACCACCCACACGTCAGTATTGGCTAGGCTTGTTGGGCAGAATTCACTACTCTGGTTTTGGGTTTCCACTTGAATTAATCTGACGTCTGCTCATTTTGTCATGGGCAGCACCATAGACCAAGCAAGGCACAAAACATTCCTCCCAGTTCCTTCCCTGTCCTCACTAACTAAACCTGGCCGATTTAATCTCATACCTTCTGGGGCAACAGTTACTTCGGGGTGAAAAAATGGCATGGCCAAATGCTTTAAGAATTGAGTGGGAATAAATTCATTCTCCTGGTTCAAGTGTGATTTAAAATAATTACATACTAAAAAAGTAAAAGCTTCATTTCATTCTATCAGACCTTATTCCTGATTAGTACTATTTATCCTTATGCAGGCAACAAAAAGGTGACAACACACCATATTGTTTGCTCTGGTTATTTCAACAGAAATGTGATTATGGTTTTATGCCTGATCTAGATTAAATACATACTGGCAGGTGGTCTGCTAATTGAGATGTCTAGTATTAATAAGTGTCAAAGTAGGGCTGCAGAGTTCATGATTGCCTGCTGCCTTCTTTATTGGCTATTCCCTGAAATGTAGGGGTTAGTCTGATTAGATTACTGGTTAATAGGTGACTTTGGAAGAATTGGCTCATTAACTGTTATGGGTAATGTTAAGCATGCATTCCAGTGCCATAATTAAACCAAGTACTAAGGAGGTTAGTAATAGGAGTAATGGGAGTTTGCTTGTTAAACGATAACTGTGTTTACTTCAAAGCTTATTTCCAGTTTATTTTTTCATCAATGTCAATAACAGGTGTGCAGTGATGATGTATTCTGTTTCATAGACAAAATGTTAATTATTGATAGCAAACAAAAATACAGTCAGGACAGCATAATTATAGAGTGCAATGTTCCAATCGCCAATAAAAGGTTTGTTACATCTAGACATTACTTTACCTTCTCAAATTAATTCAGTTGAAATCAGCTGCAATCAGAGCAAATTAATATTTTTCCCTCTAAAATATTTTTAGTACAAACATACTTAAATAGATCACAGGAATCTACTTAATATTAATTGTCCTAAGTGTACAGTTTGAATGAATGTCAGTTGTATAGATGAAAAAAACAAATAAACTTACCCAAATGTGTGTTGAAACATAGTACAGCTGATCATAAGAGCCATTTTAAAGAATGCATTGTGGCATACAACAATTAACTGTTTATTTGAGAAATACACACTTAAAGAAAAATACTTGCTTCTCTTAAGAGGAATTGATTTCCTATCCTCTCCCTTAAATAAAACATTCTTCCTTGTTGCTAACTTTATCACTTTTTGTTTCCATTCAGCAAAGTTACTTACCCTTGCCACTGCAATGCCTTATCTGAGTCCTGCTTAAACATATGGCTGAGAGTGCCATATATATCCTGGTGAAATTGGAACACTGGTAATTGTTCCTTAGTGACCTTGTCCCAAGATCATGGACATGTTCCATTTTCCATAATAGAAACGTGCCATGGAGGAAAAGGGAAGGAAACATGTCATCTATCAGTCCCCATTCCAGTCCCAACATTTGCTTCTTGCACTGGGCTCAGTCATTCACCAGGCTCCTGGCTGCTGTCACCCAACAGCCATCTCCACCACCAGCGAGTGTGCTGAGCCTCTTAGCACATTCATATTCCTCTGGGCTGTTTAAAGGTAAATAGCATTCACTGTAAAGGTAGAAAGCCTGTAAGGAATCCTGAGGTCTGGAGCGAAATTATTCTAGGAATACAAGTGACACAGCTTTTTGGACAAGGAGGAACTGTTCCGCCTGTGGCCCAGAGAACTGTCCTCCTGCATCTCTTGCCTGTTGTGGCCAGAGCTGACAGCTGACAGCTCTGAGTGCCTTCTAACTTTTCTGTGTCCATGAATGAAAGCTTTGAGTGCCAAATAGCAACAGAGAAATTATAAAAACAGGTCAAGAGACATATGGCAAACATGAGGGTGATAACTGCACAGAAGAACTTAGCCTGTTGTTTACATTACTCTTGTCACGAGAAGACTGCTCAGAATTACAAGGCTGACCTAGTTTAGTGTTTGACATTCTTGTTAAATGCTCCAGGGCAGGTACTTTTTTAAGCAAGATACTTCTGTTCTGTCATGGTCCATCTACAATATACTGGCTGCCAGTACTAATATTTCTTTTAAAGAGATATTTGAAGGACAGGTTGTACATACTGTTAAAGCAGAAAATGTGAAGGAAAATGTCTGTAGGGTTGAGGGAGAGGAAGTGCATACCCATGCTATGGGATTAATGCTGCAGTATTTGTGACGTATATTGGTATATTTTTATACCAATTATATTTAAATACCATCAGCTTTCTTCATTTGAAATAACTGGAATTAGGTAACTAAAAAGGAATGAAAAATCTTTGATGGCTCTTTATGATTAGAGAACACAGATTTCCAACTAATTCCATTAAAATCAACACCCATAAAAGTCAGGGAATGGATTTCAGCAGTATTCTTGACAATTTTGGTTTCAGCTTACGATAAGAATTACTTTCAATAAAATTATTTGCATATTGAAACCAGATTTTAAAACACAGATTAATTCCCCCTTATCTCTATTGTACCCTAGGAACTGGCTTGTGTTTATAATAATTGTGTATACAGTGAGCTTTATATTTATTTGTTTAATTATGTGCCTTTTGGGATAATAGGGTATGCAGGAGCAGCTGTGGGAAAGCATAGATCAAGCAATATTAAACCAAGCTTTGTTCTGTAATTTCTCATTTATTCTGGCAGGTTTTGACTGGAGTGGGAGCTGAAATAGAACATAAGACTAAATGGGATAGATTTCAACTTTAACTCAGAATTCTCTGACCGTTGGATCTTCCAATTTTCTCTGAAATCATTGGAAAAGTTCACATTGATTTCTCCAAAAGCTGGATTAGACCTTCTTAGACCTTTCAGTTAAATCCCCTAAAACAAATTCTTTGTTCTGCTGGATCTCACTAGTCCTACGGAACTAATGAGTTCAACAGCTGTAGCTAAAGGATAAAGTTTACCCTACCATATTTTCTTCACATAGTTTTGTTAGTGTTATAATTCCCATTGCCCTTGTGCAAAGGGAAGGAGGGAAAAGTATAAAATGGAGAGGTTATAGTTAATTTTTTTTATTATGAGGTAAACAAGAGAAAGGCACAATAAATGTGCTTATATTTTGACCTTGAGAACTCAAACACTGCCATCCTATTCTGTAGTTTTGCAAATGAATCCAGCAGGAGTCCATTTGTTTCACACTTCCGACCTTAATTTAACTGTAAATATTTTGCTCTTAATTTTCATGACTGAGTTAGTAAATCTGCCTCTACAATATGTTCCCAGTATGTAATTGTTCCACTTCATACCCAGGCATAGCTGAGATCCGCGCTGGTATGCAAAGCCCATTCTGACGTCTGAGGAACTGTGTCACACTGTCCATATGTTCCTTGCTACTAAGGAGGTCAACCCACTTTATAGGAAATTTAAAAGTCCATTAGAAATTGAATTTGAGTAGTTTGAATAAAGAGATGCTGGGTTATGTGAAGAAAAATTCCATTTTTAAAATAAAATTATATACTGCACCAGTATTTCTATGCTTTGTAATGTTCAGTCTATTATCACCAAACTAGCTCCCTTTTAACCTTTCCTTTTCTTTACAATAGCCTACAAAATCCTTTTATCTCTTTTCAAAGATACTTAGTGGTTGCTAAGCAAGTACAAGTCTCCTATACTACACTATTGTTACTGTCACTGCCATAACCAATAAAAGGTAAGTAGTGAAAATTAATTTTCAATAAGCTTTGAATTCTCATATTCTATTTTTCATCATGACCTCTGCTTTCCATAGAGGAAAATACTGGCTGAAGTCAATGTAGAAAGCTGATCTGACTAAATAGTGTGAGATCTGTTTCTGTCACAGTAGATTATTTCAGACTGGAACACTAAAAAACATTGCAAAGCTCTGTAGACTTTCCCATTATCTCTGTAATTCCTGGTGATGTTAATCAAAACTATTGTCCTATTTGCAAAGTACTTAATACCATTTTGATTACCATTCTTTTTATTTAGCCCTTGCCATCTGTTTTATTTTATGGCTCCTCATGTCCATTTGAAATAATGTCTCAAATGTTATTTCTGTAGTGTTCATTTTGATGAGAATATAAATGCCTAATTATATTTTAAGTAATGTATACTATATTAATATGCAATTAAATTCTGAGGAGTTATATTAAAGTTTATAAATGCTTTTTGGGGTTGGACAAGAGCAAAAACTTTTTCTAAAAGAGGAAGCTTGCAACCTTGTGAACATTTTAGAAAATTAAACCTGTTCACCTCAAAAGCTAGTTCCTGGCAGAGACTTCGAAAGTCAGGCATATACTGTAGGTTTACCTAGCTATCGAGAAACTTGTAAAGTTAAAAGTAGAAACATTACTTGCAAGATTGAAACTTGGAAAGAAAAAAAACCCAAAAACCTAATAAATTCTAACTTAATAGTGCTGGGATCGATGAACTAACAAGCTACTACATTGCCTAACGCTAAGCAGCTATATTCACTTGTATTCTCGTTACTATGCTACTACAGTTTGCCTTTGAGTGGACATCTCTAGGCATTTAGGTAAAGTTACTGCTAAAGGAGTCCCCCAACACTCCCTTCTCTTACAGCTTTCTGAACAGTTTACTAGAGAAACAACACAGAGGTGAACAGAGCACACTCTGAGGAAAGATAAAAGAGTGTAGAGATGCAGAAAACATGAACACTTGCTGTCACTGAGAATGTGAGTGGAGCATTTAATTCAAGCTTTTTCACAAAGGCCACAGCCATAGACAGAGATAGCACAAAAATTCTTTGGCAGTAGAAACACTGGAAGGTGGATGCTTAGAAGGTCCTTCACTAGAAGTAATGATGATAAAAAGCTTTGTTGTTCAATATATTTCTCTTGAAATCAATGCTGACATCACTAAATACAGCAAGACTAAATCTCAGTGATAGAGTAGTTAGTTAAATAAACGTTTACAGACAGCTCTGGGGCAGTTAGTCTTCAAAAATGTTCTGGCACTGTCTAGTGAACCTGCTCATTAGTATTTATGAAATACAAAATTACTCTGTTGTTTGGCTGAGCTCAGTAAACATGTCAACAATTTCAATGGTGCATGAAAAAAGTGTCCAAAGTGCAACCTCATGAAAATGCCCAGGAAAAATCTTAATAATAATTAAAATATATATATAAATTACTATTCTGAAGAGTCAGGTCTATCAAAAAATACAGAAGCATTACACTTTGCCTAATACAAAATCGTAGGGTGTCCATCAGAGTTAGCTAAATATAAATAACAAAATGAGCAGTCATTCTGTGCCAGATTTAAATCACATTACTGTGTTCTACCTGCAGTAGAAATGTGCTCAGAAGAACAATGGGGTCCATGTTCCTCTCTATTGTTAGATCTGCGGTTTTGCAATTTTGCTTTTTATTTAGGTGCTGGCTGCTCTGGCTCAGAGCCAGTCAGCAACAGGCTCACTCTCCCCTCCCATGTACATAAGATTAAAAACTCTGTTAATTTGTTCTTTCTCTCTGGAGAATGTAATCATCAAGGGCCAAAGCTTTGCCATTACAGGAAAATGCAAAGCTGAGTAACTAAGTAGCTCACAATAGAAATATTTCAATTATTAAAAGACCCATTGTTTGGTTCCAGTTCCAAAAGCTGATGCAATATCTGGAAGCATGATATTTCCATTAAACTAGGCATCCTTGCCTGAGACCCAGGTGGCAGAGTTTGTAAGCTATGCTTCATAAAAGATTTTGCTCCTGTAAACTGAGTTCTACCAACAAGCCTATATAGCCTCATCCTTGCAGGTACCAGCCTTTGTCTCAACAGATCGCTGCACCTCCCACCCGTTTCACATCATTCCAAAACAAACCCCACAGCTGAACTGGCTCCTGCTCCCACCCCAGCACAAACCGAATGACCTCTCCCTCCCAGTTATTCCATGTAGTGACTTGTTGATCTCCATTCTTTAGTCATTTGATATTGTCTGAGGAATGAGGAAAGAGAGAACATTGCTTTTGACAGCAGCTTACGAGATAAATTAAAAATAAGCAAAGTTTGGCAGGCTTGCTAATGGTTGTGATTTCAAAGATATCTCGTACTCCCTGGGACACAGTAGAGAGTCTTTGTGAAGTGCTCATGATGTGCATGACCTTCATGCTGACGTGCATGACTCTCACCATTCTAAGACCTGTGTTGTCTGGACCTGAGAGAAGGCTCTGGGGAGTAATTTTCCACTGCCACTTAAATGTGTCCAGGCTGTTGGAAAGGAAGGAATAAGCTATTGTTCTGAGTCTTCCATTTCCCTAATACAGAAAAATTAAAGGTATCAGAATTAGAGCCAGACAGCAGAAGTAGCTTGTGGGACTTATAATCAGGAGGAGGATGTGCTGCCATCAGAATAGAACAGAAAATATATTCCTGTCTAATGCTGAATCTTGGAAAATGAACTGCAGCAAACCATTTGCAAATACACTGGGTTCTGAATGCTGCAAGGTTAGTGATAGAGTGTCAGCTTTAGTGTACTGGCCACCTTCCAGTCGGGATAATTACATGCTGCTTACTCAAACAAACCTACAGTTTCACTTGCACATAGTAGTCCTCTCTTCCTATCCTGAAATGTGGTGCAGGTTTGCTATGAGTTCATTAATAATAGAGCACTTCAAGAGTAGGCAATCCTCCATCCTGTCATACTGTTTGCAAATTGTCGTAGAGCAATGTAGGTGTATATAAAATGAACAGCCAGGCACAGTTGGATCCTGGCATTTGTGAACTACTTGAGTGCCAGTGATTTTAAGCAAGGTTACTTTGGTTCCTAATACTCTTTAGAAGGTCATTAATTTTACTTGCTTTTCTCTGAATTTTCTTTGTAATCCTGTTTAGGGGTAAAACAGTAATAATCTTGTTCACATGTCTGTGAGATTTTGTGCTGTAACTTTAGTAGTTTTGAATTTCTTCCACCACTTATTCCGAGAACTAGAGAACAAGGGGCTCAGTCTGAGACTAAAGCAGCTACATGTTCACACATACAGTAGGTACCTAAACTCTCATTATAGTTAAAAGACAACACAATGATCCACACTGAAGTTTAATTTAATTTTTAGGTGAAAAGGCCACTGCAGTTTGCTTCTAGGACAGCACAGCAGCTCTGGATGCTTGGCAATTATGCCCACAGACATCATCCAGAGAATCTGTCTGAATGCAAGTCCAGGTTATTTATTGCTCCTTATTGTCCTCCCACATTATTCACTGCTGAGCCTTATCTCAGACCTCTTGTGCATAGGCATCTGTACTCCTGGACTTGTGGATATTGTATTATAACATCTCTCTGATCTTCTCTGATTCCATGGGAGCAGATCATCTACAAGCCTATAAAGCAGTTGATGTGTACGGGACTGTAGGCTGAGGTGGCCACTGGCAAACCAAATTGCCCCTCCTTTCCTCATAAAGTATTCAGTAAAGTTCTGCCACCTCTGTCAGCACCTCTGCACTGTTTCAGTTTGATATGAATGAGGAAGAACCAAAAAATAAGAGTAGAAAGTAGAAAAGTAGAGAAGAGATAGAATATCAGAACGTAGAAAGGAAATAGCAAAATAGTGGTGATTATAATGATTATTCTTAATACTACAAATCAGAAGGAAGAACAGGGACAGCATAGGCAGAGTGTGTCAGGAAGAAGACCATTCAGTAAAAGCTAGCCATGCTTATTCTAGGATGTGGTGCAAGGAGATCACCTGCCTGCTAAGGTCATCCTTGCTGGGTGCGCTCAGTGTGCCAGGGACTTTTTAACCCTGGAGGGCAGCAAGAACATGCCCTGTAATGATACTCACTGATTCCTATAACTCCCCGCTTCAGTCTCTGCTAGTGTAAGTCATCACACTGCCCTCCGTACTGGCTTGTGTTTTGGATAGTGACAAAACCCACATTTTTCTGTACATGAGGGTGGACCCTTTTTTTTGCTTTCCAATGGTGATTTCTACCAAGAAGGATAACTCCCTTCTTATTGACTCAAAGTTTAATATGAAAACCATAATTTCTTACTTTCCTCCAGCAGGAAACTGCTGTACCTCCAACCTCTGTCATGAGTACCTTGCTGACTATGGCTTTGGTCTCTCTGGAATCTAAGGGAGAAGGGCAATGAAGACAAAGATGCACATAAAACATGGCAACTGGGAAAACAGTATTAACATCCTGGCCAGTTCTTTGTGCAGAGTGCCCCAAGGGATGGTAATACCAGAAGGCAGAAGGCAGATTCTGCACTCATTCCCTGATGCAAAGCTCTCTAACATATTTCCATTTTTAAATTCTGTGACACTCTGGATACTTTTGGATATACAAAATGTTCTTCAACCTCATTGCCTCTTTTCCACAATACAAAGCCTACAATCTCTTGAGATCTGCTAGAATAATTTAATCTCCAGGTGAGAAAATATATATGCATTTCTATGTTTTATATGGGTCTTTAACTTGTTCATGAAACTGGGGCTAAATAAGCCTACTCTATTGATATGGTTCCGTTGCACTGTTTCTGTTAGAGTTCAGTTGTGTGTGACTGCACTTTTGTGTTTATCCAAGTACAGACAGAGCTCTTGAGAAAAACTCAGGGTTATAGAAACGGTTTGTTGTACTGATTACCCTCTGCCAACTTAGTGGAGGGAAGCCTAGGATGTGTTGATACTATTTGTGTTCATCAAGCTCTGGGCATAAATAAAAGTTCGTATCACTGAAGGTCATTTAAGAAAACAACACAGTTTATCTGATAGAGATAAACTCAGAGTTTTGTTTGATTTCTTCCTAAGAGAACAGTCTACTCCTACAGGCTCCCAAGTGGAGCAATCAAAAATCAGAACTGCAAATTTAGTAACTGGCCTCCAAAGAGAAGGCGTGTGCCTTCCTGGAGAGTGATTAACATCTGGCATGATTAGAGCTTTGGTTGTTCTCTTTTATCCTGGAAATTGTAAGCAAAGTGAAGAGACGCCTCAATTCAGGTTCTGGATATTAACCAGTAAAATTGCATTCTTTCAAAACACTTGTCTATTTTTGCATGTCAGTCTGGACTCAGATCTAGTCAGACATGGGCCAGTATAAAATTCAACATCTCAAGTCAATTTTCATGTACAATCACCAAAGAATCATGACGATTCTTTAGAGATTCGCAGACATGGCCCCTGGATTCTAGAGAACTGTGGTAAACAGGAGGGAAAGATCTTCCTTTTGTGACTGAAAACAGACACAGCTGAGCCCCGAGCATTACCGGTTACCTAGCTTATTGCATATCTTCCTGTGAACTTGTTTTGCCGGTTGACAGGGTCAATAGATAGCATACAGACAACAGTACAAAAAATAACCTTGATTTACTGCTTGTTTCAAATTTATACAGAAAAGAAGGCAATATATGCGTATAAAAGTAGCCTGTGATACCCTGATGTAAGCAATAAAACAGATAAGAATCTAATCATTACTACTCAAGGTTAGCGATAGTGGTTAAGGAAGATACATCACCGATTGCCCTAACACATTACCATCATCCAGATCCAGAGCTGCTGGGGAGCCCCGCCTGCAGCCAGGGTTCGGAGAGCCTGTCCCAGCAACTGGCAAGTCTTACACAGGGTGTCCCCTTGTAAGTGAGGTCTCCAAAGTTGCTGCAAGAGGGTCCAGCTTTCATGCTAGTAAATAAACAAGCTCACATAATTTCAAATGCAGAAACATCTGGTTTCACTCTCCTCTCAGATCCCACCAAAGCCTGGCCAGGGCTCAGGGAAGAGCCAAGGGAGTTTTCTTTATCTACTGGATTTTAACCACCGGTTTCCAAACAAGGCCAAACATCTGGTTTCATAGCCTTGTCCACCTGCCTCTAAGCAAGGAAGGATGCACTGTATCTTCACCAGAAATTATATTTTATCTAAGCTACATCTTTTTCTAATGATCATACATAGTTTACTAATGATCATGCATATTTTGCTAATGATCAGATACTAGATATATATATAATGTTTGGCTTGTGGGTTCATCTAGAGGTCAACTTTGGCTCAGGGGCTTTTGCTCAGGCCTCAGTGCCTCAGAGCTGTGGCAGATAATGTGATGCTTCAAACTACAGTAGTCCCCCAAGTCCTTCCATGGAATAGCTCTTTGTTCTTTTCTTACTGACACAACCATGAGTTCACTGTAAGTTGCTTTTCAACTACTTTATCAATCTGTTTTGCAAGTGGAAGTTGTAGGGATATAAAGCTATCACTTGGCTTTGTACCTCTGTGTTAGATTAGTGCCTGTAAAAACTTGTCTAGCTCTCAGTAAAAAGCAGTATCTCTGTGCCATTAAAAACAACCAATAAAATCATGAAAGGACCTTTTTTCAACAGAAACTCAGTTGTTTGCCCTTTCCCTCATCAATGTGATAATAAATGGCACTTACAGACCAGGATTCAGTGCTGTCCTATCCCCCATGATCTGTTTAATTTTGATGACAAATGCCTCATGAAGTTATATACCACAGGAAAATAGGTATTTATTTATTTATTTATTTTTCTTCCTGTTAATAACCTGCAGCCGATCCTCCTGTCTTCTGTTCAGCAAAGACCTTAAAAAGGAGACAAATTATTTAAAGTTAGCTTGTTCCCTGAAGCAGTTTTTGCAACTGCCTGTGATTCATGGGTCTTATGGGTGAGCACTGAAGCCAAGGCATGTCAAGCAACATGCATTCTGAGTATATTCACCACCTTCTCACTCAAATTAAACTTCAGTGAAGTAGGAATTTTCAGATGTTTACCTCATTGCTTTAGATTTCAGTAATAATCTAACCCTCCTGACCTGAAAAAGTATTAAATCACTATACTGGCCACATCTCTACTACAACCCACAGGGCAACAGAAACCTCTAAATGCCAAGCAAGCTCATTTTTTTCCCTGGTAAGGCCACTGCATGATATTATTGTGAGTGACCAGTCCTATCTTTCAGAAAAAAACGTGTTTCAGTTGAAAATATACCCCAGCACCTGTAAAGGAAGATGTCTGCAAATTCTTTAACAGGATAAAAGGGTGAAATCATGGCCTGAGGAATAAACTACAAGCATGAGTCTTAGCAGACTGCAATTCTAAAGAAAAACAAACAAAAAATAAAGCTTTACTGCTGAAAGACACAGTACAAAATTATTTTACAAAAATTTGTGAAAACTTTTGGTTGGCAATGGTGCCATTTACAGCCTGTTCTATCTGCTGAGGCAATGCACACATGTGAGTCATTTTCTGTTTACCTGAGGCACACATTGACCAGGGAAAGCTTCCTCTTTGCCTAATCACTATGAGGACAAAATTTACAATTCTCAGGCTCAAATTTGCACCCATCCAGAAGTTCTGTAATAACAGGTGATTACAGAAACCTTGGCACTGCACCATGGCAGGTCTGTGTGTGCTAGATAGACCCGGGACTGGGGCCTGTCCCTGGCCTCTTTCATCTATCTCACCCAGGCTCCTCATCCCTTTCAGTGTCCTGGGACTCACTGGTGAGTTACACTGTTTTGATTTTGAACTGCCTCTACACAAGCAAGCTTAATAATTTCATTATTAAAGAATGGGGTGCTGCAGACCCTCAGAATGAATATCCCATTGTAATTTGTATTAAAAAAAAATCAAAATGCTCTGGATAGGTGAGTGCCAACTTTCTGGATGCGGTGGTAATAGGGTGACCATTCCAATTACTTCTGGAAATTTTCTGGAAGTCCAGATACCAGCACTAGGGCCCACATTGAGATCCCATTGGAACCAGTCAGTACTTGCAGATCCTTTTAAGTAGGGTTCCATTTTGACCCATATCTGCAATTCCTTCAACCCTTGAAAAGAAGCATAGGAGGGAATATAAATACTGATATCCTCCACCTGCATGTAGGAGAAACACTACTGCAGTGAAAAAATCCATAATTGCGATGTTTAAAATCATATTTATTGTATGCTTTTGGAGATGGCTATACTTTTTCACTTATTTTGAATCTCTGGTAACATGTTGATGAACCTTCTTTGGAGCAGTGAAAGAACTGTAAATATCTCCTCTTTTTTGCCCCATCTATGGGAGTGCCCTGTAGATAGAAGCAGAAGTAGATCTCATCCAACAACACAGATGAGGCAAGACAAACCCTTACCACTTGATAGCTGTTCAGCCAGATATATCCTTTCTAGGCAGGAATTGGTCTTTATTCATGAGGAACTATGCGCGTAGCAGTCCTGTAATTTTCCTCAAAGATCTGTTGGCAGAACAAAGGGCAAACAAGAACTGTAAACACGGGTGTGGAACTAAAGATCCAATTATAGCAATATAGAGACCAGAAAGTAAAATTAGTTTTAATTGTGGAGACATCTTGAAAAGTAGATATTTTTTCTTGGATTTATTTTTTTTTAACCACAATGTAGTGTATTTTAAGTTCATGTTTATCATTGCCATTCAAAACTCCTTAAAAGATAGTTTTGATACTGAAACCTCTCATTAAACTTAAACTTAAATAAAGCTTTGTGTCTAAGATGATACAAAACAGCTCCTCTTGGAGTTTCAAAAAAGAATTTTTACATTGTGTGATGTTAGAAAGATGGTTCTCTCAACTATGTACTCCCAAGTATTTCATCAGGCCATTGATTTTTGCCTAATCAATGTAAATGTGTTGGAGTTCTTTGCATAAGTGGTTTATAACATAATACAATGACATGTAAACAGTGTTTCATCCCTGCAACAGATTTTTATTAAAGGCTAAATCTGTATTTTAATCATTCTGGTGCAACAACATTCAAATCAAATTATGTAATTGAAAACAGGGTAGCAAAAGACACCAAGGAAACTGATGCAGCTGAGGTGAGAAACTTAAAAAAGCTCTTACCCGGAGCAATTCCTCAAAGATTAAAATACCAATAGGCAGGCTTACCATTCTCAACATGTTTACAGCAATTATTCTTGTGTTTTATTGATCTAATGCCTTTGCCTTTTAATTAGCCTTCCCAGAAAATGTCATGTTCTGAGAGACTGAGCACAGAAGTGTAGGGAGGGGGTGACTGAATTTGGTATATATCAGCACATATCAGGGAATGGGCTGGATGACAAACACAGAAGTATTTCTTTTAGTGTTTTAAAGTAATAAATATTTTAATTAATGTCAGTATTCAGGTCTCAAATACATCATACTTTAACTTTATTTATGTGAGAAGCAGAGGTTTCAAACAGACATCCAAGTCAATATGTAAGTATAACATGCCTACAGAAATGCAAGAATCTATCAGTTTCATCTGCATGATGCATGAGCACTGACTGGAGTTCTTTATGGACACAATATCATATCTAACTGTGTGTCAGCATGTAAAATCAGATCAGTTGTAATCACTGTCTGGCAACAACACACTTAAGGAAAATGTATATACATACATGTTGTACATGCTTAACTTTAAAACTGAGTATCAGTCATCGAAAATCTCTTCCTACGAAAAGGGAACTGTGGCCAACCTCAGATTGGGCACGTATGGAAAAAATCCCTCAAATATTCAATCATGTTTTAACTCTCATGCCTGGATTCAGTCCATCTAATTTTAGGTATTTAGCTATTTAGCTGGAGTCCAGCTGGCCTAGGCTCCCTGGTCAGCACAGGGCTGGACACTTTTTCATCTGGTGTGAGTGACATGACCTCTCTGAAGCTGATGGCAAAACTCCAGTATTCCTGCTTCATATTTAAGGACAAAATACGGCGATATCCTGGCAAAATCACTGGAAATCTTGGTCTGGACCTAGGTCCCTTGGTCCCTTCCCTGCAGGTGTTGGGGGCTGCTGTAAACCCCCAGCTAAGCCATCTCTTCTCAAGGTTGAATAAGCCCAGCTCCTGCAGCTTCTCCTCACAGAGAAGGTGCTTCAGCCCTAAACACCTTTGGGACGCTCTGCTCAACTTCTCCAGTTTATCAGTGTCTTTCCTGTATTGGGGACCCAAAACTGATACAGCCTAACAAGTGATGACTTCTAAGAAACTGGAGGGTAGCCAAGAGTGCTATAAGTAAAGGAATAAATTTCTTTCTGATGCATTATGTTGATAAATCCATGTTCAAAATCACCTCTTGAATTTTGAATTTATCTTGTCAAAAATACTTTAAATTTGTCAGACTGACAGTCTACACAGAATTGTACCATAACAATCAATTACTATTTTTAAACAACCAGCATTTTTCTGCACGACCACTGCAAAACCACACAATAAATTCTATGGAGATGTCCTGGTAGGTTATCTCTCTGTGATGTACAAATAAAATGTCTATGCTTTGCATTCTGAAGTCATAAACCTGCTGTACTGGGAAATTTTGAAAGTTTTGCACTGTGACCATAAATTAGTTTGTTATCAGCTCAAGAAACAATGGTACTGCTACTTTTAACAAACAAAGCTTTTTCTGAAGATATTTCTGTCTAAAGATCATAGAATATGTCATGCCTGAACTGGTACTCACCACTGTGGAATACATATACTTTCATACACGTACAGTTTCAGCCTCACAACCTATAACTGAGACAGGCAGAGAATTATTCCATTTCAACAAGGACAAATATTAAAGACATTATTTCACTGATTGTATTTCTAGAATAAATGCAAATAATTCTCAGAGTAATTTAGGATACCATTTAAATAATGTGATGGAAATGGATTCTCAAAGACTTTTTCAATTAAAAAAACCAAAACAACAGAATTGGGAACCAGCAAATTCTGTCCTATCCCATACCTGCAAAAGCAGCTCTCTTTTTGCTTTCTATCTTTTCATTTGGGTTAGTTTCCCACAAGGCAACTCAGTTCACAGTTTATAGCATAAATATATAGTGTCAAACTAGTTAGATTTGATGAAGAAGTGTGATCTTTTTTTCATGGTCTGCCCACTCACATTCAACATCATTTGAAGATTTGTAAATTCTCTTTTGCTGGGAGTGCTTCTTGTCTATTCATCATTTTATGTGTTTACCCTGAAAGGCAGAGAAGTATGCACAGAAAGAATAATCCTAGGAATGGCAGTTAAAATGCATTGATGGTTTTTAACTTTTCATCTCTATTTCTCAGAATGACACAGATGCTGATAAATGGGCAGCTATAGATGGGATTTTTTTCATCTGTTCATTTAAGTATACTGCTAAGTCTGATATATATTTGTCTTGGTTTGGATATTTTCCCATGAAAGGAGACACTGATTAGAACTACCTTAACAGGTCAGGAGACAAAATTTTTCTGTGCATAGTATATGAAACGGGCAAGGGTATTTTTTTTACTGTGTTGCTTAACCCTGAATTAGAATGATATGTGGTAGTTCAGGACCTTTGCTTTTTGCTCTTGAAGTTGCTGGGAGATTTCTTGCTGACTTTTGACTGTTGTTACTGTCTTCAGATGCAGCAAGCAGCACAGATGCTGAACTGTGAAGCAAAAATCCTGTATTTTCAGGACTGAGTCACACTGGTGGAAATGGAAAACTGCTTCTGTCTGTCTTGTGAAGATGTATTTTTATCTTCAGATGTGTGTGATCAGTAGGTACACTGATAGCCCTCAGTATTAGCCCTCTCTGCAAATTAGCATCACCAGTGGTGCAACATAGGTGTCTGTGAATCAAGTAGAAAATCCATAGATTTTCCTAAAGACAGCAAACAGACACCAGCTTTTCACAGCCTCTAGCATTGGCAGGCACAAGACAAAAATAGATGAGAGGACTCAGGGGGACAATGTAATCACCAGGAAGGGTTTGCTGTGGTCACAAGTGACCAATTGTCTTTTGAAGATGTCACAGCACATTCATTCCACACTTGTGACTATTTCTCATATATCACAAAATCATCTTAACTCCTTTTCATAAGGTTTTGACTTATGATACAAGACCCTAGAGTACCAGTTGTATTGGGAAAAGGCAAGTAAGTTCTTGGGTATGGTGAAAATGCCTAAAATATGAATCATTCATATGTTATGAAGACAAGCTTCACTTACTGTACCCAAAAGAAACACGGGAAAATTTAATTCCTGGTGCCTTGATTTATTGACTTTTTAAGCCCTGAACATGTGAAAAAATATCATTCTAGCCCCCAGTCCATCACAACCCCACCACTATCTCCACAGACCCAGAAGTGATGATACTTTAGAAGGTAGTGGTTTATCTGCAGATTCTGTGCTGCTCACCTCCAGGACCAGAAGATCTAAAATGCCTGTGATTCATTCGGATCATATGTGCCCAAACAATGATTTTACACCATTGAATTTTTATTTGTAAAACCTACAAGTTGCTTGTAAAATAAATCTGTGATTCAGCAGCCATGTGGATTACCAAAATTAATCTATATGTTGGTAAAATGAAGAGAAATTTCCAGTCTGCCAGAGGAGTCCTTCTCTACAGCACATACTCTGTCTTAGTTCTGATTTCCTTTTTTTTCTGCCCCCAGGTTTGGAAGGTTCATAAGGCTTATTTATATTTTTGTGAAGGTGAGTGTGTCTCCTAAGGCACAGATGGTAGATAGATATGCGAAATTTAGTGAACGTGACAGAAGCCAGGAACAAAACTGATGCAGAAAAATTGTCTTTTAAATTTAGTGTTAGTTTTCCATGGGAAATAGTGGAATTTAGTTAATCATTATTCAGATGTATGCAAAAAATATAAAAGAGGAAATGGCTAATTGTACAGCAGCTCTACATTTCCCTTTTTGAAGCTTGTGATTTTCTATCCCCACATCATATGATACAGGGCTGATCTTACAGTTCAGCTTGTTGAAAAGTCTTTTGAAGTCTTTCATGAAAACAAGGTGTCATGAAATGTAAAATCCTTTAACAAACTGACAATTTGAATACAGTACTTTAAATGAGCAATACTGCCAACAGTACATTTTCCTGTAATGCCTCGTTTTCATCTGCATTGCTCCTTTATCAGAAGAGTTCAGCCACCCTTACAGAGCTTTAAAAAACCACCTGAAAATACCAATGATACTTCTTGATTTGCAGGTATTCTTCATTAACTTCAATAACCATTAGTAGGTCCTAATCAGAGTTGCTGTCACTAACTGTGACAACAGCTGGTAGCCTAGACATTTTTCTGATGGGAGAGATGTGATTATGATGTGCAAAACTATAAACACCTTAATAGATGTAGTAGAAGTATTCTTTTAGTAGAAGCATTAAGAAACATAGCAGGTACCTATGAGTGGTGTTAAAAATGTCTTCCTAATTTTGGTTGCTTAAGAAAGAAAGTTCAAGGTCATGGAAAAACAGTATGACTTTACTGTTAAATTCACTTCTCTTTTGTTGTATGTATCTTCCATATCAGCAACCCTTCAGTCTGTCATCTCTGAAAAGCCATCTCTGTTGTGCTTTATCTTAGCCAATGCTATGTTGACCCTCTTAATCATGTCTTCTTTTCCTCTCAGCTCTATTGTGTTAGCCTCATTATTTGTTTATTTAATGAATTTATTTAAGTTAAAAGCACCTATTCCAGCTTCAGGTTGCTAGTCATTTCCTTTGAATTAATACACTGTGTAAATTATGAATATTACCAGCCTTCCAGGTATCAGTTCACTTGACTCTTATTCCAAATTCAAAAGCATACTGCTTACTTCTTCACTTCCTACAAAAAAAAAAAAAAAAAAAAAAAAAAAAAACACATGTCTTAAGTCAAAAAACATGCTGATTCCCTTTCACGCTCTACTAGGTCAGTTTATCTCTTAGAAGAAGCTAAACCAACCTGAGGAATTATTTCATAGTTACCATTTCACAGGCAGAGAGAGGCATTGTGCTGGCACAGGTCCTTCCATCCTTGCTGTTTATGCTGCCTGCTTAAAAGCCAGCATTGTCTGGGTTTTACATTTTACTCTAAGATGTGACAAAGGTAACCTATCTTCTCTGACAGGTTTCTATGCTTTTTTCCTGGACTAGCATCTAATAGGCAGAACAGGGTTTTTTTTTTTAGCTGCAAACTATTGCTTTCATACTTATTTATTTCAGTATTTAGCTCAAGCTTGACAAATCCACTGAGTTAATCACTTCCCTCTTCAAACCTGCCCTTTCCAGTTCCCTAGCCTCTCCTTGAAGTTGCTTCCCCAGCTCTAATAAGTGGGTCCATCCTCCCAGTTTTCTATCTCAAGACGGCTCTTAACACCCCAATGGCTAAAAGCCTATTTTCATGTCTTTCAAAAACCAGTGCTCTCCCTGGTCAACAACTGTCATGGAAGCATACACATGCTCTTGAGCAAAACAGCATCCCACTCCCTGAGCCACAAAACTTCCCTGAACTGAAGCATTCCTTCTGAAAGCTCTTCTGTATCTTTCTGCCTTCTTACCCTACATACAGTCCTTATTTGCATGTGCCAATTGTATTCAGATATATCAGTTTCCAAGGTCTATTTTTATGAAGGATGCAATGATTCATGGTCCACAGACCATGAACAATTCACACAGTAGTCAGCACTTCTGTGTTCTGCAGAAAACTGACTGTTGGGTTGCCTTGTTCTAAGTATTATCGCCTGGGTTTAGATTATTCTCAAGGGAAGATATCAAAACTCTTTCTAAAAAAGATGCTGTTGTAAGATTAGTATTTGCCCGTTAGACCGAATGTGGTATTTGTGACTCAGAAGGGGTGCCTCTGTTCGGATGTGATCCACAACATGGAAATGGAGAACCGCTGGTTTATGCAAAACGGGCTTGCACGCGTTACATATATAGTTACCTCCAATAGCAAATATTGAAACAGACTGTCAAACTCTGCATCCTGTGAGAAAAGATCTTGCAATTTATTTGAACACACAGTGTACCAAAACCTTTCTGTTTTCTTGAAGCTGCAGGTCAGTAGGCAGGGTCCTTGATGCTGTGGATGTGTGAACACATGTAAGAGCAAGGCAATTTAATGCCCAGAAAGCTTTCCTGAGCTGCATCACCATCCTGACAGCAGCCCTGATATAGGCACAGACTGAACAGCTTTACAAAGCCTGCTTGAGTAGAGTTCCTTCCTTTGTGGCTTGTTACAAAGGAAGAACCACAGGAAACTTCTTCACTCCCAGCCTCCTACATTCTTCCTTTGTGGACTGGCAAATTCAGGTATTCAAATTCAAATCCCTCATAAATTTAAAATGAGCTTTCCAAAGCTATCGCATTTTTTTTTCCAGTCTGTTTTATTTTTAAGCTAGAGCAGTTTGCCACTCTGCTTTTGGAATGATCAATGATAAACCCACAGAGAAATGTAGCAGAGTTAAAAGTGGAAATAATTCACAATGTGTATTAACAGATAGAACTTGAATAAATACAGATTAATTCTTAAATAGCTTATTAACCAGTGTTTGATCCAGTCTGTAAAATGTTTACTTTCCCCAAGAAAGACTTATTTATGTGGGTAGAAGTTGATGTAGATCTAAAAAACAAGTTTTGAACAAAATTGTTATTGTTATTAATCACATTTCTTTTAAAATATTTGCAAAAAGCAAAGTCTTTATAATTCATTCTCCTTATAAGTGTGCCAAATTAGGGACATATTTTGACAGCCGCGATGTTTTACATCTCATATCATGAATATCCCTAATATAGTCACTGGAATTTCTTGCAGAGTACAGTACTGAATGTGAATACATCTATTCCAGTGTGAACCTTCGCAGAATGAATCTGTGAAATTCATCTTCCACAGCTTTTTTTTTTTTTCTTAGTAGAACACAACTGTTGTAAAAACAAACATGGTGGCGATTGGCAAAAAACCCCCACAAAACTCCCTCAGAATTATAATGAATATTCACAGCAGTTTGTTTACAGTATGTACTCTATGGTAGATATTTCATACATTTTTCTTTTTTTAAGATCACCATATCTTAAAAGGGTGCAGGTACTGGATTAGGATTTCATATGATACAAATAGGCATAGCACCATTACACACCTGTATTAAAGTAACATGTATATTCAGGCGAGGGGGTGTGGGGGGGCGTGGGGGGAAGTGAATGTGTAGTTGTACATAGATAACCATCCTTTTCACATAGATTATATGGAGCTAACAGAACAAAATCATTTAATAGAACACAGAAAAGAGAAAAAAAAACAGAAAGAAGGTAAAAAAAAGTTAAAAGTAGTCTCCAATCATTGTACCTGTGTTAGTTTTATTTTACTTCTTTCATCAAACCTTTCCATTCTTGCTGTGTGTTCTTTTATTAACAAACCCCAGAAGCTTCACAGCTGCCACAAACCAGTGTTGCTACACAACAAAAACCTAGCAGGCAACACCAGAATTCTCAAATGTTTTACTCACACTCACACATATACTACATCACCACTGAAATGCAGCTGCTTACAGAGCATGAACCCAGCAACTTTTTATTAACATCCAACAATATATGATGATTTAGGATAAGACACTGAAGATTCTTTCATCAGCTAGAAATTCTATAGGAAGTTTAATTTCTGAAGGTAAAATTTCATCACTGTGGTTTAAAAGACTATTCTTATATAAAGAACAATGAGATTTTTAACATCCTCAAGTTTCAAGACTATCATAGTATATTCAGTAAGTAAATGCTCATGCTTTGTTCCTAACTGAAGTGATGCCACTGTGTGGTCACCTCTACCACATCCTGAGAAGTCCTCCATCCAAGTATTGCTTAGCTGGTAAAATATAACTTAAGGTATTGCACAAAGCTATTTTTGAGCTATACATGGAAGGTCATACACTGAATTTATTTTCCTGTTATGGAAAGTGTATTATATCCAGAAAAAAACAGAATTATTCTTCCTAATCTTCTGTGGCTCAGGGCAAAACTTCCACTGTTATCAGAATAGATTTCTTCGGGACAACTTCATACAAACTTAGTGTCATTGAGAGCCTGTAGTCTACAGGGTTCATTAACAGCAATGAGACGGGTATGGTAGACAGAAGTCACTGAAGTAATTAATATGAAAGGAAATAAATCAATTAGAGGGAATTGTTGAGGACACCTCACTGGCCACTTCTGTCTAAATCAGCATAAATTATGAATCAGCTTTCAATCTCTGGAAAACACAGAGCTTTCCCACTAACAGTCAGCCATTTCATGTTTCTCAGTGAAAGCAAGAACTTATGCTTATTTTTACCCCCAAATATTTGCTTGCAATCTTCACTTAAAATTGCCAGATGGGGAAATCAAGCTTACATGACTTCAGCGTGCAGGGAAGGGCTGCAGGGGGTCCGTGTGCATGTGGCTGTGCATGTCCATGCACTTATGTGCCTAACCAAGGACTGTTAACTCATCAGCCAGTTGCAACCTAGTATGTCAGAAGAGTGGCTGTCTCTTAAAAATGCATACCCTTGAAAGTTTCAGGAAAAGAAGAGGTTGCTAGTGGAGAGGAAAGGTTTCTCTGTAGGAAAAAAAAATGCAGTTTATTGAGAAGTTTCATAGGGGGCTTCAAGGACAAAAGGTAGTTCAGAGAAAACCCACAAGAACTAGCTACGGCTTATAATAAGAGAATAAGGAAATTCAGATGCTACAGCTTTTCAAAGAGGAAATGACTCTGACTCATGACCACTTTGACCATTTATCTCATGTAATTTTAGTGACTGAAAAGGTGGCCCCCAATTCAGATGTCCATGTTTTCTCCATAGTTAATGGAGACCTGCAACAGCCTCCTTCTCTTTATCCAACCCTAGTTTAGGTGTCTAAGGCTGATCAAATGAATTGTGTGTCTTTTCACAAGGTAGAAAAGGAGGTTATATAATTTATTTCAGTTAGAAGTCCAACTTTTAGAGAACAAAGATTGGGAAAGGGTGGGTGAGTTCCATACTTCATGTTTAGAAAGAATACTCCTTGACTGTTGTTTCACCCAACATGGCACAATTCACTGGCCCAGGTTAATGAAGATAATAAATGTCAGAAATGGAAATGCACTGTAGTTAAGTTAATTAACACCTGGGAGAGACTCCCAAGGCTCACAGTGAGTTTCCTTTAGGCTGGAGAAACCTGTGTATTTATTACAGTGGGAAGCTATAACTCAGTTCCAAGCTATGTGTCTCAAGGTAGAAATTATTGTGAAATTTACAGATACATACTGTGATAAGTCACCGAAGATGGGCCAAAATGACCTTTTGGGCAAATCATTAGTTAATATAATAATTATTTTTGTAGAAATAACAATGCAGGTAGTTTGAACCTACATATTTTAAAACATTTTGTGTCAGATTTACCAAGTCTCAAGGTGACAGCTGCAGACTGAAACGTTGGGTCAATATTTTTCCTCTCATGACACCAGAATTCATCCAGTTTGAAAACAGTTGTTTTGTATGCAGAGTTATTCCTGCTGCTCTCCTCCCCAGAAAAGGGGGGTGGGGGTGGGGGGTTGGGGGTATAAGAAGCACTCTGAGTGCTGACAAACCTCACCTAAAATACCAAGGCATGGAGAGCCCTGAAAGTTGCATCCCTGGTACCTGTAATATGTCATGGAGGGGGAAGAGATGTTTAGCTGTGACCTCAAGGGCAAATCAGAAAGAAAAGAAAAGGAAAAAAAATGAAAGAAAGGAAAAGAAAGGAAAAAAGAAAAAGGAAAAGGAAAAGGAAAAGAAAAAGGAGAAGGAAAAGGAAAAGAAAAAGGAAAAGAAAAAGGAAAAGGAAAAGGAAAAGAAAAAGGAAAAGGAAAAGGAAAAGGAAAAGGAAAAGGAAAAGGAAAAGAAAAAGAAAAAGGAAAAGAAAAAGAAAAAG
>JAVJGJ010000037.1:33237159-33267503 GCA_035590215.1 Microhierax caerulescens
AAGAAAAGAAAAGAAAAGAAAAGAAAAGAAAAGAAAAGAAAAGAAAAGAAAAGAAAAGAAAAGAAAAGAAAAGGAAAGGAAAGGAAAAGAAAAGAAAGAAAAAGAAAGAAAAAGAAAGAAAATATAAAATTCTGTTTGGATTTAGTTATCAAAATTTTCTTTGTAAGCTAAGGTGGCAGGAATAAATACATGCCTATTATCCAGGTGGAGCTTTAGTTCATTCAGTAGCAGCTCTGCAGTATTGTCCCATATCAGAAGTGTAATATATTTTGTTTCTGAGAGTTTCTTAATGTCAGCCAATTTTTTGCAAAAAAGAAAAATTTTGCATTGCAAGTACCTCACCACCACATACGCAACCACCTCAGGATGCCCATTCTGAGCATTTCAACAGCAATACAACTGTTTTATATAGTTATAGATTGTTTAAGGCAAATGCAAGATAATTTGAAATACAAGATTGCTGCAAAGAAAATTAAGGTTAGTGTCCTACATAATGGCTCACATTAGATATGATTCACACACAGTAGGCTTTATGTAGAGTTTTTCTTCTCTGGTTAAGGGGTTTCTTTGCATGGGGCCAGTGTGAAATTTTATTTGTGAAATGAAAAAGAGATGTTCAGTAATCTATCAGAATTTTTAGGCAGACTTTTTTTCTCTTATTGATTCTTATTCTGCATCCTCAGTGGACTTCTTTGTTTAATTCCTTCCTGTTTCTCTCACTTAGATTTACATGCAAGTGTTACTAAGGTATTATTTGTGAATGCTTCTGGCCCTGGACACCTTCAATTTCACTATAGGCTTATGAAAAACCTAAGAAAATGCATTAAGAAGTCGATTTCATTTTAGAGCTCCTTTTCTTGGTTATTTTCTTTTAAAAGGCGGTTTTTCTTTAGAAGGCAGTAGTAATCATGAACAGGTATTTTACCTCCACTCGCTGAAGCAGAATGATGAAAGGTGTGGAACTGGCAAATACTTCCGTGACTCAGCCTGCTATCTCTATCACACTGTAATAACAATAGATTGACCTTAGGAAATGCCATTACACGGAACAGCAAAAATCAGGCAGAACAATAGAAAGGAAAGAAGGAGATGAGGAAATAGAAAATCCTTTGAAATGGGGAGCAGTCTCCCTGACCCCCTTTCAGTTTAGTTTTCTTTGTCAAGAGGACTGAGTAAATGTTGGATTGCTAAGGACTGCCTCCTTCCCCTGGGGAGCCTGAGCTTTCTTCTCCTTGTGAAACAAATACAGAAATTTGTTTGCCTTTTTTTTTTTTTTTTTTAATATTAGTGGATCTTTAAGTATACTTCTCAAATGTAATCACGTATCTGAGGCCCCAAGGACACCATCACTTTGGAGTTAGAATGCACTTCAGATAGAAGATGTTTGCTATTCTAGACAAAGCAAAGTTTTGACAGCTTCTCACTTTTTTTCTGGTGGCAGTGAGAGGAAGGGCTGGTACTGCTGAGCCCAGAGGAACAAGATGACCTCTCTAAAGAATTCCCATCCTTTAGCAAGGTCCTGTAAAAGACAGTTAGATTTGCAGCTATTCTCCATTCAGCACTGGACGTCTTCGGTGTCTCCCCAGGACAGTCTCTAGCTCCCAAAGAGCCGCTGAGGCCTGCCCAGGAGATGGAGCCAGCCCCACTGCTCAAGCTCTTAGTCTACAGGGATGCAAATGGAATTTTACGGGGAGACTGATGAACTGTAATTTTTCTGATTAAACACTGAGTGGTGATGCCTTTGAGCACAGGGTCACATAATGTGATTGCTGTGCAGTTCCCTTCTTCCCACCCAAACCCTAACACCCCTGAAAGAGTAGAAAGCTGCGAAGCGCTTATAATGACACCTATTGTCTCTCTGTGGCCTGCAGCTTGGTTTTGGTAATACCCTTTGCCTAGCTGTGGCCTGAAGCTTGGATAGGACCTCCTGAGGTCCTGTCTCTAAAGTCTCCACTCTAGTCCATTCCAATCTGTCCAAATGGCACCTGTTAGATTCAAAAACCAAATCTATTTAATTTTAGTTTCATCAATATTCATGCAAATTAGCACATTTGATGTTTCAAATATCTGAGGAGATTTTGCAGCTGATATTGATGAATGATCTTCCACAAGGCTTGGGGATCTTTGAACACAGGATTTTATTCACATTTAGTATGAAAGCTGCACCTTCTGATCATGCAAACAGCACTTAAAATTTACACTTGTTTCAAGGGAAGGAGCATTACATGGTTGTGTAGCTTTTTAAAGCTGGAAAGGATCATTAGATACTGTAATAGCGTAACACAATCCACAGACTTCTTTACTCAGCAGGCACTTTACCAAGCTTGACTTCTACTCGACTAAAGCATGACCTGCCAGAAAGTTCTTCACTCTTGAGGGAGATGGTGTTGCTTCCCTGCTTTACTGAAGGTAATCTTTCCATTTGGCATAGTCCTTTTGAAACAGACACACAGGAAGCTTTCTAAGCAAACTACCAGTAGGAGTTAAGAGTGACAAAATGCAAGAAATCAAGTGTAGTATAAATACAGAGAAAAAAATATATAACTATCACAGCAACAGCTATTCCAATCAGCTGTACTGAGGCAATTAAAAAAAACCAACAAACAAACACAAAAAACGACAAAAAAATGAAACACACAAAAAACCCAAGAAAAAACTAAAACCCAAAATGTATTAGTCTTTCATACTTCTTGAAGGTGAGTTATTAAAAACAACTTTATTTCTAACGAACAAATAATTATTAAGTAGATGCAAGCCTTAAGGCCTTTTTAGTCAGCTGCAAAGGTAGCAAGACTTTGCTTTTCACAAAGACTTGGCTAAGGTGTTCAAATGGAAGGAAACATCAGTTCAACTCCACAGGCACTAAATTATTACCTCTTTCATAACTTTAAATCACCAGTCTGACTTAAATATAACCCTGAGATTAAGATATTCTCATTTTATGCAAGACCATGTCTGTTAATATGCTTTGCCCAACTTATTATTTTGTGTACCCTTCTGTTTGCAGAGTTAGCAATAAGAATTCACTCAGCTTTCACTTTGAAACAAATTGACAAGGAAAGAAAAGAGAACATATGTTTGGGAGCATGAAACCTGACTTGCAAACCTGTAGGGATGTGGAAAATTCCAAAAGCTACTATTGCCATGTAGATTAATTGCTTTAATTAATCTTAAATTCCCTTTGTAAAATGTAAAAAGGGGATCTACCCTTCCCTTGATAGGAAGCAGCTGTTCATTAAACAAGCCTATAGAAAAGCATCCTTTAAGTACTGTTCCAGCAGCTAAATTAATTTCATTTTAGACCCCACCAAAGTATATAATGTTTTTTTCCTTAAAGCTGGATGAATTAATGTAGAACAATATTTGTGATAAAAATGCAAGCATACACACACACACACAGAGTCTATGCAGATAGCTCAAGAAGTTGCAGGAAGCAACACAGCTGAGCAATACTCTGAGTACTAACAGCCCATGTTCATATTGGAGACAAGACAGTGAATCACCTTTAAAAGAGGGCAGACTGTATTTACTTTGTACTTAGCCTTGCAGCATCCAAACTTAAGAAAGTTAGAAATGTTCGTGCAATCCTTATGTCCAGTATAAATTAATAAGATCTTGGACTATGATCTATGTAAGTGTGTAAATCTTGCTTTCTTCTAGCAATATCTACAGCTCTGTTGATGACAAAGGCAGTTTTTATTTACCTAAGTGCTTTACAGGATTGATGTCAGATGTAATTGCTGCTTTCCTTAATCCCTATGTGATCTCCAGTAGTGTCACAAGCCAGTTGCTCATGAAGTTTCTTACTATTTCTGTGAAAACTGTTGATGATCTAATAAATCTTATGATATTTTTTTTTAATAAAAGTACAATTAAGTAACAATAAGCTTTCAAAGGACACAACAAATTTTATGTTGAAACAAGTTTCACTGTTGAGCACAGGGTAGTACAAATCTAAAATCAGTTTGTTTAAAATCATTTTAGTGGATTTCATAAAGCAAATTCAAGTAAAAATGATGGGGGGATAGGTCTGAGTCGCTTTTCACTGGATATTATTGTTGCAGTTGAGCTGCATTAAATGTAACAGATCCAGGACCTAACTGTTTTGAATTCTTGCTTTCATGAAGCAGAAGGGAGACCCTTTCTCTAGGAAATTTCCATTTCTGCTCATCAGATATTTCAGAGATATACAAAAGGTAATGGGGTAAGAAACTCTCTACCACTCAGGTTTTTAACTTTCAAATGTAGTATGTGTCTATTATTCACTGACATATACCCTCATCCATATTATGCACAGGTGCAACTTTAGCCAAAAAAGCAGCTCTACTGAATGCAAAGGAGAAATCCAGATGCATAAAAGTAGTGTATGCCTACATGATTGGTGGTTTTACCACCACAGCTGAAGCCTTGCAAGAAATTTTAGTATCAGGATAATTACCATGTGGAAAGGCTTTCAGAGGGTAGAGTTTCAGAACTGACATTCAGAAGTATTACCTTACTAAATACAGGGAAAGCCAACTTTGTAATACTTTTCCTAATTCCAAATTTAAATAAAAAATTAAATGATCTTATGAAAATTATAACCTTGGATTTATATTAAAATTTGTTCTTTCATGTAAAAAGAGCAATATATAAGTCTTTCCAAAACCTAAAAAGCAATGCCTTGTGCAAAGGTCTGGTAGAAGTGACTGACTGACTAGTGCTTCAACTTTTCTTTGCAGACCTTAAATTAGACAGCAGAATTGCACCTTCCTAGAAGTTTTAAATTCTTCTACCTAATTGATTCTGAAATGTTCAAATACAATTTCAAAACCAATTACAAAAGCACAATAACAGTGGTTACACAACAATATCACTTCATTATGGCCTGTAATGTATTCTTCCAAACACCTATTTGGATGCAAATCCTGTCTTTGTGTGTTTGATTGCATTGATGTGCAAGTAGTTGGGGCCATTACACCCGCGGTCACTTATGGATCAGTGATCTCTGTGACTACTGCATATGCCATCAGTGAGGTGTGATGAGAACAGCTAAGTTTTATGACAACAAATAAACATTTTTTGTTAGAGGAAATAAAAATCCATTCAGGAAGCACCAATGTTTCTGCGAAAAAGTATGGATCATATTGTTCCAGAAGCCTGATATTAGAAAATGGAAATTCAGCCCAAGACCTAAGAAGAGTTTCTATACCTTGTGGCCTTGGAAAAGATCTATCTTTTGACTTGGAACCGATTTGAAAACATGTCTATCAACAGCCAAAACAGAGCTCAAAGGGGAAACAGAGCTTTACAGGAAACTTAGTGCAGTCAGCACTTTTTGGATTTTAAGGAAATGCTGGATGATGCCTGAAGCTTGAACACTGTCAATGGCAGCTACTAACAATGGAGGGAGGGGAGAAGACAGCTGAGATGAGGAGACATACTAATGCCCTCCAACTTTGTCTAGGTTGTCAAATAGAACTAGTCAAATAGACTCCCCAAAGAGCCAGTGAAGAGCTAGGAGCTTTCTAAATGGGACCTACATCAGGAGCTTAATTTACATCCTTTGCATCACCTTCTGGAGGAATCTTTCCATTGTTTACCATGAATGTTTAAGGAGACCAACTGGTTAACTTACCTGGCTAAATTCAGCATCCTTTCCCCATCAACATCACATTCTTGAGGCAGATACTCCTGCACCTTTTTCCCTACTGTGCAAATTAAGTGCAGCTCTCAAGCTGGTGTGCAAATTCCTAATATAATCCTTAGTTTAGCATGCCTTTGTCCTACAGTGAATACTGGCAGAGATTTCCGTGGTGGAAAGCACTGTTTCTAAGCAGCTAGTCCTAATTGTACTGATCTATAGAGTGACTCATTACCACATGTAAACCTCCTAAATTTAGTCTTAGTGGAATCTCCTCTCCCAGATTTACTGCTCACTTATCAGCAAATAAGTAAATAGAAATAATGCCTTGGTGTAGAACCATAGCTACTACTATGTTATTGCATCACCAGAGCACATTGTCATGCTACTTCTATGCTAGTTCATGTGAGCAAAAATCACGCACAGGATTGGGAGGAGCTATAAAGATTGTACCAACAGTTTCTTGGTATAATGCCACTGCATGAAATGCACAAGAAATTAATTTAGATCAGGGGTCCCCAAACTGCGGCCCACAGGCTGGATACAGCCCCTCAGGGTCCTCAATCCGGCCCCCAGGTATTTACAGACCACCCCCACCGCCGAGGGTTGTGGGGGGGAACCAAGCAGGCGCAGATGATGCCTGCCACTGAACCCACGCACCAGACCCCTGGTTAACGAGTTTGAGGACCCCTGATTTAGACAGCAGACAATTTAGGATTATGTGAAACAGCAGTGGTGGTACAAACACCAGATATTGGCTCCTGACAGCTTCTGCCTGATCTTGTAAGACAGTGATGATTCTGAGTACACTGGAAATTCTGAGATGCTTGAAGTGGCATGGTCCTTCATTCAAGATCTCCAAATTACTTCTTTAGTAGCACAATATGCCTTGGTTGGCATGTAAGTAGATAAAGAGGCAGTAGGGAGAATCAATAGAAAGAGTACTTGGCAGTCTAGGTGGGAGGGAGAAAAACAATGGAAAATCTGGATAAGTAGGAAAAGCCATAGCTATACTAATGACCAAAAATCTGATGTAGTGAACAACAGAGAATAAAGTGTCTCAGAAAGGGAGCCCTCATAGCAAGATCTATATTCACAACTACTGACATTAGAACAATTCATAAAAGGTAGCATAGGTTTGTTTGGTGGTGGTGTTTTGTTTTGTTTTTTTTTAATTTTGGAATGGATGTTGACATTTCAGTGTAGCACTGGGTAAGAATCGTAGGAAACAAAGTCAGATTAGACATTGTTGATGCAGAGACAGCAGAGGAAACAACTTGGGACACAGTTATATAAATGGCTCATCAGGTAGCAACTTATAAAGAAACATTAATAAGTTTGGAGACAAGAACAACAGGATCTTTGTCATACTCCTTGTTGAACTTGCAGAAAACAAATACCATGTACATTAACTTTTGAGATTCAGAGAAACATCTACTTCTTGGGAACTAATGATTCCTGCAGATTTTTGTGATTTCCTGGTGGATATTGTTAGAATTATATCTGATTTCAGCTTCCACTCAGGAAGTTACTCCTCTACCTAACTGATGCTATCAGCTCTCTGAGGGGTTTTTTGCTTCCTCTCCATAATGCAGAGGCCTTCATTTCTGCTTTGCTGCTGATGCTCACTGACCACTGTATGCCTCAATGTAGACTGGTGAACTGAATTAGCTGTGCCATAGCTTTAGACACACTTAAAGACTTTTTTTTTAAGTTCCTAAATTAAAATGCAGTAAAGCTAAAAGAATTTACTGGGCATTTCAGAAGTTGTTTGGCTGTTTGGGCACTGCACGGTTCGATCATTTTATAACGCCTTTTTCCACAACTTGGAAAAGACTGGCAAGATGTTCAGATCCAGTGTTTCCCTGCTAGCATTTATTCCTTTTAGTGCATTCATTTCTTTGCAATGTTGTGAACTGAGATCAGCAACTTACCTTTTAAGAAACTGCAATGGCTAATAACAGATTTGTGCAGACATGGGTGCTTATCTAGGAATCTGCCAAAATGGATTCATGCTTGTATTTCATTTCAGAAACATTACTTGGTTTCATGTGCTTAGTTAAACATTTCTGCCTTTAACAAGTGCTTGTATTTTATTAAACAAGAACTATGGTATCATCAAGTATGTCTTAAATTGCTCTTCACTAGCTCCTCGTAGACCACCAAAACTAGAAATTATTTTTGAAAGGGACAAACACTGTTTCTCATTCACTGAGGTCTTAAAAGAAGCACATCATGGCATCCCTTCCTTCTTTATCCAAAATCCACCTGTGAAATTGTCTCAGCAGTATGCTATTATTGCAAAAGTGAGTACTTCTTTTCTTATCCTGATCTTAATTGCACCAATAATTAGCTGACGTGACAATAACAAATGAGCAAGTAATCAACTGCATTTTTCAGAGGAAATATCCTTCTTATTTGCTTTTCTGCTGACAAGGTCTGATCCAAAGGTAGTTACAAACTTTTGTGTAGGACCTTCTTTTGCCGTGGATTTTGCATAGACAGACACTTTTCAGGGAGTTACAGAGGATGGCTATAAAGATTTGCCAATCTCATATTAACTAGCCATTGTTAATGTTAACATGGTGTCCCATGCTGACCCTGGTTACTCTATAAAAGTGAGTCAGAGTCCCACAGGTAAAAAGCAAGAAGCATAGTTTGAGTTTCAAACAGAGACTTTCTGATCAACTACAAACCCCTCCAGATTTCTGGGAAGCCTAGATATCTCAGTTCACAGCAATTTCTTCTTAATCTTGACATAATCAGGCTAGATAAATTCAACTTTTGCAGTGAATCTTGCAACACATCAGAGCCAGGTGTTCATTCTGTATGTGGAGGGTTGTAACCTCTTACTTTCTGATCAACTTGGTGGGCTTTATTGCCATTTCTACCTTAAGGGTCATCCCCATTTTAGGTATTAATTTCTATTTCAGACTTGAAACCATCATACCCTGCATTTCAGAAGTACATCTAATTCAGAAGGGAATGCACAAAAAGATATATTCTAGGACAGGGATTTTTCATCCTACTCTCTAGATATCCTGGAGTTCTGTGGACTATTACTTAAGAGGCCTTTAAAAAGCAAGAAAAGCAAATTCCCATATGCTGTGGCAGGTGTACAAATGATTCTGATAGGAACACAGCTGTGTGCATCAACATCTGTGTCAGAAATATGTAGGATTTCACAAACCAAAATTATTTGTAAAATGTCATAACAGAAGCTACTAACTTGTGGCTACTACCAGAGTCCAATCAGTAGGCATTCTGCCCCAGTAAGTAAACTCAGAGAAAAATCAGTGTGTTCTCCTTAAACAGCTTGTTGGATGATGTACAGCAGAGCTTGTAAACTATAGTATGTCTCAGAGTAGTTGGTATCATGGCCCATACGTGTTTAAAATCACAAAATATCACAAAAAGGCTTTGTCATTTCAGAAGACCTTTTTAGTAATGTGTATTCGCATGCACAGGCATCATTACTGTTTGTGATTTTTGCCATATTGTTGCCATCAGTTATCACCAAGAAGACATTTCTTCCTGCATCATTCTTGAACTAATATTCACCTGTTTAATACTCCCCATTCAATATTTAATATTCATTTTATGTTCTACAATTTAATATTCACCATAAAACTTCAGCAGTTGTACATAATAGTGAAAATTTATTCAGAATAGGGTAGGAAGCACTGAACATCACACTGCTTGGTCAACGAGTGGGAGAAGGAAAAAGAGAAACATAGCTGATATTCTGCTGTGACAACAATGACATCAAAACAGATGCCAACTGGATATAGCTTCAAAGTAGAGCAATTCCTCTAAGTGTGGCATTATTGTCTTTTTACATACTTACTTTACACATCATCTAAGCAGCAATCAAACTGAGAAAAATTTTATGAGCTACCATATTTTTGATTTATTTCCTCTTGAAAAAATGCTTTCAGGAATGAAGTCTGGATTTAGGGACTTGAGGTATATGAATCAAAAGGAACATTTTTCATTTAGTCTAGCTCATATCTTGACTGAAATAACCATTTCTTTCCTTGGAATATGTCAGTTAAAAAAACCCAGATCTCAAGACACACAGATTCTGTGCAAACAGTAAAACTAACTAAGAATCCAGTAGTTCAGGAAAAAAAAAAAAAAAAAAAAAAAAAAAAAAGGAGTAGGGAATAAAAGAAAAGGCAGAAAGAGGTCAGATAAGACCAGTAGCGTGCCATCGTGTGGAGAGGGTCCAGTGCCTCTCTGACACCCACATGGAATCATTTCCCGTAAAGCAGCAAAGTTTCAGCCATGGCTTCCCAAGGAAGGTGGCAGAGCTCATTTTGGAGGCTCGTTAGCTGCGCAGTGCCATGGCGCTGTTCGAGCTAGGGAAGGAAGATGGAACCTGCCAGGCCCAGGCATGGGTCAAACAGTTAGAGAAATAAAGCACGTGGGAAAGGAAGCAGGAGTCAAAGGAAGCAGAAACAGGCAGGAGGGCTCAGTTTACTCTTCCAAGTGGCTGAAAACACTCACCACATGCCACTGAAGATATTATTCTATTTTATTTAAGGGAATATTTTGTTTAGGTGAAGATTAAGCTAAGAAATTTCAGATCTATGGGAACAGGGTTCTGTGATGCATTATTATGCGGGACTATTTCTCTGAAACAATACTGGAGGTCTGGAAAAATGACAAGAAGGACAGTTATATAAAACATTTTTTAATGCCATTTAAATTTCCATGTGGTCATGTGCTTCCAATCACTCATTCAAAAGTATTCACTCCAGTAGCTGTAAATACTTTGTTTTGTGATCTCAAGATTCTCCTGCTGATTCTTCAAAGCTGAAATAGTTTAAAGGGGCATTTGTGAACTCCGTTGAGCTCCTGGCAAAAGTATTCAGAAAGAAGTACCTCAGGCTTCAGTGCTGCTTTCCGCACACAATTTCTCCTTATGCAGAGGAGAAACCTTTTTCTGTAAGTGCAGGAACCGCTAACAGCATCTAATGAGCATCAAGGGAAAAATTAGTTCTTTCCCATGTATTTTTTCAATGCTGGTAGAAAAGGCCATCTTGTTTGTGGTTTTTATTAAGAACACATAAATAGATGGTTTTAGAATAGCTACTTTCTGCCTTCTGACCCTTTGCACTGCTCAGACACAGAGCTCTATGTTCAGACAAACTTTGGTTGTCCTGAGCAAAGAGCATCACAGAAACTCATGTCTCTGTCTTATCTTAATGTGAGCACAACTGATTTTAGCCAGCAAATAAAGAAATAAATTAACATCAAGACAGGGGACATTTTTTGTTTACTTAGTTTAGCGCATGCTGGCAAGTGAATGCTTGTTATAATTTATCTGCTACAATGAGTATTAACAGTGTGAAGCTATGAAAAGCATGTCTGTTAGGATCATTTCAGATCTTTTAATGGTGATCTGTGGTTTTCTTTTTTCTAATATCAGCAAAGGAAGGCAGGACTGAACATGAGTCATAAAGGGAGAAAAAAAGAGCAACCCAAGTTTTCCAAAGCAATTCTTGATCATAAATGCTCAATCTGCGATCACTGACAACTGACTTTCAGGACTCAAAATGGAGAATCCCCAGATAACTAGCTGCTGTATTTCTGGATGCAATTTTCTGCTTTATCTGTTTTACCAAAGACAAATTACAGGGAAAAGATCCAGAGAGAAACCCTAAACCACCAGCCCTAGCAGGGTGTTGCAGGGTGTCAGCAGAAAGCGTGCTGCTATTTGCCCTCGCAGCGGTCAGTCAGCGTGGAGAGCTGACAGTGCAAGGAGCATGCAGGCCAGAAGGCTGATGCTGATGAGTTTAGGCACGTTGAGAGCTGTGCAGGATCTGTCTGAACCCCCTTTCATCCCATAAAAATATCATTTAAGCTAAATATCCTTTTACACCTCAAAGAGGTACTTCAAAAATCTCCACTGAGCCCAGCCCCTGAACTCCCATGGCTTTCAGTTGGATTTGATGCATCTGAGCAGGGCATCAGTTCCTTTTCTTTTCCTGTACACAAGGGGATACATAATTTAGCTAAGTAACCTAGAGAAAGCTTATCATCGATAGAATGGTATAGGGAAAGGGATGGCTGGTGTCCTGCCTGCTCTACCTTAGAGCACATCTGTGTTGAGCAGGGGGCTGGGGCTCCTGCTTGGAGCTCTCATCTGTGAGGGGAAAATCTAGCTGATTACCCCTAGAAGTGACTGTGTAATAGCAGTTAAACTCTGTAGTATTAGCTGTGGTTTCGTATACAAGATATTTATGTTGGTTTTTCTAAATTTTTAATGAAACATCTACAAACTTTGGCTGGTAATGCCTGAGAGAAACATTGTGCTTGCAGATAGCTTGGCATGTATGTAATGTAATTTTCTTCTCCTTTTTTTCATTGCTAAAAGCAATCACCAACAGAAAATTTGCTTTTGAACAGTTCATCTGTGCATGCTGTTTGTATCTGAAGTTGTAATCCTCAGCTTTTGACTGAGGTCCATAAAGATAATAATCCTGTTTTATTAAAACAGATCCGTGGAGCTCAGACTCTAACTCTGTTGTTGCTATTGCAAAAGCCGATTAGATCACACAAGAATACAACAGCAAGTGGACAACAAGCAGCAGGAGCTGCTAATCTGTTAGAAATCAAATAGTGTACCCTGTCACACACAACTATGAAGTTGTGGTGGTTTATGTTGTATGTGTTACACTGCTGAATTTCTGGGACTGCAGGCTTAGTTTGTCATTGCACTGAACTTTGTCTTAACATATTCAGGGAATGCAAACTGGCTTTAAACTCACATATAGCCGTAACTGCCTGGACACCACAGCCATCTTGCTTTCTGCAAGGGTGCTTATCCTAAGGATGGTACTTGGCTCGAAGTCCTGGTAAGCCTGTGTTGTCTAGCTTTACTTTTAAGACTTTGCGTTGCTGAGCTGTATACACATCACAGTAGTTATATCTGTGTTTATATTTAACTGCTGTTTTTTGGACTCCATGCTGCAATTCCCAACACCTCACAAACGAGAGCTGCTGTAGGACTTGATTTGAAGTGTGTGACAGAAGAAGATAGCTGGTCTGGTTTGGATTCCTGTAGAAAAGTGATCTCTGTCTAGTAACATATTGTCAGAGCTGCCCCACTTTCTATGTGCGCCTCATCTCTGCCTGTCCCAGCCACGGAGCAATTCATGGATCTGTTGGGTCCATGGCTCTGATCTGCTAGTGAATGGCTTAAAAAGCCTTTAGGGTGACATTTGATGAGATTTTAGGTGAGGAAACAGCAGTTCCTTTGCTGTGCAGAACACCCTCTCTTGATGCCCTCTCAAGATTTTATTTTTGTTCCTCACTGTTTTCAATAATGTAGTCTGAAAAGAAATTACTACTTCATAGTGTTGAGTAATAAACTACTGAAGAACAAATACAAGCAAAAATGGTTAGCACTTTTGGTACTGTAAAGGCAGAAAATGTGCAAATTAAAATATTGTGGTATTTTATAAAAGCTCAGCAAACTAGTCTTGTCTGTTCAATAGATTAATCCCTTTAAAAAAGAAACTTTTAAACTTTGAGTGAAAACTTAACATTGCTCAGAGTAACTTGTTTGCTGCAACAACAATAACAACATTAAACTGTGTGGTTTATTCACTTCCCGGGATATTTTATTCCATGGAGTACATACAATTGTTGGCAGGTATATGAAAGACAATTTCACTCTTCCCTACACAGGCTTGTCTGCTTGCTGGGTGAATCTTCTTCAGGGATGTCCTCTGGGGCCTTTATGTACTTTCTCCATTTGCCCATGAATTGGTGCTAATCACATACACCACTAACTGACATTCTTTGGAATAAACTGGCTTTTGCTGGAATAATTTTTTTACACTACAAGAGTGGCTGCTGCTGTTGGTATGCTGTCATCTGCTCAACCAGTGTGTGACCCCACAGTCTGAGGTGACTTTATAATCTGAGACTATAGGAAAAGGATTACCCAGAAATGTGATGCTATCTCTGAGCCTGAGGACTTCCACAAAGATCCTAGTAAAGTATCAGTGATGCAAAGTGGTAGAAGAGAAAATCTGCAGCTGAACTCACAACGATGATTTACAAACTCTGAATATCCACTAAACCTGAGTGCAAAAATATGGTTTGCAGTCATCACTTTTTCTGTGTCAATGTCAAGAATGTTTCTGGTAAATAAAAAATGCATGGCATAAAAGACTTGAGTCCTGCAACACAGTAAACAACCTTGAAAACTTTCCTTTTATCTGTCATTTCTAAAGTCCTGAGACAGGCTGTTAAAACGTCTGGAAATATTAATGCTGAATCTCTGTAAAGTGTATGCAATGGCTATGCATGGAGACAGAAAATTGATTCAGGCAATATTAATGCCATCTTCCAAATAAACGAGGTCAAAAACATTTTAAAAAGGATTAATATTTCTTCTTCTTTTATTTAAGCAGGCAAGGACATGATTTAGCTAACACTCTGACATGGATGCCTTATCCAGACCAAAAACTATGCTACTTCATGTTGAAACATAGCAAGAACGAATGTGTCAGTTCTTAGTTATATTTTTACTTGCTTCTGAGTTGCTTTTTTCTATTTATTTCTAGGATATAATCCCATGCCTAGTACAGGAGAGCACAACCTGTGTGAGGTTTTTGCTCCCCCAAGATTAAGCTGTTGCCTCTGGGACAAAGATAGGAATGATAAGGTGGTTCATCTGGAGGCTCAGGCATGTGTGCAGGTGCTACTCAAGACACAGCAGAGCAGTTCAGCTAGCAAAACCAGTTCAACAGTCTCCAGACTTTTACCATGGGCTATCTGAAGGAGGGTCTGAGTCAAAGATCAGTGAGGTCAACAGGGCTTTTCATTTTGCTTCAACAAGGATTAGAGCAAGTGTTAGGGTATCTTCTTGACCTCTCTTCTTAGCATAAGCCCAGTTTGGGGGCAATAGGGGTTAATTCTGGGTTTTCTCTATGAGGCAGTAGTGAGGACCACTACAGGCCAAGGTGTCCAGTCTCTGATACCAGCTGTGTGCAGCTGTAAGTGCTCCATGAGAGTGGAAATGAGTCTACATATTTTGACAGCATAACCAGGAGGTTAGGATAGCATGGAGCAAAATTAATTTCTGGCTATTTGGTTCAACTACATTTGCTGCTGAGATTAAGTCAGTAAAAGCCATGTAGAAATGTGGAAATTAAGACCCTGATACTTCTTCTTTGCCTCATTGTAAGGACACCCTAGATTTTTATAAAGATGTATGACACTCTGCATATTTCAGGTAATTTGTACTGCACACTCCTGCCTGATGAAATAGCAGTAACCAAAGTGATATCTTATTCTGTCTCAAGAGAGACACAGCTGCTTCAGAGATGTTAGCAGGACAGCTTGTTCCTCTCTTACAGCGTCCCACTGTTCACCTCTGCTCTGCTTTATATGTAAGCGGTCATACCACAGGTTATCCATGGAGCTGAAACTAACTTCATTTTGTCCACTACCTGATATCACATTAAGCAGAGTGTTATAAAAGATAAGGAATGGGAAGGCTTCTGTCCTACTGACCTATAAATAAAATGTTTATGTGTTAGGGCAGGATAGGGTTTTTTGGCCTCGGTATGATAAAATTATACAGACTAGCCCCAGCAGACTGTGTTATCATAGATGTGCAGTGGTAAGGAGGTAACTCAGCCCACCAGAGGAAACAGATGAGCAATAACCTTGCAAAAAAAATTAAAGTTTGTGGAATAAGATATTAAATATGCTTTATATCTCTCTAGCCCATACTAGGTGGAGCAAATGCACATACATGTGCATACATGCACACATTCCATCCTGAGGTTCAAAGCAGGTCATTCCTTCTAACAGAATTATTAAATCCAGTATCTTAAATACCTCTATAATTTTACTTTCTCCTGGCATTTTCAAAAACACTGGGTTTTTTTTTACTTAATTCTCCTACTAATATGAGCAAAACACAAATTCAGAACATTTTTTAATACATTTTTCCCTGAGCTTGTGCCCAAGTAGGAGTGCAGCTTTTGCTATTTTGCACTGGATTCTCACAATGAGTAGAGTGGAAAAGGAAGGGCATATCTACACTTTATACATTACCCATAACATATGCCTTGTTACAAGCCTGTTCTTAAGCTCCAGTCCCCTACACCAGGGTCTGCAAATGAAAACTGCCTAACATACGAGTAACTACAGTAGTGCAGCTGAAGGTATTAGTGATCCTCTGTAATCACACAACATTCAAGAAGTCACAAACTCAAGCCTGCTAAGCAGCTTGGCTGAAGTTTCTACATAAGGGAATCTCCTCAAGGCAGAAGATAGGTTAAAGAACATTGGCTTTTCCCCCAACCAATAACCTTTTTTTAGCAAATGGAATATTTTTGCTAATGATAAAAGGTACGATCAAGGAAAATCAGCTGTTGTTAAATCAGCTTTAATTAAATATAGTTTAAGTGCTTGCCAAACTGACCTGAGCAAAAGAAGAAACAACCCACATAACAGATCACCCACTGTTCTGTTATTGATAAGCAAAATGGATAACACGTAGCTATCTAATGTAGTATCTCATGTGCTCAGAGCTGTGAACTCATTCACACAGAGTAATTTATTTGGTTGTAGAAAAAACTTGTAGAATTAACAAATGACTCCTTTCTTTTTCCTCTGTTCAATACTACCAGCACTGCCCTTTGTGCACAGATAAGTGCTACTTCACTTGAAATGTAAAGAAATACCATCTCCCAGCTGCCCGTGCCCAGGCAGTGTGCCATTAAGTGAAGCAAGCCAAAACAAAGGTTTCAGCATAAAACAGCAGAAACTTGTTGCAGTGTAACAAACATGTAGAAGCCCCGCTAAACATCACTATGTTCAGTGCTGCCAGTAAGGTAAGGGTAGTATATACACCTGCATTTCACAAGTTGTTATGCAATGTAGAGCAAAGCTTTGAACAGCCAACTTCAGAGAATTTGTAATGGTCTAAACTGCACAGCAATTACATAACCATAGGCCTTGAAGGATTTCTTAACAAGTAAACCTCCCCCTCTAGTTACCAGGATTTAATTATTAAACCTTAGTTTCATTAACATGATGATTCCCATCACTTCCAGTGTGCCTCTAAGCTTGCTAACAAAATTTCTTAGCTATCAGAAGAAAATCTGATACTGTAACTAAGAGCTGACTGCAAACATAACAGGGCAAAATATTAATTCTCTCCTGCTGGAAAAATTCATAAGAATTTTTAAAAATGCACTTTTTAAAAGAGATGGGACTGCATCAGATTTTAATGACAGTGATATCAGTAACAAAAGCTCTACACAGTTTATGCAACCAAACCTTTACAATAAGCTGCAACCAAAAACACATATCTGACTGCCCTTTTAACAGTGAAGATTTTAATACTGACATTAAAGCAGCAACATTTCCCACAGAAATTACATTTTCTTAATATTTTTGTTTATAAAACTAGGGTATCTGGTTAAGAGGATATCCTCCCTCCAAATAATAGAGTCTGTAAATATTTAGTTGTCTCTAAAAGAAACACAATAATCTATCAGCATAAAAGATTCAATTCCACTAAATACAATATGCTCTTTAAAAGCTTTGTAATGCCAAATCCTTTCCCAAATCATTGCAGTTGTCAATAATGTTATGTACTATTCTCAGCACAGAAATAATGAACTTTTCTCACTTTGTTCTTCCAATTGTAGATTTGTCAGCATAAGGAGGCTTTTGTTTTTAACAGGGGATTGAGTATTTTGTAGTCTCTATGATGTTATGTAAAGTATTATTTCAAATAATGATAACACTTTTACCTGTCAGGCTAGCGGCTTTATCAATGCCATTGTGAAACAGAATGTGCCTTCTCCCACTGATACTTCATAAAATGCTGTGTTTCTCATACCTAAGGTAGTTTTAAGCTGCAAAACATTTGAAAAGCTTTGGAAACTGTGATTTTCTTGCTTAAAGCATAACATTAAAAATTCTGTCATAAACTGACTGCAATGGACTGTTACAGTCTGTAACATAATGTTACGCTTCATGTTATGCGCTAAAATTTATAGGTTATGTTTCCTGTTCAGCTGCAAGTTTCACTGATCCCAGTGTATGTGTTCCAAATAACATTTCTATTTTTCTATGAATCTAGATCATTTTATATCTGTAAGAGTGTCAAACTGTACTGCTGTGTCAAGTAAGGAAAGGGGATAATGATCCTAAATACTTCATAATTAACACTAAGTAAAAACATGGCCATATGTTTATTTCACTTGCATTCATAAAAAAAAGAAATATCTATTATCCTATTCATTTTATTATTCAGCTGGTAATAAAGAAAAGGTCAGATACATCAGGTACAGGTGAGAGGGCTATACACAAACATACCAGCTTCTATGTGCTCTTGTAGCCAAAGCTGAGCTCCACAAACAATTGGAAGCACCCCATCAGCCATGAGTACGTGGGCTTGCTAACAGCCGGGCAGCATACTTGGTGAAGACATAGATTTGAGTTCTTTTTCTCTGTGAGTTCCAGATGCCCTTTGGAAATGACATGCCCCTGCCTGAATTCTCCATTTGGTCACAAAGTGTAGGTTGAAGCAGGGGAGAGGAGATCTTCCCAGCAGGGTCATGACCCTGCAAGGAGAGCCAGCTTCATCCAGCCTTTCATATGGGTCTTAATTCCTTGTGTATTGTTTACCCTCTCGCCTTCATTAACCTGTTTGGTTGGTACAGAGTGTAAGTTTTCTGAGGCAGACAACTCCCTGTCTGTATGTAGTGCCTACCATAATACAACCTCACTCGTTAGCTGGGTTGCTAGACACAGCAGCAGTAATTAGAGCAGCCACTGTTACTGGACATGTAATATTAACTGATACAGACGACATCCTGCACTGTGTACACCAAGAAAGATGCAGCAGCAACAAGGTCTTTAATTCTGTTGAAGGAAGGTGTTCGTGCTCTGTTGGTATTCTCTGATACTCTGAACGGAACTCATTCATTAGCATTCAGGTCTTCTGCTTGCAGAGAACAGCTGAATGAAAGACATATTTCTTCTTTTAATCTTTTTGCTCCTAACGTGCAGAAATTAGGGTTCTCATGTACATATTTTACGTGGCAGAGGAGATAAGAACCAGCAGATAAAGTTCAAAACGTCAGTGCAACAAGGTTCAACATGTCCTCCATTTGAGTAAGGGACTTATCAAGAACAGGGAGCAGTAAAGAGAGCAGCTGGCTTTCCAGATAACGTTCTTAACCTCATAGGACCTTTCAAAATATAATGCAAACATGCCAAGGGTTATTTCTCTCTAATTTTTACTTATTTTTTATTGTGACAGAGTGGGGACAGTATCAGTGACTGACATGTCCTCCTATTTAGGACTGTTCCAAAAATGAGGAGATTGGAAGGGCTAACCTCTGTATCAGGAGTTCTTCCCATTGCAAGCCAGTCATAATGGTGTCTCCGTATCTTTCTGACAGCAGGAACTGCTCCATTTCCTGTGACAATAATCTTCTGGAACAGGGCAGGAAAAAAACAAACCTCAAAGAGATGCTGCAATCCTATCACTTACTTTTCTCCCTTGGGTTGACTTATTCTTTCTGGAGACCATGGAGGTTGCAGCTGTGTTCCTGACAACAGTCATGCTAGAAAGCAGAGGGGTCCTTTCCCCCATTAACTGCATTGGTTATTACACAGCCGGTTTGGCCCTCAGGGTACAGAGCCTCACAAATATAATTTCATAAGTGAGAAGTTCAGTTTTGTGTTGGTACTGCACTGTAAAATATTCCAAAGCAACATTGCAGAATGCACATGTTTTAAGGCAGGCTTGGTGGCAACAGCGTCCTATCTAACAGTCAAATCAAAACCAATGACAGTATTGCCTTAGTGAGAACTGGGTAAGACTGGAACACTGAGGAGATGTTGGAATGATGTCTTTCTTCTTTTAATTAAATGGTTGACTTGTCCTTTTGAAGTTAGGGGAGACAGTTGTTATTTCTGTAAAGACTGTATCAACTTCTGAGACAAGGATCACTACCTGAGAAGGTAAATCTTCACTCTGTGTAGCAAATGTCTTTTAAGTCAGCTGACCTTGTGCCCATCAAGGTTGAGTGCGCTGGCGTACTTCCACCTCATAACAGTACCTATTCTGCCAGTGACTGAAAGATGAGAAGTACATCAGGGAAGTTTACAACATGAAATTACTCATATCTTAACAATTATCTAGGGAGTTACACTGAAAAATAGATCTTGCTGCATAAAATTTGAGTTCCTGTCTTGAAATCATCTGTATGTCCCCTGTGTGCCTTTTGCATACACTGGCAAGTTATACAGACTTTAGAAAGAGAATCAATCACAGGCAAGACTGAAAAAAAAAATAATCCGTCACAGCCTTTTCCTTTTAGTGACTTCTGGATCATTTTTTTCCAGTCAAGCTGACATTTACATTTTAAATAACACTTTGTTAAAAATCACCAAGGTATGAAATAGTTGTCTTGCAAGGAACAAAAATAGCTTAGCACATATTGTCAAAAGAGAAACAAGAGTTTCTGTTATAAAAATTTGTCTCATATTATTTGGATGTTGACCTCTCTTGTGCGATCTGAGGCTTCTTACTTAACTAGATTCTCAGAAACTTATCATGCCGACTTGCTACTGGAAGCCACTAACAGCTTTTACACCCTCAACTTCATACTGGATTTACATGGCAATTGACTCTTACCTTTATATCATCTGTGTTAATAAAATTTTAGTGTTTCATCACTAGCAAGGTGAAACCGGGAAAACTGTAATATTTTGGGTTCCCCTGCTCAAGAAAGAAATGGACAAGCTGCAGACAGCACAGATACACTAGGATTAGGGAACTAGCACAAATGCCTACAAGGAGAAGTTAAGAGTCCTGGGTTTATTCAATATGGAGAAGGCTAAGCAGAGATCTAGTTGTCTCCAGTGACTAATGGGGAGTTACAGAAAGAGAGACAGACTCTTCCCAGAGGTGCACAAGGAAAGGGTGGGAGGCAGTGGCCTCAGGCTGCAGGAAGAGAGATTCTGGTTGAATATAAAGAAAAAAGAATCCCCGTAAGTGTTTTGAAGCACTGGAATGGGTTGTTCAAAGAGGCTGTGGAACCTCTGCCCTTGGAGATTATCAAGTCATGACTGGGCACAGCCCTGAACAACATAGTCTAACTTCAGATTTAGTCTTGTTTTGAGCACAAGGTTGTCTTAGATCTGTCATTCTAACAGCTACTTAGGTGAAACACTCCTTACACTGTCTGCTTCCTACAGATGCTTCAGGAGACTTTCAGTATCTTTCAAATCTTGTTTATAATGATGAGTCATTCAAGCAGTGTATGGATGAGTGTCCTTCTTTACTCCAGCCTAGACCAAAAAGCATTCAAAATCAAGCCTACCACCACAAACTCTCTTCCATCAGATGGTAACTAAATTGCTCATGCCACGGATCTGTCAGACAAAGTCACTGGAAGTGTAATGCTATGTTAAGTAGAAGTCTGATCCGGCCCCAGAACAAGGAAAGAAGCCAAACCAGTGCTGGCTTTCTAAGTGCTAGCAATCCAAAATATGACTCATGTAGCGAATGCATTTGACATCAGTTTATGTAACACAATTTTTATAACTTTTCTATGGCTCAGGAAACATCTCTCAGCCTTACCTTGAGTGTACACACTTAGATAGACCATGTATGCATACATACATTTATACATATATATGTGTGTGTGTATTTATGTACATACGTATATGTATCTGTCCACATATGAAGTACACACATAAAGAGATATAGCATGAGTAGATTTCTGTGGTGCTAAACTTTGTAGAATATCTGGAAATGGCTGAGCTCAATTCCATCTTCTTTTACACCAATATCATTACCTTTATCCACATTCCTGGAAAATCGCCTTTTCTGAAATGTTATACTCTGGTAAATACTGATCATGGTCTTCTGGCAGTAAAAATTAACCTTAGCAGGGATTGTCTAATCTGTCCTCATAACACAAGCCAAATGTGGGCATCAGTCTTCCATATCACCATTTCTATTGGTGATAGAAGATGTAGATGATTTGCCTGGGTATAAAGATTCTGTATGAATAATGTCCTGCATGTGAGTAATTTTAAATACATTACTCTCCCTGTGAAAAACGGTGAATTTGTTTCAGTTTCCCATCACTGACTGTGCTCTGTGCATTTTTGCATTGTGAACAGTATGAGTCCTAAGCCTCATGAGTTTCATTAGTAGCCAAGCTGGTTTTATTTGCATGCATTTAAAAACCTAGAGTAGGTGTCAAAAGACAGTTTTTGAGGAGACTGTGTGACTGTCCCCCGTTGCTGAGCTAGAAGTGTATCTGATCCCCCAAGGAAGCCTGATGTCTGTCTTTTGACATGGTCTGTGTAGCATGGTAGCAATTCAAGACTATTGAAAATTAAAATTATTTTTAGAAATCCATTGGCCTCATTTTAGTTGTCTACATTTTGTAGGTTTTTTCTTTTTCATGGGGAAATCCTGATATCTTTTCTGCCCTTCTCCTGGGAATAGAGAATGGCATTTGCAAGAAAAACATTCTTACCAAGGCTTCCCAGGTAATGTCTCCTTTGTTACATTTTTCCCTACTCTTATATTTTGAACCACTGGATTGTTTATTTTTACTTGCATTTCTTAAGTTTGCTTACAGCACACTTGCTCTATATTCGCACCTTCTTGCTCACATTTCAGGAAAAAAATTACCAGCCATGACAACCGTTTTCTAGCAGCAGTCTACAATGAAGTGCAGAGTAACAGTCACAGCGTATCAGCAGTTCGATCTCAAATACACATAAACGTTTAGGTTGTTACTTCCAAGCTAACTCTGAAATATGAATGTTCTGTCATAACTCTAGCTCCTGTTGGAATGGCATCAGGGCCAAGGAACAAAACTCTTCTCTCTAAATTCAGGCACAAGGAAGTGTTACATAGGATCCTGAGCCACCTCGGTCCACCCTGTACAGGTGGACAGTCTACAACTCGCTGCTGAGAAAACTTTCTTTTCAGTTTCCACATCAGAGAGCAAAGTTTGTTTCCAGTTTAGCAGAGGAACTGGTACTACACTCAGCTGGTGTTCAAAGGGGGAAGAAAACCCCTCTCTTTTAGCTCAGTCCAAGAACAGCTGACCCTTGGTGGTCTGTGTAAAATGGGTTTCTATTCTGACTTATCCATAGCCACTGGGCTGTTTCCCTGCTTGGTAAGACACCAGTGTGCAGGATGGGAACACTTTCTTTTAATTTACTGGTATCTGAACCTCAAAGTTCAGCTGTCAGCAACCATGGTGAACTCTATCCTAGTTTCACAAACCCTATGAATCTCCTGAGTTTCTTGCAAAAAGGCTAAGCAGAGATCAAGTAGAGCAGAAGGGGCAGGCTGTCATACTTTAAGGAACAGTAAGTGTGATCTCTGCAATATTTGTCAGAAACCTCAGTGGGGCTTGCACAAAACTGATAGTGCTCACACAGCAATTCATCCATAAGGAATGGCAGATGCCTTCAGCACAGGACAACTGCAGTGGAGGAAATTAAATGCAGAATTTCCTTTCATCTGGATCCAAGAATTTGTGATTGCCTGCCTGAGCACCGGAAAAAAAAAAACAAACAAGCTATTAAATGCTCGGATATTGGTGAAGTTCTACAGTTCTCCAGCATCAGGAAGAAAAAAAAAAATCTTCAACTGAAGGAACACATACCATTTGCCATCACCAACAGAACAGATGGTGAACTTCCAGCTGGTTAGAAAGTATGTGCCATGAACTAATTACTTGGCATGTACAGCAGGTACCGTTTCATCTTCCCTCAAGACAGATTTTGAGATGAGAAAAAATTCAGAAGGAGCTGTAGGCCACTAGACTTCCCCCAGCATGGGATGAGGAAGGTACTTGGGAGTTTGGATGAACTTCTAGCTGCACCACTTCAAGTGTAGGAAGTATTTACAAGCTAAGAGTTGTCTAAAACTAATTAGCTGAAGCCCTTTGGAAATAGTCTTCAGTGAATCAGCTTGCCTTGAGTTCATGAACAAAACACAGATCTGGCTGCTGGCAAAATGTTATAGTGACTGGATCCTGTCTTCTGGATTCTGCTACTGTGCTGAGTACACCAAATGGTGCAGTTCAGAATATCACCAGAAAAGAAACATAAAAGGATTTTCTTTGTTGCTTACTAAATTCCAGTTATGAAATTAAGCTGAAATTTGTTTACAGGGATTCCACCAAATTCAAACAAATCATTACTAAATAGAGCCATAAATTATTAGACAGAACAAAAAATAGACTGGAACAACAGTCAAACAAACCACTTTCCCAGGAATTATTCTCTGTTGTGACCACACTAACTAGAGAAACTGTGCTGACCAGCAAAGAAAAGTAACCATAATGCTGTAATAGCAAACCCCAGTATTATCAGGTTACTAAAGATGCCTATGAAATATTCTTTTATAGCTGTGAAACTGCTCATCACTCAGCGACGAAATAACTTAGAATATTAGTCTCAGCTGAATTTGAGATGTTTCTGAGCCTCTTTTCAGATTTCAGTGTTCCTAGGGCTACGTGAGCTATGTACATTAATTGCACTCTAATTCTAATAGAGCCCAACCCATTAAAACACTGCCATTATGTTTATTCAGTCAGCAACTCCTGACTCCTTGTGAATAGAGCATATCACATGTAGGACTTCAGTACAACAGCTAACTCTCCATCTGCACAGCTGTGAGTATAGAAATCTCTTTGTGAGAGACCACTAACCTGTTCTACAGGTACTTGTATGTTCTTTTCCTATGCTGTTTGTGACTCTTGCCCTTCCACAGCTAAGTCAGCAAGAGCATCTCAGTGATACAGAATTAAACCCAAACATCCACCAGGACTGATGAAAATCTATGTTGTTTTAATGTGTTTTGAATGGAGACTTTGTCTTGTAGTGATGTAATGTTATCTGCTGGCATTTTTAGTCCAGTTTCCTAGAAAGCATCTGTAATAATGCTAGAACAGGGCTAAATTTTTATTTCTTTTTTTTTTTTTTTTTTAGAAATGTGTAGGGTTCATGCAAATGGGATTGTTATCGCTATAAAAGTTTGAGGCAACTCCCAGTGACTTGGCAGAGCCTTCCAACACGTACCCAGAGGAAATAAAGCTTTTTTGTTGGGTGGTTCTTGTACTCAGGGCCTTCACCTTAATCTTCAAAGGCCTTCATTAACTCAATCTCAATTTCATAAAAAGCACCTCTTCCCCTCCTTGTGAGGTTTATTTGTAACAGTTCCACTCCTTTGAAGTGCCAAACCCGTTGACCTTAAGCACATAACATGTGAAAGCAGAACACAAAATTTTCTCAGCTACTTCCTCACATCTCTTCAGCAGAGGAAAAAAGAACGTCCGCAAACCAATCCACTTTGAGGCCAAAATGTCAAATACTTTTTTGCAATTGGTTGCACACAAACCCACAAGAATAAAAATAGTGATAAATGCATACAGGAAACGTCGGGGGGGAGGTGGCGAATAGAAATTGTTAGCAGAACGGGGGAGGACTGGAGGAAGAGGTCCACAACTGCTGTGAAAGATAAGCATCAGTCTCACATGTGCTTCTGAGTGCTCCCATGGTCAATGAGAAAGCCCAACAATGCAGAACAATTGCAAAAAGTGAAAGATCCTTGGAGAAAAAAACACAGTGAGCAGATGGGGAAAAGGTCACAGACATCTTGTAGGACAGGAGTTGGACCCTAACCCAGAACCTGGACCACACAGCCTCTTACACTTGCAAGATTTATTCAGAAGTGCTAGTATAGTGGTTGAAGACTGTAGCATAAGAACACATAACAAAATGACAGCTTTTTTGAGCTTGTATGAAAAATTACTATTTTACAGAAATTATTTCCTGATGGGAGTTGAAACGTTATTTCTTCTGCCTCTAAGCTCTTTCTGCATTTTAAAGTAGCTAAAAATAGAGCCTAATAATCCATAGTTGATATCCACAGGAGTGAAATTCAGACACTGAGTGCACAAATTGAGAAACCAGGTAGGTATTTGTGTGTGTAGTTTTCATGTTATAAATATTAATGTGCCTCTCCTCACCCGGTGTGTGTACATACAGTAAAATGCAAGACCCTCCAATTTTTAGAATATGAAATGGAAAAAAGAACAAAGTCAGTGTTTAGGAAATACTGAAGAAAAGAATGCAAGGTGAGATACTGGAAACCTACACTTCATTTGCATTATGCATGAGTCACTACCACAACACCTCTACCATAAAAGTACTATATGCACAGACAATAAAATAAACCCCATTTACTTGTTTAGTATAAAATTTTTTACAGCTTTTCTAAAGGCAGGGTAGCATGGATGATACCGTAAATTCTTCTGTGCTCTTTTTTCTATCTTCTTACAGCTTTAGCATCTTTCAGTTGTGTCTGCCTGTACACCAATCACTCTTGTCTGGTAGGTGTGTTAGTACATCTCTTCTGTCACCGGATAAAATGCTAAAGCATTTTAAGTATTTAAAGCATTTAATGTATTATCTACCTGCATGTATTATATACCAAAGGAAGACTGGTGAAAAAGATCCTGCTTCTAGAGAAAAAATACAACAAAAAATTGTTCTCTAAAGTGAGGCCCAATGAGAAGAAAAACCAGCAAATGCACACAGATAGGTAAATTTACAACAGAGGAAAGACTCCTTCCCTTCCCCCAGTGCTGCAGCTATCCTGTGAAAATGCGGAACGGTGAAGATACTTACAGATGCCCAAGACATACTCTCCTTCTGCTTTTTGCTTCTTGAATGAAATCCTTAATCCTCTGTGACCAGCTATTTCTGCTCTCTACAGGCTCCAGTTTAAAGTACAGAAGCTGAGCAAAGTGTCTTTTCCCAAGGGAATCAACACACAGCTCAGATTTCATGCAGCCTTGTCTGGTAGGGATGATCTACGAAAGCAGAAGCCCCAAGAAGGACCCCTTCTCATGGTGGGGATGTTGGCAAAGCCCACATTGCACCAGGAAAGGTGCACAGCACACCTGTTGCTCCCCAGTCACAGCACGGGTGGAGTGTCCCTCCTTTTCCCTGCTCTGCAGGTGATGCAGTTCTTGCTTCTTGAACAGGTTTTCCAAGAGTTATTGGACCAATATCCAGCTCTCCAGCTGAGATCATATGAATGTCTGTAGTTTTTTGTTTGTTTGTTTGTTGGGTTTTTTTTAGGAAAATCTGTGTGTAGACTCATTATTCTCTGCTTTGTATTTTTATCAATTCTTGCACATTTTTGAGCAGCCTCTATGAAAGCCACGCTTCTGAATGCTTGTTTTGCTTGTACACGGTATGCTAGGCCTTGTGTTCTAGGTAGGCTAAGCTGATATTTTTCTTTGTTCAAGTGCCAGATAATGACCAGTCTGAGAATGAGACAGCAGCTTTGCAGAGTGCATGCTTTAGCCCTCCAATCAAGACAATTGAATCTCATTTCTAAACACAGGACAAGGCAAAGTAACTTACACAGAAACTGATATGGTTTTGCGCTAAACTTGATGTTTTCATCAGAAAAATGAACAAGTCTTTAAACAAAGGCTAGACCACTTCATGATGATGTACCCAGAAAGTCTGTCAGGCAATAGTTGTATAATACTATGTTTCAGAAAATCAATACCTACACTTTATACAGTTCTAAAAGTATCCTGTTTACTTCTGCGGTGATAACATAATTTTGTCTGGAAAATAAACCTGATACCTAGCATTAAAGTTTAATAGATAAACAAATCCAGATTTTCCTCCTGATGTGTCTTCTCCTGTTCTTCAATTAGTTGAAAGGCATCACACTGTATAGCTTAAAAAGCATTTCTTTTTTTTTTTTTTTAATCTGACAGAGAAGGTAAAACATTTCATCTGATAGCTAAATCTAAGTAGTGTACTGTAGTGAGTGTATTTAGGATAGAACAAAACAGAAGGGATATAAATATAGCAGCTTGTATGAAACTTTAGCTCCACAGCATCCTGTGGCAAAACCCCAATTTATTTCACAGAGCCAAGACCTTATCTAGCAATCACAGCACAAAGACAGCTGACACTGCACAACTTTTAGAGGGAGACAAAAAACTAAAACCTCAATATTCAGGATACAGTCAAGTTTAGATTCAGCTGAACTCTGAGCTGACATCCAGCACATGGTTTATTCACTAGAGGGAAATGATAGATGTTACAGAATTTAAGTGTGGTATGAAGAACAGTCAAAATGTCGGTCAATTTTAAATCAAAATGCCAATCTTTCTCTTTAATTTCATGCATTAAAAACCTCTCTACAATCTTCACAGTCTACAAGAGTTCAAGGATGACCTTCTAGTCTGGTCAGTTGTAAAGTAATCTTCTGAAATACTTACCATGCCATAAGGATAGCAACAATGGGAACGGGAGGGAACTGAGGGGAAAGAATAGGGCAAAACCAGTCTGCACATCTGGGCAAAAAACAGCAGGGAAGACCAGAGTTCATTTTGGCCAAACTTAGAGAATCTTTATGTGTATGCTTCCATAATGCTATAGATCGTATCGTCCCAGAAATGACAGAAAAATGCCTGGTTTATATGAGTTCCAAGATGCTACAACAGATTAAAGAAGAAATAGTAAAATATTTACTAGAGAGTGCCCTGGACATACTGTGTAGCTTAAAGAAGGGAAGGATGCAAATCCTTCAGAGCAGCAAATACTTCACAGTTCCAGCTGATATGAATGACAAAGGTCTATTGACTTCAGTATTGTGGTCTTCGATCTTGAATAAGTATTTCATTGTCTTCTGGAGGCATCTGGTCTAACAGTGCCTAGCTTTCTGATCTGCAGAGCACTGGCTTTTTTAAGCATCCTGGCAATGAAATTGAGAAAACTCTCTGTATCCTGTAAGTAAATGTTATGCAGAAAATTGCTTTCTTAAATTAAAAATGGTTTCCCAATGAAAATAAGGTTTGTGCAAAAATGATGGCATTATAAGTTATTTTTTATTTATACCCTTAATTTCATGTCAGAATGTACTAACTAGTACTACTACATTTCCAGGGGAATATTGAGATTTTAAATAAAATATTTTTAAAATTATTCCAAGGGAGAAGCTGATAAATTTTCTATAAATGCATCACTAAAAGAAAGGAAAGGTGGTTTATTTGGAACTGTGTAGAATAGAAATAATACTGAAGTTACAAAATTATTTTCAGTTCCCTGTAAGTGCAATGCTACACGCCACTGAGGGCATGTTCATTAAGGCCTGATTTTCCAGGAACTTAATAATCCACCTATTAACTACAAGTGCATAACCACTTTCATTGCAATCACACCTAAAGTCAAACCTGTGCCTTGCTGCTTGTCTGAACTAGGGCCTAAGGCTACCTGGATCTTCAGTACGGTTTTTGTAATGTTCTTAGAGGAGCCGTAGAGGCCAGCGCCCGGTGAGGAGCAAAGGAGGGCAGCAGCTCGGCTGAGGTGCCTGAACGTCAGGCAAGGTCTCTGGGCAGCGAAGATGCCGCTGGCTTCCAGAGCAAAGGGAAAAAGGAAAACAGTGTCTCCAGCACTTATCTGAGGGTGAGGGAGTGGGGGCAGTGGGAATTAGATGGTTTTGTACATAGTGCAGGAGCAAGAAAGAGCACAGAGATTGCTTCGGAGTGTTGGAATTAACCTTTGGGTCTAATGTTCATGTAGTTTTGAAATTCCCACTGAGCTTGGTGTCTTCAAGGGGACAGTTGCCATAAGAAATATTATTTTCCTTATATTTTCTGTAAAATTGACAACATTATTTTAAACTATTTTTTAAATGCCTGTAAGCACCACTGAAAATCTATTTTGCCAGGGGAGTTAAATGTTAGCTTTATGCTACAGACACAGTTCCTGATCCTTCAGGATTTTAAGAATGTAAATAATTTTGCACATATTATCAACACCATTGCTGAATATTTATTTACGTATGTAAAGATAATCACATGTACAAATGCTTTTAGTGTTGGTACAAATGCTTTTGGGCACTTAAAAAATCCTAACCATAAAAAGAGGTGCGTGGGGGGTCAAATCTAATTCTACAAGGGTGGTGAACTTTTCATAGCATGTGTCAGAGACTGACTTGATAGCTGTAAACAGAAGCAATTTCCAGGAGTCAGTCCTTTTGTTCCTCTGTATTTTTCTTAAATGAAATCGTCTGTCCTTTTCTTTCAACACTTTAATTTTCATTAGCTTCAGAAATCACTTTGCCATTAATGAAGGTCTGAATTCTTCATGTTCGCTGAGAAAAGCCTTAATATAAACAAACACCTAGTGCAAACTCATTCCGTGGTAGTTAATAATGCTAGCCTAATTTATATCTTCTTACTATCTGACAACCATCTGTAACAGGCAAGTTTCTGTTCTCACTGTTGTCCTCCTATTGCTTAAACTTGCACACTGGAAACTCAACAGTCAGCATCAGTCTAAAGTAAATTAAAAGCAATCTGCAGTAGCTGTTTTACTGAAGCCTTTTGCCTGAAGCGACTAAAAGCATAGTCATGGACTTCCTTTAGATTTTGGAGAGATAGAAACCTCATTAGGTTTCTCAGGCCATTTAAATTTCTGAAGCTCAAAAAGTTAAACCAGAAGGGGAGAAGTATCTTCCTGTCAGAACACAGATCACAGAGGTTGCCTGCAGCAGCAAAATAAAAAAAAAAAGTAGGTGTTTCCATGAATGGTCATGAAGAGGGAGGGACAAATATCCTACAATTTCCCCCAAGTGATTGAATAATCC
>JAVJGJ010000037.1:33267603-33293416 GCA_035590215.1 Microhierax caerulescens
CCCAAGTGATTGAATAATCCTCCAGGGAAGCAATGCCTCAGTAATCCTTCTGTGTGTGACTCAGCATTACACCTCGTGGAAGAATCAGTCTCTGGTTTTTAAAGTTCACAATATAAATTTGACAATTTGCAAAAAAAGGTTTCCACAGTTACAAGTGCAAACTTCTGCAGATTTTTTTTTTAATTTTCCATTATTATTGGCGACCCTTTTGCAGCATGTTGGAGGCTTAAACGGATATACATACTGTAAACATGAACATGACATTGTAAATTCTGCTGTGCATTGGGAATGGGAAAGGGAAATATAATTTGCTACATCTGCTCTGAACTGAGAGGGCAGAAAAGAGGAGTTTTAAGAAAACTTTAATTGTCTATGTAGTTTCCAGGGCTTTCCTCAAATGTATGGTATAAACACCGTCCCCGAGAGCACTCCCACGTTAAAGAGAAAAGCAGCATGGATGTAACAGACCCTCCAACTCCTTGTCTTTTCTCTGGTGCTCCGAGCGTGCACAGAGCCATGAATTGCTGTGCCTAAGTGACCCAACAGGGTGTTTTACCCCCAGCAAGTACTGTCTTACTTTTGAATGTGAAGAAAATGGAACATAAAATAGCTACCTGAATTATCCTCCATATACCAGCTAATGTCTAGCAGATCTGGACATGAAACTTTGACTTTCTAAATCCTAATCATATGCATGTCAACCAAGGCAGTTTCCATTTAACCTGTCCTTTGGTGTATGGTATCTGGTGTATGGTATATGGTAACTGTTCCCTGTACCAGAGGAGCTACAGGAAATGCTCCAGGAATTGTGACAAAGCAATACATTGCTTCTTACTGTGTGATCTATCTGATGGTTTTTATTGATGACTAGTTACAATTCCAGTAGGATATGTACCTCAGACTCCTTATGTTTACATCTGTACCCATATTGCACTGGTATGTAACGGTATTACTGCATTAAGGCATTCTATCCATCACTAAATTATGCATGCATTCAGCAGCTGTTCTGATCAGCTATACGCAGATATAGATTGAATTACAATGGAAAGCTGCCTTTGAATATCTAGTAAGGGATGGCTTTATTAGTGTTACACTTGAAAACAAAGGGTTTTCAGAAGGATTTTTTTTTTTTTTTTCTGGAAAATTGCATTATATGAAAGCAGAATTTGTCTGGTGCACAGTCCTGAGGAATCAGCCAGAAAGCTATTCTGCTTTCTGTTTATTATTTCACCTCTGGTCCATCCTTTATAGGACTCAACCATGTAAACCACTTGGGACTTCTGAATAGTGTGTCCTCACACTAATACAGATTAGCTTGCACTCTCTTCTCTATTTCTTTTAAAATTGATTTTAATGTAACTTGCAAAACTTTCTTCTCTATAAATGCAGGGTTCCGGATTTTTAATAGGTGTCCATCCATGTGCATGTGCTCATCAAGGATTTTATGAAGTAGTAGCTGGCAAAGCTCAATGCTTCATTAGTGTTAGAGCCACATAACAATTTTCAAAGTGCTTTTCTTACTAGCTTTATACAACCTTTCCTGCATTCTGTGCTGTGTTTGCCTCCATCATGATTTGTAATATGCCAAAGGAATACAGCATGAACAGGCCAAGTATTAAATGAAAACTCTATGTTATACCAGTGTCACTGAGAATGACAGCTTGCAAAGAAACTAATTCTGTTAATGCTGTTTAGGTAGCAGCAATGGCAGTGCATTTCTTAGATGGTTAACATTCTTGACTAAATGTATTTTGGAAAAATTGGGGTCTGGTGAAAATGAAAAATTTCCTGTGGAAATCAATGTTCTTGACAGCAATAGTAAGGTTTCTATAGGGAATTCTTAAACTTTGATCTTTAAACCTTCTCCTTGTCACCTTTGGTTTTCAAAGCACTGAAATTTGCGACATTCTAAATAATGACATTCTAAAATAATATATTGACAATGAATAGAAGGGAGATTTCTTACTGAAATGTGAATGTAGTAAACATTACTGGGTTTCAAAGTTTACCCATGAGCTGAGCATCACTGAAGAAATGCAGCCTATCAGAACTGTTCCACGAGCACAAACTGGGACTTTTTATAAGGTCTAGTCCCCTCTTTGGGCTACAGATTGGTCTGAGTGAGGTTAGACACGAGTCAGTCAGCTACTCAGCATAACAAGAGCATATCAGCCACCAAGAGAGTTCAGATCATTAAGTACTGATCCCAGGAGTTTCAGTGCAGATGTTGTTTACCAGAATTGCTTTAAGCTCAGTGTTCTGTGTGTTGAATATCGTGTTTAATGATACTCAGGATTTATAAAATTTTTGCTTGCATGGTTAAGCTTTTTGCTTTTCTTTAGCAGTTGAGGAATCAGGGAGTTACATAAAGATAATTTAGTATTACAATATAAATAATACCATATAGTGTGCTTCCATAAATCACTTTTTTCTACCAGATATTCCACATGGCTGCTGTCATGTAATGTGTAATGTTTGACAACATAGCTCACTATATTTTCACTGGGTTTACTTTTTGTTCCAGAGCTGTGAACCATTGCTGTTCTGCTTGCTCATGTATCATAAGCATTGTCACCTGGATATAGATATAAATGGTCATCTGGTTATCAAAATAAATGTCTATCTGCCACAACCATTGGATTTGAACTTGTGAACTAGATTCAGTATTTGTTTCTCCTTCTATTTGGACCTTAACCAGCTTTGATGCTTCACCTAGGTACAATCTTCAGACTCACTTTGTATTTAGCAAGCCTCATCTGCCAGGATTTGAAAAGGAAGTAAATTGCCAGATAATTGGAAAATTTCATGTTTATTTTGGATTAAAGAATAAAAGAATTAAAGCAGATTGCCAAAGAAAGCGATAGGACCAAGGGTTATTTTCATGTTTTATTGGCACAATCTTTATGGTCCACACTCTCTCTTGTGGCTATTTAATTTGTGATTACAAAGCATATGACTCTTTGAACGTTCATATACATATGGCTAATGCAGGTTCTGACTATTCTATTCAGTATCAGTATAGCATAGATAATGTGTATACAAATTATTATACTGCCATTATTTATATATATGCCATATATTAGTCAGAGACATGGTCTCCCAGTGTCAGTAATAACATGACAAAATACAACAAAGATATTCCTCTATATCGAACAAGAAAGTGAAATCTAAAGGCCTTTTTTTATTATTTTATTGTGGTGTTGGGTGTTTTGTAGTAAGGAGCTATAGATCCAGATTCTGTTCTGGTGTAAAACAAGTAAAACTGTGAAATTAATGAATTTGTTTTCCTCTAGGCTGGCCAAGGTTCCAGCCACAGTTCTTAAGCAAATGCGCTCTGTATTTTTTTTCTGTCATTGCTATCATCTTATTTTTCATCCAGTTCTTAACAAGTGAGATACTACTTCATTTCGCAGGCTTGCACCTTACAGTAGTTTTCCTTTTATTTGTGCAACATCCCAGAACAGAGCATAAATTGAACCTGCTGGTCTCTCTTAACATGTGTTGTGTGGCAGAAAAAACTATTGCAAATCTACACAAAGCCTAGATTTAAGGGTAGCGATGTTTGCGTGCAGAAGGATATCTGTCCATCTGACGGTGGCAGTGCCACCCCAGCCTATCCGTCCTTTTCCCATGGCTTGTCTATATCTCCCAGGGTTACAGCAGAGCCCCATCACCTGGGTTGGAGTAGGCATCTTGTAGAGACGTGTCTCCTCTACTCACTCCCATTTACTTCTTTCTAGGACACCAGGAGGTATCAAACTTTCACACAACCTGTTTTCTATCGTTTGGTCATTAGTGGAAATCCAAGCTGACCCCCTCACTTGTCTTCTAGATGGACCAGGACATCTGGTCCACCAGCCATGGAAGAAGCAGTAGGAAGCAGTGGAGAAAGCAGGGTGTCCAAGCACCCAGACTGCTATGTCTGGGCAACCGAAGCTGGTCTGAGTCCCACTGCCTCGGTCCTCCCCACTTGCTAGCCATGTTCTAAGCCACTTCACTGCACAGCCTGGCATGCAGCTGACCAGAGGCACGTGGATTTGCGCAGGGATAGTAGGGCAAGGGGGCTGAGGGAAGGCAGGAGGGGACCATGTGAGGTGGTGGGCAGAGAGCAGGAGGAACTGAAAAAGCCAGTGCCAAGAGCAGTGCAGGCTGGTGGAGAAATAACATGCAGAGAACCAAATCCTCATGAAAAGAATCTTGCATAGTTAATAAACCTTTCTCTTTTTCCTTTAAATTATCTTTTCATTTGCAACCAGGATTGTGTTTATCAAAAACTTTTTTTATTATTATTAATTATTTTTAGTCTGATTTCAGCCTGACCGGTCTGAAATTAAAGATGGTGAGTCAGAAAGTGCTCAGCTCCATGTATTATACTGAGCTGCCACAGAGGACGGCCCATTTTTCACACAACAGCAACACATTTTTCAGGTCTTCCTAAAAGCTTTATTTTCAATTCCGTTGTTTCCTTGCTGTAATAAACAAGACTATATTGCAGTGAGGAATGCCACAGGGTTATATTAATGAGAATTTTATTAAATCATACTGATGTATATAGATACACAAAACAAACCTCTGTCGGAAGACAAATCCCATTCTTAAAGCCTACAGTACCTTATTAGACTTGCTGTACATATGATCTAGGAAAGATCTACCAAACCACGTTAAAGCATCTTACAAAACATATGAAAGTGAGAAATGTGCATAGTTGATTTTTAACTCAGTACTGGGTTTGATTTTAAAATACATCACATTCATTGGTAGTTGTAGGATGGCCTCATGAACCCTAAAGCATGGCTGCTAATAATATTGCAAGATAGGTATATATACAAACTTTATATATATCAAACTTTACACTTTCATTCTTCCTCTTGATTACATAGCTTCTCTAGATTAATGTAGACACTCCTAATTTTTTTTTAACTTTCACCTCACAAAAAAAATTCTTCTCCATAAAAATTGAACCCTATTTTACCATTCTAATTCTTAGAGTTATTTTATCTCTTCTACTGTGTTTTTCTAATATCACTCTGCAACTGAGAAAAATGGGAGAATAAAGAACACTTAACAAGTTCTATAAAAGATGGAAAGATGTACTGAAGCTACAGGTTCACTCTAACTGAATGTTTATTGTAACAGAGAAAGAAGGATGATGAAAAAGAAATATTATTTAAGCTCTAACAAGGATGTGAACTTGATTGTCTTTATCTTTAATCATGTGATATAATATATAGTTCTTTATGGGAATTTGAACATCAGTACAGTTGTTCCAGGCTATCATATCGTAACTTACTTTTCACCATCATCTTTTCCCCTTTGTGATCATTCATTCTTAGTCACTAAATACTCTTCCATACATTGAAAATGTTACTAGGGTCAGAATATTTCTTAATCACAAAACTAAATAGTGTGGGATTCTCAGGCATTGCTGTATTTTTATTTTAAATGTATTTTAAGTGTAACATTTTTAAACATAGTGCTTTTACTGGTTACACTGTGTTTTTCTTGCATTCACTTGGAAATCAGAGTGTATATATGTTCATGATGACTAATTCTGTATCACTGCAGATTATGGAAGCAGAAATGGGTTCTTCCTGAAACCTCTGAGTTAGTGAAGGTCTAAAATATATTTTTTTTCTTTAAGAAGTTTCCATTAGGGGACTAATGATCTCCTGTGGGACTACATATTGGAACAATTTTCTTAAGCTTATCCAAAGTAAGAGAACACAAGCTGATGCCTCTGGTATCAATGAATTAATTTTCCTTTACAAATAAATAAGTTGTAAGTATCCACATATTCTTTCAGCCTTAATAAAAGTTTTGTAACAATAAAATTTACCCTCTGATTTTCATAAGACTTTATGCAGAGTAATTTCCAGCACAGTGGGGAGTTCCATTCTTTTGAGAGAAGGGCAAGTCTGTTCTAGAAAGGACCTGTGTATACCCTGAATACTTATAGTGGTTTCTACTTTTCCTTATACTACAAAGTTAAATGATTAACAGTTTTATTTACTGGCTAGTTAATGAAACAATGCAACCAGAATCCAAGATGTGTTTCAGAGGAAGATTTTTGAGTTTTCCTTTAGGATAACAGAAAAAAATTGCAGTTGCAGTAGATCATAGACTAAGTATGAATAAAAAATCTCACGCTGTAGCTAATCAGGCAAATCTTACTCTGGGTTGCATTCACAAGAGCTGACAATGATGTGGGAGGTAATTATTCCTTCTGCTTGATGCCAGTAAGATAGGAAACATTTTTCTCCCTTCCGTTGCTATAGAATGTTATTGCAGAGAAGATGATTATAAATTGTTCTTCAGGGCCAATGGGGTAAGAATAAACATAAATTAGCTTAAATTTCACCAAAAGTGATCTCACTGAGTGTAAGAGAAGGCTTCTGTTCGGCTGTTAAACCACTGAAAATATTCTCCTATGGAAGTTGTGAAGTTTCCTTCACTGGAGGTTTTTAGGATGGTTTGGACAAACATCTGTCAGAAACTATCTTAGCGTAGACCATTGACCAGCTTCAGTCCAAAGGACTGGAGCAGATGTTCTTCCAAGGTTTTTTATTTCTCCTCTTCCATGAATTTGACTGAGTTTACCACCAGCTGGATCTCTTCTTGTTATACTTCCCATGCATAAACTTCTTCCTTGCTGTACAAACTGTATGTTTATAATACTGTGAGTGTTTAATGAACTTCCTGTTATCCAAGTAATCTTCTCACTGATGATTTCTGGGGACGAATTTTCAGTTCCCTCTCTAATTGCATGTCGCAAATCTGAGCTGGGTTGAACTGAAGTCAAAGTAAGCAGCAACTTAGAGCCCTGATGTCCAGTGCAAGTGCTGACTCTTGACCCTCTCCTGGATGTGCTCCTCCTGCCAGAACCAGAAGCTTTCTGCTGCCAGACATCCCATCTCCTGCTTCGGCAGCAGGATCAAAGAAGATGTGCTATTTTCTGAGTTTCTCCTGTAATACAATTATGACTTGGCATATGAAACTGTTAGTTAAACTCCTCAAGGCATTTAAGGAAAGGTTCTTGGAGGTGCCAGTGTTTCTTTAGATGTATTACTGTGCTACAAGTCACTCCTCCTAGAACAAGCTACCACAGCCTGAGTAGTGCCTGCAGGGCCTCTGTGACCTGGTCCATCAGGCTGCCTCACATGGTGTGGTAGGGACAGCCCCATGCCTGCTCCATCTCATAACACGTGTCTTTACATTGGAGGTGTGGGCGATGACAATTCAGAGCAATCTGTGGTAATTTCATGGAGAGATGACACCTGGGACACTCTCTCTTGCTGTCTGCACACAGTTCCTGACTTGTCATTGCAATGCTAAGCATCAGCAAGCTATGGTCACTTAAGACTCTTGGTCTGAAAAGTACAGAAGAAATTAACTGAGACTTGCTACTTCAGTCATTAAAATGCAGTATTTCACCTTACTTTGGAGTCATCCAAGTCTACAGTCACTTATGTACTCATTAGACAAGTCCCGAAAGTTTTACCTCTGAGTATGCTGGAAATGCCTCATTTTTAACCATATCCAATTCTCAGGAGCCAGCGGGTGCATAACTCCCTCCGGCTTTGCAGATGAGATCCTCTCTAAGTCACTGCTCAATTGACAAGCACTTTCTGCCCACATCTATTAGAAAAGGTCCTGTGCAAAATATAGGGGCTGGTGGTAGCTGCAGTACCTCACAACTCTAATGACCTTCAACAGTTTAAGCCCTCACAGAATGTGGAACAAGGCCCAGAATACATTTTCTAAGAGAGTGCCTGATAGTGGGCTGCAGTGTAGTTCTCTTCACTTCCACTTTCCAGGGAATAACTATATATTCATTAGGCCAGAGGAAGGAAAGAACAAGATGGGATTAACAGTAACTAGCTAAGCCTTAGGTTTCCTATGAAACAGAGTACTTCTTTTCAAATATTTAAATTTTGAATTGGAGGAGAGAGTAGAAAGTGAGATTCTTCTCTTCTCCCAGATGGGAGTCATAAGAAAACGGTGAGCTATAGTGACATGTTCACTCTTGCATTTTTTTCTAGGGCACAATGAATATTTAATAAGTCTATGAGAATGAATGTAGCTTCTACAAGAGCGACTGAGAAGAATCTTCTCTTTTCCATCCCAGGATAGCACTGGCTCCAGTGGTTTGGGAATGGAAAATATATGTTCAACCACCTTATAGCACAGGAATGAATCTATTGTAGCTGAAGATTTGTTGTGTAAATACTCAGATAAGTCCATCTGTGGAAGAAAGTGATTACTAAGGCCATTACTTTGTGAGAAGGGCTGGCACAAGGGCCTCACATCAACATGAAGTTGAGTGGTAGGGGACTCACCACAGGATAGAGATGTGATCTTAATCGTACCAGTTTCTATGGGCTAACATGTGCCACCTGCTTAGCTTGCTGGCTCCTGGGGGAATCATATGCCTAGAGCCTACAAGTTTTGCACGTGCTGCATGTGAAGCAATGTGTGCAAGTAGCTATGTAACTCAGGGCTGAGGTATCCTGGCAGTTGGGTCCTTCAACAGTGAGTTAAAACTCATGAGCCTAGCTCACATTTTCAGTTTCCACTATAGATGGCTGTATTTTGGGAAGGAACGACCAGAGTGGTTGCTTTTTTTGTATTGTTACTAAGATGTCAATGCTTCTGGATGTCTTCCAGAGGTGAGTGTTAGCTCAGTGGGTCATTTGCCAAGAAGACTCTGAATCTTGTACATACAGGTTTTACTCCTGTGATTCATGGTGTCATTATTTCAATGAATGTAGCTGTCACGAAAGATTGTGGCCAGACTTACACTGCCTTTCAGGTAACATGAATCCAGGGAGCCAAAACCTTGAGTGGGAGCTGGTATTTATAATCTAGTCAAATAATACTTATGCACCTGTTAAGTTTCAGGTGAGCTGTCGCAGTAGATGTTACATGTAACTGAATGGCCAACTGGTCTGAAGCCATTCAAGCTGGTAGTTTCAAGGTTACATATAGAACACTTTTCTGAACAGTCACAAAATAATGTGGCCACAAATGGGCCACAAGTCCACATTGGACAGGACTGCCTGCAGTCATGCACACAAAAGGAACTCTTTCCTAACCATAAGTCTTTGAGTATTCAGACACAGAGCTACACATTTTCAGTGTTATTCAGCTTTTCAGGACAACAGGAGACAAACAGGTCCTTGTCAAAATAAAATTTAAAAAAAATAAAATGAAAGAAAATAAAGTGTTTGTTTAAAAAAAGACTGTCTTTCATTTAGAAAATGAGCCCGAACAAAGCATTTCAGCTCTTTAGAACAATCTGAAAGTGGATGATTCAGATCCATATGAAAATATTGTATCAAAGAGAAGGATATTATCCTTAATTGCTCCTCCACCATGACATTTCTGACTCTCCCAGAGTTTGGGAAACAGTCAGCATCAGCAGGGTGATTCATCTGTGCTACACACAGCCCTGTTTGGCAAACTGCAGCCAACCATCTCCTGGGACTCCGCTCCAGTTTGCACGTTTATCCCTACTGAAGGTCCTAGCTAAAATAAGGAACACCACATCTGCAATGTGCATTTATTCTGCTTCCTGACAAAATAAGAGTAGATAAATATAAAATAGTCTTTGAGGGATGGAAGACAAGATGTTTGGGGAATGAAGATATATGAAGAAGAAACTTGTAAACTTTCATAAGGCTGGTGAGGAGCATGAGGCAGAAGTGTGGTCAGAAGAGGATTTTATGTGGAAACTTGCTGAACTCCTTGCAGGAAGCACAAAAGGGGTTATATATTTGGAATCAAAGGTTAAATCAAGTGTGAACCCACTCTAGCAGAGTTTATTCCTGAGTTATGATTTGTTTAATCACTTCTCACGTATGCTAAATAAAAAATACCCACGTTTCATTTTCTATTACTCAGTTGTTTGCAGAATCACTAACCTTTTGTTGTTTCTTTCTTAAGGATGTTGAATCTACCCCAGGACTAGAAGCTGAAATTCTAGGAATGTCATCATACGAAATATGCCATCTTAGGTGAAGTAACTGTAGTGGAAAAAAAAAAAAAGGTCATGTTTTCTAAGAGGCTGTTGAGCAGTGTGTGGCTAAATCTGGCAAAGAACTGAATACTTGCATTTTCCATTGATGTCAGTTCTCAGGACATCGTCTTACAAATGGGAAGCTGTCTGAAGAAGTATTGCAGACTGGCAGTGAGTGGGTAGATTTAAAATAGATTAAGAATTTAATGACATAAGGGAACATGTAGCCTGAAAGGATGATGCTTTTAATGTGTCTTGGTACTTTGCTATGTGTTCAAAGCCACTCTACTAAGTGTATTGGGTGTTTTTGCAATATTTATAACCAAAAAGCTCTGCTGTATCAATCCTAAAATCCAAAATTATTTTAATTGTTCTGATAGACAGGTAATTTTAAGGTTCTTTTTCCAGAGAGATGGAATAACATTATTTTGGTTGCTTCCAAGTCTGTTCCCTTCTTGACAGGCTGCTTTCCATATATTATCCCCAATAATAGAACACTTTGGACTTTGAACTGCCAACTCTATCTAAAATTACACAAAATCTCTGTTACCTGGAATCAGTTCATTCACTAAGTGAATGTCACCTTGAAATGCTCTGAATGTCTGATTCCCTCAAATAGGCATTTGATGCCCTAATTCAGTGATTATTGCTTGTAATAACATCGAGAGAAATGCACAAAGAAAGACAAAAAGTGTCAATGATGGGCTCACAAGGGGAGGTTTCCAGCAACAGTTGGATCAAAAGACTTTAAGTCAATTTCCATTTAAGACCAGGAATAAATTGTGGATCTCTTTTTAGCTATTCCAGCTTGTGAGTCACTGTGCAGAGCAGTGTTGGCTCCAAGATATCTTTCTGTTTCGCCCAGCAGTAAAACTAGCCCAGGAACTAAAGAACAGCAGGGTGCAGGGAAATATCAGCTATGAAACATCTCATAATTTATGGAACTTTTGAAAATAATAATCTGAAGCACCAAAAAGACAAAAGTTTCACTTTTGTAAATTTTTTAAGAGGCTTCTGGTTTTCCTTAATTTCTTCTCCAAATGAAATTTACTACAGAAACTGCAGCCATTTCTCAGTTTGTTGCAGGTTGACAAAAATGTGCTGACTTACTCACTGCTTTGCCTTAGTGCTCATTTTCTTTCATTCTGTAGAGGGCTGAGATCTTTTGTTCCCCCAAAGGAAGGATTCTGGATCAGCTGGGATGAGATGTTCTCATGGAAATATTCAAATATGCAATTATAATCTGATATGTCTTTACATGTGCTCAGAGCTCACTATGATAGGCCGTGCTCCTGTGGAGAAGTCAGTTTATAATCTTCCCTTCCCCCACTTTGTGGGAGACTCTAAGAAGTCAGTTGAGATACGTGCAAAGGGTGTGGGCAATTATAGGTCAAAACCAGGGATGAGGTAAGATGTTCTGTAATTTATGCATTGCTGAGTGAGTATAAATTACACTGGGTGGCTAGATCCTGTGAGTCTCTGGTAGTCACTGCCCTGAACAAAATCAGCTCCTTCATGGCAGTACCTAGAAAAAAGCAGCCACAGTCTCCCTGGTCTTTTTTCTCTGTCAAAGGTGTATGTGTGCTGATTAGGCCCTATAAATAATAAAAATAAAAATAATTAAAAAAAAAGCTTTCACATTCCCTGAAACCTTCTGGCTTTATGTCAGAGCAGGAGAGAGAAAAGGTTCCTAGGGGTCAGCTGCACGTGTGAGTATATCTTGTCTCTCCCATGAGGAGCATCCACCAAGGGCTTCCCATTCCTGGAAATGCATGGATTTAACAAACCTCTGGCACCTTCACCTCTAAAACCAGAAAACAACTCTGCCTCTTGTGTGTTACTAACAGGAATCCCACATGTCATCCTTCCCCAAATTTCAAGCCTTAAGGACTTTCTGCCCTACAAGAGTCAGATAGGGAGGTAATTATCATTGTCTATTGCAATGTCAATGCTTTATCTCAGTGTTCTGTAAAGGTGAAAGGAGAATGTCCAAGCCATAAAGCCTTCGCTTGTCCTGAATTCCTCAAGAAGGGGAGCTAGCCTTATAATCAAGCTTTACCAATCGCAATCATGTGTTTTCATCTTTGCACCATTTCACTGCTTAAAAAAGTGGCAACCCTGTCTACACTTCTTTGGGAAATACATAATTCAAAGTCAAGAACATACATATCGAAGATATATTAAGCTTTAGGTGGCCTAATCTAAACATTTCTTCAAAAAATATTCCATTCTTTGACTATGACTTGAGTCTTCTGGGTGGTTTGTACAATAGATAATAGACAATGCAGCTGATCACATTATCACTAGACTCTTAAACTCCACAGGATCTCTGCCACTGGGATGACAACCGAAATACTTCAATAAGAAACTTTTCCAGAAGGAAGTTATACAGAGGTTTCATGAGGAACTATCAAATCCAGCAGAATATCCCTGTGTTGTCAATAAACTTTGGCCTAAGAATTATTATCCAGACTGCACAGAGGATACTTTAACTAGGGAAACTCATTTCAGTGTTTTTGCACCATTAGCCCTTGGCAGTTGCATTATAACCAGTCTCTTAATAAACCCTCTTATTAACTGCTTCATGCAGTTTGTGATAGTACAGTATATTTCTACCTTACGTTATATCACCTGTCTTCTAAGATTTTTTTCTTCTGTAGGAAAAATACCCATCAACTCATAGAAGTCGGTTTAAAAAATAGTTTCTAATCTTGCTTCTTAAGTGCACTTCTTAGTTCCACTAATACAGACAGAAATGATCAGAATATTTTTTGTTTGTTTGTTTGTAAGATGTCCATGGAGATATACACAGTGACTGTGACATGAAGGCGAGGCCACGATGGTGCTATTCTAGTGAGAGAATCAGCTTGGGGTGCTAAGTGGGTATCAGAGAAAAAAGATCTAACTAAAACTCATTGTAAAAATCTTCTTTACAATGGAAATCTTTTTTCAGTTTCTAATGCAGAAGAAATAATGTATGTCTGGTAATGCTTGTTGAAAAGTTGTTGATGTGAAATTATGCAGGCCAAGAAGAAAAAAAAAACCTCTGTGGCTTGGCTTGGCTTACAGAGTTGTGCAAGGAAAAGACATATAAGGCATGCTTCCACGCTCTGCTCCTTGTGCCTGGAAGAGATTACAGCCCACACACAAAAGGGGCTTCTTAGAAATGTTACTTCCAATCCTGTTCAAGAGGAGCAAGAAGGTGGTAGACCCTGACCCCATTTCCCAAGGGTGGGGTTAAAGAAGCTGCTATACATTGGCAGGAGCTAGCCTGGAGGAGATCTCTCCTCAGATAGCTCAGTAACGCTGGGATTTGGGTAAACTCTTGTCTGCAACCATGTCCATAAGCTACCTGCTGCTCCCAGAGATGAGTACGGTGGGTTCAGGAGTAATAGATATGGAGAGAAAAGTCGATGTTAAACTGGTGCTGCAGCATGGAAGGGGTCTGGTACGGGGGGAGAGGCTCAAAAGGAAAGGATGAAGACGGGGCTGCACAGAGAGGCTGGAGAGTGAAGGTACTCCAGGGTAGATTTCCTTAGTCCACACCTGGTGCCCTTGGTTTATCCTGTTAGGAAGTCCACCAGCTTCCTATGGGTTTGGCATAGCCTACAAGCTGGGTTACTACTCTGCTTTGAAGCCATTTTATTTTATGGCCATTAGAAACATGTTTTTAGTGTCTGGCTGTGCAGTCAGATAGTGTGGGAGGGTTCATCTGGTTTAGACAGGATTCCTTGATGTTATTCACACGGTGAGGGGGCGATCAGAAGTGAATGTGAATTCACCTTCTCCATCACTTCTCAGTGAACTACCTCTAGATTAGAGGTGTTCCTTAATGAAACTGATAATCAAAGTGGATTTAAAAAAAATATAGTTTATTTGGTCTTTTTATGAAAAATAAATCTTTGGGTTTATCTTGGAATTATTTATCAATAGCTTACCTTGAACATACGTTCATCTCTCAGGGATACTAGTCCCCTTCCCCTACCACACTGTGAACTTTCTTTAACCCAGCCCTTCCCATTCACGAAAATGCCTCTTTGACTGGAGTTATAAACCAGTTGACCTTTCCACCTCCACATCCCTCATTCATATGCAATTATTCCAAGATATCTAAATGACACAGCCTGTCTTTATGGGTGAATACAAAGAGCAGTTAGACTTAACTATGCAACAAAAATGCCTGTGCTTTAAATGCCCTCAACATCTGAAGTTTATTTTATTGTGTATAAAATATGACATTGCTGGGCATCTCTGCCTCTCCGCATAACTAGGCATACAGGGAATTGGGATGGCAGGCATCTGTCCTCACCTCTGGCTAGGTGAAAACTTTGGGGTGAAGACACATGCAGGATTGTGACAAATATTCTTCCTAAAGAAGCAAGCTTAAAAAAAGAAAGTAGGCAAAGCATCCCACTCCCTCTGTACTTGTGTACTGTAAACTTTGTCACTTGGTACAATAAAGAAACGTAAGAGACCATAATTATTTTTAGTTTCCTTACAGTCTCCACAGACAGAGAGCTAAGGCCACAGTGCAATCCTGTCTTCTGAGGAGACACATCTTGCCGTTTTATGTGGTATCAAGCTTAATGGATCTCTAATACTATGCATTGCTTTTGGAAAAACTTTTGGAAAGGGCTTTTTTCCTTCACTGCCATAGCCCTTAGATAAACATATACTTCTTAAAAATAAATATCTCAAAATGGCTGTGTTTTGTGAATAAAATACACTTGGTTTGCACAGACACGCAACAGCAAGATACAAAAGAAGGGACAAAGCTACTCAAATGCCTTTTATTTTGAGTAATATCAAAATTGCTTCTACCAGCTGCCGGGCAGCATGGAGGTTCCCTATGTCTTACACAGAAAAAAATATGCCATGAAATAGACCAGTAAATGGCTATACTTCTCCTTTTGGCATCTGATATCTTCTGCCACCATATGTTGATCACACATACTGAGAACTTGTTTCCTTCATCTAAGACTACCCCTTTTTCCCCCTATTACCACTTTTGTTGAAGATGAGAGATCTTAGCAGCTGCTTGCATTTGTTCTGCTACTCTCTGTTTGCTGCAATGGCATTATTATACATCTCATTAAATAGTCAAGGTCAAACCAGCAACTAAAATCTGCTGTACATCGTTCTCTGTGGGTGGCTAAGTAAATGAAGATTTTGATAAATATTTGACAACTTTTGAGAGATAAGAAGCAGCTTGTTTTGTTTTTACAGAAGGTCCTAGGCTAGCACTAATTTTATGGAAAGAATCAGCCCATAAGGTATGTTGAAAGGCAATTGTCTTGAATCCTGGTGATACAGTGCTGGCAGACCTTCATTTAATGACAATGTTTTTGTTCATATGATCTGTAGCTCCTGATTCCTGAAGTAATCTTACTTTTAGGAGCATTCCTCTCTGCAGAAACAAGACTTGCCCCCTCCCGGCTGTTTTCTACACATGCTCTTGCACAGATGAGCATCAGCTCCTATTAGTGCCCATATCATTAATGAGCAATACCTGCAAATAGTGGCAGACCTTTCTTCAACTAAAATCCCTGCAAAGACATGCTCATGGTTATGGCATCCCCTTGTTGTCCTCAAGGGCCCTAAGAGAAGCAATCAGTTATTTGGGAAGTCCCTTGCCTTGAGGGACTTCTCAGACAGCCATCTCTCTGCCACCCAGTCACAGTTTTTTTCTGAGTAGGAGCCACTGTGGCCATGCCTGAGAAGTGGTTGGGCCTGGAGTCTTGCCACATATTGAGGTCTGTGGCCATTATGTTTCCCAGAGGGATTCAAAGTTGGGTGACAAACCTGGAGCCACTTGGCCTGTCTGGATGTAGCTGTTGAATCAACCATGTGTCAAGGGAGTGAAATGGCAGTATACAGTCATCTGGGCTGGGGCCGGGGGGGCATTCTCCCATTCTCCCCCATAGTTTTGTCCAGGCTCATAGATCAGGTCTCATAGGTCGGTGAGTTTTGGCCATGTCAAAATATAGTCCTGGTTCAGAATCCGGACTTGAGTTTAGATTAGTTTATATTGTGTGATCAGCTGTGAAACAGAGCTCTCCGACATCTGCTTCTGTTCTGCCTGACAGCGGCAAGCGATGGTGCCTCCTGTGTGTATGAAGCTCAGGTAGAATCAGACTACAGAAGGCAAATAACTTCCCTTTCACCCTTCCCAGCCCCCAGAGGTAATGGATGTAGAGAGTGTGTTCACTAGGATATTGCCTCAGGATTGATGATGTAGCTGTCTTTAGATGTAAATGTTCTAAGCTTCAAAACAGAACAAAAGATGTTAATTTGATTGAGTGTGAGGCTGACCTTTGTAGACGCTGCCTAAAGCACGTAAGAGGATTTCCAAGGTCAATAAAAAGAATAATTAAAATTCCAGACTGGGAGTACAGGGACCCCAAAAGTGTAACTCATAGTGTAATATATATGACAAAATTTCAAAATATCTGAAGCATATTTATATGAATATCCAATATATTAGGAATTTAAAAACAAATGTAATGAGCAATACTAGAAAAACTTGCATTTATTTAATGTCCATTATGTTTGTTTGGGCTGCAATCTGTAGTGTCCATTTCATTCTGTGATTATTCCATTTTTAGAAGTAGACATTTTTTTGTGCTGATTTATGTAAAACTTACAATTATATGTTGAGCTACTGTAGACAGGATGGGCCATGTATATCTTCATTTATGTGCTAAGTCAAAGAAGACAAGTTACAAAACTTAGGTATCCAGTAGTTGTCACTATTCCCATAAAGCTATGAGTGTTATTCTCTTGAAAATTGCAACAGCAGCTCTCTTTCATTCTAAACATGAGTACAATCCCTCTCATTAAAAACCACAATTCTCTCTCACTCCTGTGGCTGGCAGAAGTTTTCGATTCCAATGAACCATGGAGATGGTGTCTCAGTCCCCACTCTGGTGTATCCCATATTAGCTTCAGGAAATATTGCATGTCTGAACCTCCATCTGGCAAAACCAAAATGAAATATTAACATAATCAAACTAATAAGTACTTCCAGAACATTATAATGGATAAATATATCCCAGTAAATTCACAGTAAGCCATTGAGTGATACTTTTCTTTCTAGCCGGACCAAAATGACTCTAAATGTTTTATATTAATTTGTTTTGCCCATAACCAGAAAATCTACATTGTTTGAAACATCCAAAGAACATCCCTTTCTTCTTGCTCTGAAAACAGGTGGAAGCGTTATGACCATTGCAGGACTGATGGCCCAGATTGATAAAAGCCCCATATATTTAGGCCCTATGTAATGGTTTATATTTGGGGGGTTTAATTGCAGAAAAAATGACAGAGAAAAAAAACCTATAAATTGTTTACTATACTACTATATTTTGCTAATGTGACTAAAGTTGCTATACCTTGAGATACTGTTAGTCAGCTCTCAGCCTGATGGTTGTGGTTTCTAGAGCTACTAGTTCTAACAATCCTTGTCACCACTGCTGAATATGAAAGAGAAATAAAGAGAAATACAGGCAAATATAGGCTGATTGACCTTGTATTACTTGGTTGGGGTTGCAGTGGTTTTTTTTTTTTGTTGTTTTTGTTAGGGCTTTTTATTCCTGTAGCAAAATTAAGCAAATCCTTTGGAACATCCCTGAGATTTTTAGTGATTTCTGCAGTGTTACATTTCTGAAAATTGCCACTCAACTTCAGGTCTGGGAGACTGAGTGAACTGAAGTTTCACAGCCTTCCTGCTGTGTAGGCTGCAAAAAAACTGTCTGCAAAAAAGGAGGCTGAATCACAAGCAATACCAGGCAGCCTGCAACAGACCTTTAGAAATGAGAGACGTCTTGTACCCTTTGCCAAACAGTGGGGAAAGTGGGAAGATGACTAAGATGATTCAAAGCCCTTTTAAAAGCCCTCACATGCCTCATCACATTCAATTTTACAGTGAGTAATTTACTCCCACCACAACTTTTTGCTATGAAAACCTGGAAACTGGTGTTAGTGTAGTACTAGTGGAAGATACTAGACCGAATCTTGGAAAGCTTCACTGTCCGTGAAGTCTGAATGGGATTCTGAGAGCAAAGGGTATTGTTAGAAATTGATTTCATGTTCACCTCAAGAAAGTAGGAGCTGAACCTCTCTCCATGTTCACGCAGGGTTGAGGACACATTCTTGATTAAAATCTCAGTCCCCGTACCACCTCAGGAATCGTCACCATAGATTTGAATTAAAGTTGAATGCGATTATGGGTATTAGTCTACAGTGATAAAGAGGAGACTGCAAAACAGTAAGATGACAAAAAATGTTTTCCATTGCCTGTTTGGGCAACAAACAATATTTTTTTCTCATCTTACTGTTTTTTCTATTTTGATTGGATTTAAGTTAGTAACTTTCAGCAGGGTCTACAAGACTACATTGCTCACGACCAAACCCCAGTTCAGCAGTTACTTCAGCACATGTATTTTCTAAGAGATAAGGATAAGTAGTATGGAACAAAGTAGTTACTTTCAACGATAAATTACCTGTTTTGTTATCAGCTCAATACACTGAGAAATACAATGCTATCTGGTTTTAGAACAGATTTCCTACTGGAGTCAATGGGAACCTCTTAAACACTGATGGCATATTAAGGTCTTCTGCACTTGTATTCTTGATTTCTGGGATGAACACCATCAAGTACTGAGGAACTGCTGAAAGTTAGTGTCCTGAGTTTTTCAGAACATGATCATGTTTTATCTTTATGGCCAAAAAGTATAATCTCAGGGTAGAAAATTTCCTTAATTGCCAGTTACTTAAAGCAATGCAGTTAATTGCCATTTTTCTTTCTTTATTTGGTTCCTCTGTGCTTGGTTTGCTATATTCCATAGTTTTTATTGTATAACTGACATATTTAAACACTTCTATTTGTCTCTCTCTAGTGTATGTTACTCTGCTGCTTTCAGTGTGATGATGAAACCATAGCTTAGCCCATAATAAGCCCAGGCATGGAGCATTAAATGGAAAAAGAAGAGGTAAAATGCATAGTATCCCTTTAAAGTTTATAAACTCCAAGCTTTCTTCAGCACATATTTATAGATAAACACTTAAAATATTTTAGCATTAGAAAATATTAGGATTGACACTGCCAAAGTCCCAATTAGAACAAGCCCTTCAATTTGGATAAAATGTGAATTACTGAGTTTTCATTGAGTATTATGAACCTGTTGAAAAAAGCTTGAGCTTTATCAAAAGAAAAGGGATAAGGAACATGACTTGTGGCACTTCATCTTCTGTGAAATGAAACAAACAGCACATTAACAGTGATAGAAGACTTGCTGGTGTATGGTTACAGCTGCTGGTGTCCATAGTGTGTAGCACTTATCAAAGGCTGTGGTTCCTTCAGTTACAGGGACTATCTTGACGTGTTATAAATAATCATAAGGTTGACCATCATCTTCTTCCACAGTGTCTGATTATGTTCCATACAACAGATCAAGTGTCTCTTGTGCTTACACCATCTGGGTTGCATTTGTCTCATGGTTATTTTGCCATCAGTCCGCTTGCCAGAGTTTTTCTCTCTATCCAGAACAATTAAGAAAAAATCTCACATAAATCTGCATGCCATCTCCTTGGGAAACAGGTTTGAACTGGCTGCAGAGTATCTTTTAATTTTTTTTCTTTTTCTTGATACTGTGGTTGTAGGAAGAAGTTTAGCTAGGTGGTCTATATGAAGGAGTTACAGATGACCAGCAAGGGTTAAGTGGAAAAAAACAGTGAAAAAAAACATTGACGGACATAATTGACAGCACAGTTCCATCCAAAAACACCAGCAGGGGCTGGAGCAGACACAAAGCCACAGTCATAAAATTGACTTCAAGGTGTACGCATTTCCAGACCACATTTTAAAACCCAAACTCACAAAGCACCACAGATGGCTCTCTATGAAGGAATTCTGTGTCACTGGTGCAGTTTATGGTCATGTGAAAAAGCCTAGATTTTGTGTGCAACCCCCCCTCCAGAACTCATAACTGAGGGGGCTAAATAAAGGACCTTTGACTGAGACATGCAAACAGAGGTAGTCAGGCTCTAATTTGGTCATAGCATTTTTATTTGGTGAAATTTCATTGCTACAAATCCCAGTTGTACGCCAGTTTTAGCTGCTAAATTTATTTTTATTAACATGGAAAATGAAATAAGCTCAAAGCCCTGGAGTAATCTGCCCGGTGCTTCACACCGACCTGCAATATTTTCAGATTTGCTGAAAGAAAAATAATATGTACTTGTCTGCAGCACTCTCCTGCCTAGCTCCATCCTGCAGTGATTAATTACAGTTGCAGTTTGGTCCCTTGGAATGGAGGATTTATAATAGAAACACCGCACAGTGTGCCACTTTTGTCAACTCTGCATATCCAGACTGGGCTTGTTGCAGCAGGTTTCATTTACGTCTTAGAATGCCTTGCAAGAACTAAAGCAGTTGAGGATATTTTCAACCTTAAAAGTCTGCAGAGATCTTGAGTCATAGTCATCACCAGTCTGGTGGTATATACAGCAGCATGCAGGAGAAAAGCTCTGTGGTGCAAGGCTGACTGTTTAAAGGAGAGGCTTCATGAGTAGTGGTGCTACTATCTGGGTCTGACCCAGATTCCCTTGGCTGCTTCAAAGGGCTGAGAGCCCTCACCCTCTCAAGCATGTCTCTATTGCTCTTGTAATCAGTAGCTCATTTCTGACTGCTGGGAAGTAAGAATAGGCTCATAGTTAATGTATAAGCCTTGGGTTTTATTTCTGATTGTACTGAGTATGACTTTGGAGAACACTTTACTTCTGTGTTTGCTTTTATTTCCTCCACTGTAAAATGCAGGTAATAGCTATTCCAAATACTTTGGGTTTATCCACACTGCTGTACAGAGCACTAAAGAAACTCAGTTAGACAGGAAAACAGAAAACCACAGCAAACCAAACAGGAGAATCATAATCTGCTAACTGCGACAAAAGAGCAAGATGCTGTCTCTCAGCTGCTCTGCTGTAGGTTGCATTATATTGCTTTGGCAGTAGCTTTTTTCTTGTCACACAGAGTTCAACTGCTCTTTCACAGTGCCCTGGTTATCCCAGGCTCTGTATTTTTGAGATAGGGAACATGAGATGGGAATCCATACCGAGAGTATGTGGTAGGTCTAGATCACCATACTGGTGTCCTAACTGAGGATGGAGGCAAGTGCTGGAGGCTGTGGGAGTTGGGAAAGTGAGGGTTGTTGTATGAGACCTGAAGTAAGGTGCAGGGAGGAAAGCATCTGTGGTACCTGCTGGATGAAGGACAGAATGAACAAGGTACTAAGACAGGCCTGAGAAATGTGACTGATAATTGTCTGTCTCTTGAACAGCTCACTTCTCTACTGGAACCTTGACATATAGTCAGCTTTAGATATGCCTCAGCAATTCTTTCCTGTTAAATCAGAGGGAAGGTGCTGGAGGGTTTTCAAACTGCAAGAAGGACCAACACCTTGATGATGTCATGTCAATATAGTTTTCCCTTTGTGATGTTTCGCTGCGTTGCCAGCATTTTGAAAAATAATATATCTAAGAACCACCTCTCAAAATGTTGTTTTTCCTTATCATAGGAGACAATGCTATCAGGATTAAAAAGAATGAAAATGTCCTGTTCTTCATTTTATATTTGACTATGTTATTTCTTTGCATTTACTTGTGTGTCTTTAGCACTTTTTACTTGGGGTGTTCGGACTAATGCAGTTCAGAATCCTCTTACTGATTAGCAGCCACTGCCGTGAATACACACTAATAACACTGGGGCTCCATGGAGGCATAAATATCTGCCTGCCTACACTGCACTGCAGAAATAACAAGCTTAGTCAGTTTTCCTTTTTCTCTCATTATTTTCTAGCCTTTGCTTTCACAGTAGCCTAAGTTTTACAAAATTCTAGCTCTTCTTAGCTGGCAGAACAAGCGAACAACAGATTTTGAAACTGCATGGAAGAAGTGTAATAGCTTTTTCAGAAACCCATAATTAACTAGGTCACAAGATGTGCATAGAGCGCGTACCTATTTCTGTCAACACCATGCTACCTTAAAGTTAGGCTCTTAAAGTTATTCCTGAATTGTTCATTAAATGCAGATTAGACTTGCTGTCTTACCTCATCAGGCTTGCAGGTGCTGAATTTCCTAAGAGTCTGGTGTCATTAGCTGTTCAGTCACAGGGAACACAATGACTAGGTGTGATGTCTGCCTATGACAGACCTGCTTTTTACTTGGCTCCCTGTGCCTCTTGGGCAATTAGCTTCATCTGAGTCCTTGAAACATCTTTTAATAAAGCTTTTTTTTTTTTTTTCAAGCCTAGTGGGAATCTCTAGTTCCTGTAAGCAACTATGAGCAAATGTATGGTGTCTGAAATGCACGGTATTTTCTTCTGGAACAGACATATGACCCAGTTTTTCCCTGTTATTAGTAGAGAACACTTCAAAAGGTACAGTCCTGATGAAAGTGCAAACGGTCAAAGACAAAGATAAAGCAACTTCTAACTAAATAACAAAATATTTTGTTTGGCTTGATGTGGATTATTTGTTTTGGGTGATAACTGGTGTATTGGTTTTCTATTTCATATCCTGTCTAAGACAAATGGTCTCAGAATGACAAAAATAAACACTTTTTCAAAGGTTTACATTACTGAAAACATAACATGCTGAAGGAAGAAAGGCTTTTCCTTCTTATGAATTGGGGTTGACATTTATCATGCAGCAAGATATATTGCAGCAGTTAGGTATGAGGCCCAGGGTCTATCAAAACATTATTCATATATTTTGCTATTATCATATAACTTTAATATTAAACACAGTGTGGCGGTTGCATGACAGACCAGGTCATTATTACACTGACATTATTTCTCAAAATGAAAATCATCTCAATGTTCCACTAGCCTCAGCTTCTTTCATTTGCTATTTTTCCTTCTGAAAGGCAAGGATATTTTCTTAGTCCCCTCACTTCCTTTAACCTAGATAGCTGCTCAGTGCTTGCAAAATCCTCTGAGAAATAAGAAAGGATTTTCACATAGGAATGATCTGACATTTCCTTTCACCTGGAGACTTTACAAGGATTAGATAACCAGATGGAAATAGAACTCTACTCAACAGAAATTGAGCTGGTTCCTGCAAATCTCTTAAGATCATGGCCAGCTTTCTTCACACACAGTCCACCAGCCCAGCTCAGTCTCGCTCAGACAGAGGCCATCTCTGGAGTGACAAATGGAGAAAGGGATTTCAGCATGGCTACATCTGCCTCACTACCTGCTAGACTGTGAGCCTGTGAGATTTTGGAAAGTCAAGGTCCTAATGGAGTCTGAGGCCATGCAGAGACCACCTGTTATACAGTGCTTCATTGGTGACCTCTCTGTTGATTCCATGGGGCACTCTGTCAGCCTTGAAAAGCAGGGGCTTGCACCACCATTCATAGTTTTCTTGTCCTGTAGACACTACAGTGGTTGTCAACTTAAAACTGGCAACTGGAGAGCAAGGCCTAAAACCAGCCTTCCATGCACGTGCTGTGCTAATGGAAGCAGCAGAGCTCTTGTTCCACTTCACTTCTTTGGGGAACTTCTGTGAAGCCGGAGGAAAAATGAAGAACTGTTCCTCTAGCCACCTTTACTACAGCTGATTCCTCCATCCTGTCCCCTGCCCACTGTTCCTCAGGATAAATCCCTAAACTGAAATCCAAAGGAACAAGACACCTGACCTTTCAGGCCTTCAGCCTCCTAACTCCACTTGTCATGGAAGGAGAATGGCCTTTCCTGGGCAGGAGTGTGGCAAGCCCATTAAACTTCGAATAATGGATGGGATTACTCATGTCAGTGATTAGTCACATGAGAGTTTTCATGATCTGGCCTTAACTTTTTATATTGCTTCTCCCACACTCTAGAGAGGGAGAACATTAGAAAAAGCAGAGCAGAAGATGATATTTAAGAAGTCACACGAGGGGCATTTTACTCATTCTGGAACTACTGCATTTTATATCTGTAGGCTTTATCACTCGTTGAATGCTTGTTTATGTCTCCAAAAATCAGTTGAAATACTTCATTTTCAAAATGCCGTCTGGGTATGATCTCCGTTACTAGTCAGGGAGTATTTAAGAGACTCTGATGCACTTCTACAGAGAGTAGGAGGAAACGATGTTTACCACCCTCTTTTAAGCTGATCTGCAAAATGCTGTCCTTTCAAATGTCTCCCCTAAACAGATTCTGAGGATGGTGTTTTTTTCAAACCTTGTTTTTCTCTTATTTTTCTGCAAAATGCTGCTCTTGTTTTCTTTAATATTTCTATTTTCCTTCTCAGGGCATAGTTATCAGTCACTAATACAACCAAAAGACATGTTCAGTGCAAGTAGCTAGAGGTCTTTTGGGTTTGATTTTGATTTATGGAATATATTATTTAAGACTCTCATTTGAGAATAATGCAATTAGGCTATTTATAGTGACTTTTGGAAGAAATACAAATAATAAAGTGGTAAAAAGATGCATCATCCGAATTACAATATCCTGCATCGCCTGATGTGAATATCATCCTATTAAACAATCTTATGTTCTTCTTCTTGTATGAAGTTCCAAGTCAGCTGGTTAAAGAGGAATTTAGGCAGAGGAAAGGGGAAGTTCTTCCCTGACCTTTGAGTAACTCCAAAAAGTATTCTGCTGCTACACAGTTTTGCAAAAACAGGATCATTGGCTACCCTTCCCCCTTCACTTTGGAAAGGGCACTGCTTCCACTGTCCTTTCCTGCTTAGGTGCACTGGAGGAGGGCCAGCAGTGGGGCAGGGAGAAAAGATCCTATGAGTCCTTACACCAGCCTGCTTTTTCCTCTCGATGTGGGGGTGGCACATGATCAGCAAAGAGGAACCTTCACTGGCCATGGGTTCCCCTCCTTACATTGATGAATGTCAGTGCACCTGCAGAACACCTGCAGGTGAAGTCCTCCCACCTTAGTGGAGCGAGCTGAACCTTCAGACCTGGCCTCTGGGCTAGTATATCAGTGTCCAGAAGAGAGAGCCTAGCTCTGCTTTCTGTGAAACCTGTCAGCCTTGGCCTGTCTGTTGGGCCTCTCAGAGAGACCTTTTGCGAGGTGCTGCTGCATACAGAGAAAAATCTCTACCTGTGTTATCCTTGGCCCAAAGCACCCAAGTGCCGCACAAACTCTGCTTCCCTGTTTGATCTCGAGACTTCCCAGACAGACGGCAGCCAGTACTTTGCAGCAAATTTTCCAGGTCCTTGAACAGAGTGATGTCACAAGACTCATAAAACCTACCCCTCAGGAAAAATATGTAGTTAATATCCATCTGCCTTCTCCAATTACTTGTTTATTGCATATTGTCTCAGTGCATTTCTTTGTCTCAAGGTGTGAGTTCAAAACAGCAGTGACTGCCTCATCATACATATATGCCATACCTCATACCATGGGAGATTTTATAAAAACAGGGCTTGCCTTTTTCAAAATGTCCTGAGGATATCTTTTTATTGTTTAATATGCTGCATTGCATTGACATCCTCGCTGGACAAAACTGATTCTATTCTGGGATCAGAGGCAACACAGCTGCACCATGTTAGCATCAAGCCCCGCTAAGAATCTGGGTCCCTCAGCTCAGGCAACATAACCATTTTGCTTTGAGCTCTGAACTAAAGTGAGCATCCTGAAGACCTCGATGTTGGATGAACATGAGAGCTTGGAGAATCACTACACTGTAATCCGCAATGGGCTGGGGACGTACCCAAAATAGCTTTGGTTTGTGGTTTGGATTAAAAAAAAAAAAAAAAAAAAAAAAAAAAAAAAACAAAGACAAAATATAAAATTA
>JAVJGJ010000037.1:33293516-33314477 GCA_035590215.1 Microhierax caerulescens
TTTGTTTGTTTTTTTTTTTTAAAAAAAAAAAAAAAAAAAAAAAAAAAAAAACAAGCAAGACATCATCTAAAATTAGTCGGGGATCCCTTTAAAGTTTTGTCATTTTATCTCTCACTGTTTGGTATGGAGCCATGGTGGCTTCAAACATGTGTCCTTTGCACTCTTACCCTTAGGAAGTCAGTGTCTGGGGAGTCCCATGGCCTGAGCAACCCATCAATGGTGTGCAGGCAGCACAGCCCTTTACCATCATCCTGAAAGAGGAGGGGGGACAGCAGTGGAGCGTCCAGTTGCCAAACAGACTTAAAATGTAGAAACCCTCAGTGTAAGCAACTGCCATCGGGTTCTAAGTGACTGTATGAGAAGCTATGGTGTGGAAGAGGAGGTGGCTGGCGTTAGAGGTTCCATGGGAACTTTTTTAATAAAGCCACTGCTTGTACTTTCATCACTGCTTGTTTCTATGATATTAGATTTGACACAGCTGTTGCTTGCAGGGCATTTCTTTGAAGAGTTAGAAAAACCTAAAGCTGTCATTTAGTGAATGATACTCTCTATAAACTATCTGGACTTCTATAAATATTGCTGACTCCATGCAGGGCATTATTATCTAATCTCCCAGGGAACATCTCTAATCACAGTCTACCCGCCCATGTCAATCTAGGACACATCCACCCCTTAGAAATAGCAGTGGAGAAATCATAAAATGTTCCAACACATGGAGCTGGCAGACAAGTGCGAGACAAGATCACAAACTGTGCAAAATGAACAGTTTGCAAGTGAACGTGTTTCTCCCTTTCCCCCATCAAAGTGCCGGCTCAGGATCTTACAATGACTTCAAATTCACACACTAGCTGCCTTTCCCCCCCCACCCCGAAACAAATTTCACTTTAATCAGAGCTTCCTACTTGACAGTAGCACAATTACCTGCAGTGGAACATCTTCTATACCATGACCAAAGTGGTCTTTTTTTTTTCATTATGAATTCATAAACAGTTTTCCAGTTGAAACAGGTCCAAGTGTGACATTAGAATGGGTGTTTTATGTCTGCTGTGGAACAATGGCAAGACCTAATTATAACTTCTTCATACAGGCAGGTAGTGGAGGAGAATAGAGATTGGAAAGATCTGGATGGTTCCATTCATCTTTATCTTAATTAAACTCACTGTTCAGGGAATTGATCACAAACGCCAAGGAAATTGGTTTTTCATTTCTGGATTTGCCTTAATATATATGTCTTCCTTCAAAAGGCTATCCATTCCAAAGAGTCTAGCTGCAAAGTGTGTACTTGTGATAAGCCCATGTACCATTTTACACTGGAGAGGGGGTTTTCTGAGGATTTTGGGAGGCGGTTCTCTAAGGTGGTTTACTTAGAAGAAAGAAAGAAAAAAAAAATTACGAAGAGCCTTCCCTGGTAGACCACATACAGCAGGCTTTAACTGTACACCATGTATATGATTTATGAACACCAGCTTGCATTGCCTGGCTGAATACAAAAGTACTTCATATTCAGCAAAGGCAAACATGGCAACATGCCAGGTAAACAGGCTCGTGCAAACAAGATGATAAATATATGGCTGATGTTGATTGTCTTTGCTGTTCCTTTATTTATGGAGCAACCTTGAAGTGCGATTGAGTATGAGATATGAAACATTTTATTGCAGTAGTGGTCAGAACTTTGCAGGGGTTTTGAGGGTTTACGGTAGCCATCAGGCAGAAATTCACATTCTCCGTCACGTACCAGCCTGGGTACTATTTATGCTGTACAGGTACCAATGAGATTACCACTTCTCCGAAAGTCTGATTACCTAGTAGTCAGGGTATCACAGTTGTCAAGATATGGGGTTAAAATCTGAAAATTTAGGGCTCTCATATTTTATTTTTTAACTTTAGGAGTACTCATAAGATATACTTATTATGCAAAGAGTAGGGCTGCCACCTTTCAGAGCAAGTTCTGGCATACATACACAATTTCAGGAAAAATTCTAGTGTTTGTGACTGCTAACAAGCACGTCACTTTAGTTTCAGCAAAAGGATCTAACTGCTGAAATAACTGGGTCACAAGCCCACACATCTCCATCCTTGGAGATACTCAGATGCCATCTGGGAATGGTCCTGGGTACCCTGCTCTAGATGGCCCTGCTTGAACAGAAGGGTTGGAGCAGATGACTTCTAGAGATCCTTCAAACCTCAGCCATTCTGTGACTCTGTAAGGTGTTTTGCCTTGGCTTGCTTCAACAGCTTTAAGGCACAACATACTGGATTTATAATTCTGATCAGGCCTGCAGGTGACACTCAGAAAAGTATTCAAAACACTCAACATGAAGAACCTGAATCAGGCAGCACAGTTGTTAGAAAAGACAAGTACCTCCATGGCTCCATTCAGAAAAGCTGAACTTGGAACAATGACCTGTGACAAAAGGCCATTTTGGTTTTCTGTTCTGTTTTGGGGGTTTGTTTTGGGTTTGTTTTGGGTTTGGTTTTTTTTTGGTGTGTGTGTGTATGTTTTCAATAAGGAAGCTTTTCAAAGGGGTAGATGTGACGGAGTTTTCTAGAGATGTTTGTATGCACTCTGAGAAGGCTTCGTTCCCATCTCACACATTTCAAGATCCCACGAGCTTCAGAACCTAGCCCACCAAACCGGTATCTTACAAAGTGACCCCTGATGGGGTAGGAAGCTTGTAATAATCTGCTTAAAAACTAGGACCAGAACCCAGTGAGCTGAGAGATTTGAAGATGGCTTTTCTCACCACAACCAGGGACTGATAAGGAGGGTAACCCCTCATGGTATCGTCTGGATCCTGTGTATTTAGAACAGATACATATTTAGGAATCTATCACGTATGTGCTTATGAAACACAAGAAATCAGCTAGCAAGGATCCAGCAATGGAAGTTATTGGAAGCTATTGTGTGCTCAGCAACATTTCTGTTGAAAAAAATCCTCTGTTTAAATCATTCATACAATATGATACTGTGAGGCTAAAAGCCAAAGGCTGGGGGGACAGCCTTGAAAGATTTGGTCTAATTGGGGAAACTGATTGAATAGAAGTTCTGCATAACGATGAGGCACCTTGCTTTTTGGCTGTCACATACAGGCAATGTTTATGGAGAAGCCTGTTCTTCAGTATGATTTTTTTCAAAATTCTTGTGAGGGGTTCCTTTTGTTATACAGTTAACTCCAATAATTTGTAGTGATTGCTCAAAACTAACACTTTCTTCTGCTATCAGACAGCTACTTAGAGGAAATGTTGCATTCATCTTCAGTGTCATTGAAACCAATTCCCAACATATTAGATGTTTTGTAATTATGTTTAATATGCAACAATACAAACAGATTAGTGACTCATTTCCTAAATTAAAATAACAGCATGGAAGCAAAAATGTAAGTATAGATTTATTAGAGAAGTTATCTAAAATACAATATTATTTTCCTCTTTAAATTAGAGCATATATTATTTCAATGAAAAGTTATTTTGTATTATTTCTATGGTAATAACAACTTTTAAAGATAATACTTAATTTAGGACATTTTAATTAAAAAAATCCAGCACTACCATTAAGACATAATCAAGGTTGTTGATAGCATGGGTAAAAATGTAAAACAATCTCAAAAATATTTACATGTCAGTTTCTTAAAATCTAAGAAGTCTCATTCTCAATAGTCATTTTGCTTTACTTTCTCAAAATACTTTTTCTCCTAAATCATACCTAGGTTCTGTGTTCCTGTGCTTTTCACAAAGCTTCAAGTTTAGTTAGTTATGTGTACTATCACATCAGTGGATGAGGTTTCTTAAAATGGCTTATTTTGTTATCATCATATCCTCTCCCAAGTAGCCAACATACTGTTATACCAAAGTCTAAGTTGCAGTAATAGTCACCAAAATGCACACAACCACCACCATCACTCCATGCCTCCCCCAACCCCCACACCTTAAGAACCCTTTCCTATTTGGCCAAGAGCCTTTCACATTTCATTAGCTGGCATTTTAGATGCAGAGCAAAAGAAAGAACAGATCCGGGATTCAAGATGTTGCCAGGGCACACATGGCAAAGGTTTGATTTGGGCTTAGCAAAAGGGGCGCCTCACAAACACAGCGATTTCTAACACGCTCAGCGCTGAGGTTACTGGAAGGAAGCTCTGACTTCTCTGCTCTTCAAAGGCTGACATGGGCGCCAGTTGTCCACCATATGGCACACGGGCTCGTTCTCAGCACTGAAGCAAAGGCCACGGAGTTTGCACATCTGTGGACAAAGGCACAAACATCCTAAATGCATACTCTTGTTTCAGCAGGACTCTTTGATTTATACACCTTGGGCTTGAGCCAGAGGTCCATTTCACACTTTTGCCAGCACTAATGGTCTAGAGATGGTGTCACCACCCATATGTCTTTGCATTTCCATCCACACCATTTCCTGCCCCTGACACGGGCTCTCCTGTCCACAAAATACCCCAGCAAGGAGAACTAAGAGAGCACAGAAAACAAGGACGTAGGCACACATTTCCTGAACGCTGTGCACACAGAGTTGTTTGTCCTTGATCCAGATCAGAATTGAAAGCCTTTCAGAATCCTTTGCAAGTTGTACAGTTTGGGCTCCTTTGAAACTTGCATTTCTTAAATTCAGTTGAAATTTAAAACAAAAAGACAAGACAGCCTTATCATTGGGTCAAATTACAGCAACCAAATTCATTACAGATATCTTGATTTTCAAATACTGTGAGAGGGAAAACTATTTCACATCAATAGGAACATACTGTAAAGTTTTAGTACTTGTTTGTAAAAGTAAAATTGGTGTTTCCACAGTATGATGGAATAAAAGCACCTTTATATCTAAGTGGGCATCTCCAAAACTAGTAAAAAGACCGTGCCAAAATAATAACCCACCCCAAATGTGATCTCGCACAGCTGGAACTGCTGACAGAAACACATAGGTGGGATACAGGATTTCATACAAGTCAGGCTGCAGGCCAGGCTTTGCCCTATTCAGGGAGGAAGGCCCCCAGCAGTGACCAGCGCAGGAAAGGACTTTACCTTCACAACTGACCAGAACTAAGTTCAGAGCTCCACCTCTGCCAGGAACTGCTGTGTCACTATAGCAAATAACAGGCTCGCTGCGCCATGCTGTAATATCCAGCTTTTATCGATCTTTGGAAAAACAATTTCATTAAACCCAGTGTCAATACTCGGCTTTATGGTTTCTTGTTTTGATCAGTTTTTGAATGAAAAGGCAAGCTGTCACACACGCTGTTTTGATCTCAAATCCATCTTTGAAATGTCGATGGTAATACGGAGGGGTGTGTGTGGGAGAAACAAGTGGTGTCTTTTACCACTTGTAGGTGGTTGAAGTAGGTGTAGTAGGAAAAACAACTCTATTTTGGTGAGTGTGCTCCTGCCCTATAATAAAACCAAACTGGCAAACCTTGGATTATCAATAGTAATACCAGTAGTTTAGAACAAGTTAACAGTGCCAACTTTAATGGTCCCTTGCAGTTTATTAATGGTAATCACTGCTATAATTATTACTTCTGATAGTTTTCCTGTCTTTTATTCTATATTTTATTACCTTAAGTCCCACAATAGCTCAGTTGCACTTTTTTTCACACCAGCTGAATAAAATCCCTAGAATTACGTGTATATTGTTAGCATGCCTGCCATTGATAAAAGGGATTTAAGAGTTTGAAGGGTAAACTAAAGCCCTTCAGGGCTAGTTTATATTTATAGGCTCTAGATTCTATTTATATCTCCCGAGCACACAGATGCAAACCCAAGGGTGGAATCTTGCCTCTATGTAATTTCATTAATGGATGGTGCAGAAAGCTAGGGCCTGGAGTGATTTAATCTGCACAAGCTCCTTCCTACTAGGAAGATTCTACACTCCTCAAGCTGCTCAGTAGAATAAAGGATTTTTTCAGGCAGCAGACTTCTGGAATCTGCAAGTTTTGCCTCTTCCAAACAACACAGTTTTGTTAGGATTGTCACAATTCTGCGTGGGATTTCCCAGTCTGTTCTGTGCTGAACAGAACTTGCAAAATGAGCTCCGTGTCCTGGAAATGCTGGAAGATCAACAAACCAACCACCGATCTACGCTGTGAGACTGTGGATGCAGAATACATGCTCTTCAGATGCTTGGTAAACCCGGTATTTTCAGGGCTAGTATACCCAGATGGTGATGTGTGCATGTACAGCAAACCTGCTGATGCTCACAATACATGCTAGACTAACTCTGCATGTGCAAACGGTCCTTTCATGCATGCTATAATTTTCCCAGATTTTTACCACATGTCAGCTCTAACCATGTATCTGGAAAGCCTGATTAAGTTTTTAAAACCCCCAAATCTTCCCTGGATTGCGTCCAAATGGAAGAGAGCCTTATATTGTACAGCAAACTCTACATCCACACATAGAAGCAGAGTCCTGCCAACAGAAGCTAACTAGTTCACACATATTTTTCACACGTGAGACCCTGCATAGCTCTGCAGTAACACAAACTACCACTTTAAAGATCACCAGGAGGGCTGAACTGAAGCAATCGGTATGACTCCAGTAGACATCTACGGGCATCACCCACTGCAGACCTACCTGCTCGGGGCTGACAGTGATGGGCTCCTTCAGAACGTGCCATATCACACATTCGAGCAGCGGCGGAGTGGTCAGCGAGCCGGGGTATGTCCAATAGTCTCTGCATGCAGGAAGCAGTCCAGTGGGGTCAAAGTTTGTGAAGGAAGCTTGCTTCCCCTACAAGAAAGAAAGTAGATTAACTAGCATCAGGGGAGAGACCACATACACACGCTGGGCTTGCAGTAATAAAGTCTCCTATGGGAAGCTCCACGTTGTGAGAAAGGCAGAAATGGAGTTTGGCATGAAGTGCTGAGTGCCTCCTGCAGTACATTTGGGATTAAAGACTCTCAGCAGTGTATTTCTTACATTATAAGACTTCCAAGACATTGTTTCTCATTCAACATCAACATTCTCATTGACACAGAGAGCAAATATTACCTTGGTTTGAATGGAGTTCAGAGCATCCACAACCTTCTGTATTTCAGGCCTGGCATTTCCTACCTGTAACACCAACCACATGAAAAGAAAATGACCATGCACTGTCACCGATACCTTTAGTTTTCTGTTACAGTTCTCAAGGAAACATCTTCCCAGCAACATTTCATTACATAACAGGAGTATTACAGCAAAAGTTACTGGAACTGTCTCTGTAAAATCATGCCAGTTAACAGTAAGCACAACTGGGTCAGCCAAGGACACTGGTCAGAATAAAGTTATTTACATCTACAGCGTGTGGATTTCTTTTTGGACTTGAGCTGTTCTTTTTTTCATAGAAGTCACCCTCCTAACAGAACGCAGCGAGGCCAGAAGAAAGCACACACTGCTGGGGCACAGCCACCTTCTCCAACTAGCTGTGAAGACAATTCAACCAAGACAAAATGCCCTGGATATTTAACAATGACAGGAAAAGGAAAATAGGTGTTATTTAAGCTGGTTCTACTGCAGATTCATACACACTGAATGTGTCTCTGTCGTCACCCTTCACTAGTAAGAATTACAGCAGTGTCACTGCTGTGATGAAGGCCAGTCTGCTGTTATAGGGCTGCCACAGTGATGGACGGCAGTCATATTTCATGACTGGTGTACAATTTTTATATGTAGAGAAAGCCAAGAATTTGGAGCACCACCCAGTTCGCTATGGGTTTAGGCAGTATAGCATAGTGCTGCCTCGTTCTACGTTTTAGGCTGTCAGGTCCCCCTGCAACACAATGAAAATACTGGACTCATCCAAATAACACAAAGGAAAAAATTTAACTAACCTTCATGAAGATGCCTACCACAGCCAAACCATCAGGGTGCTTCACAGCTTCAGCAAATTTACCATATTTTTCTTTCCAGTGAACAATATGGAGCTAGGAGCAAGAAAACAAGAAGCACTATTATTCCATCCACAATATTTCACAAATGAGAATTCAGGGAAATGATTTATTCAACAGTAAGAGCAGATGGTATTTTAATGCTGAAATTTAAAAACTTTTGTGTACAGTTAAGAAATTGTTCAATCATTCAACTACTTCCAAGTTTCAATTATGCAAAGAGATTTCTGTCATGCATTTTATTTTGCTTCTCACTCTAATTCCCAGGTGAGTTTTAATTGCAAACTGTGAACGTATCATTCCGCTTTTAGTCTGGTAAAACTCCTGTTATTTTCAGCCTGCGTTTTTCCTGCATGCAGCCTTTAAGATACTGATGTAGTATTTTAATGCTATATATCCTGGAGTTCTTATCCACACTGAAATACATGACTGCCAGTGTGAGAAGCAGCAGAGAAGACACATCAACTACAGATCTGACCTGCAATCTCGACAGTTTTTGAAAAACAGTCCTGTCCTTTTCTGGAAAGCCTTTGAAAAGAATATGAAATTAATCTGCAGGTCGCAGTAGCCAGGATGTTGCTTTATTTTTAATTTTCAAGTTATTTCTTAAGTTCATCTGGCTGCTTCCCCATATCTGCAAGTCAAGCTCAGCAAGTAACTGTGGTACTGAGAACAGATATAAGGCAACAGCAAGTTGCTCAGATAAGAAAAAAGCTACTTCTACCTCAGGACAACGCAACAGAGCCAATGAATCTGTCAGGCCATTTCTTTTATCCATCAATGAAAATCACAAGTATGTTCAGAAAATGTGTATTTATGAAAGGGTTAAAGTCCGTCACAGCTTCCAGGGGCAGGTTTCTAAACAAGGGACAAGAAAAAGTGGGACGCAAGGCACTAGCGTCACTCCATTTCTGTAATGAGACTGTAATACAGAGTCTTAAAGTTGTCCAAGGGACATCTGGAGTCTCAAGGATATTACAAAGAGCACCTGCAAGGTCTCATTTTGCTATCTGCCCTCTTCACAGCTCCCCTTGCTCCTTTGCTACCAAAAGGTGAAAGGGGCTGCCCCAAAATTATTCTGTTGTTGATATAAATGTCTCTGATGTTAAAAATGTAAGCCAGGAAAAGAGGATAAGTGTGTGTGCAGAGGTGCTGCAACTCTATTTCTTTGCCATTTTCAAGAGTCGCCAAGAAAGCGGGGAAAACCAGGGATAATTAAAGTGTTTTTTTCTGCTTCTGTAGTCTCTTTGACATGAAGTAGCTGAGAAAAAAATAGTGATTACAAAAGTCCTCCAATTCTAATCTCTGCACTTGCAAGTAGGTCCTGGGGTGGCACTGTACCAAAATCTTCTATGGTAACCTCCACAATCTCTTGCCCTATGAAGATCTGTAGAGAAGCTGCTACTATGGCGGAACAGTGAAACATAAAATAAAACAAAAAAGTCATTATACATAAAAGACTGGAGAAGTTCAAGCACGTCCTACCTCTGCATCATACTTCACACCATCCAAAGTGTGCTCAGACCCTTGGCCCTCACAGGATCCCCAGTGGATGTGAAACTGTGCCAGCCTGTAGACTCCATCCAGCGCTCCTCCTTGCAGCACTGCAAAGCAAAGAGCCTCTATTAGCATCTCCCACAGCCTTCTTTTTTGAGTCTTATTCAAACTGGAACGTCCACCTCAAGTCTTCCAAGTGAATTACAGTTCATTGCTCTACATGCTGCCATGCTACCCCAGATCAACTTAAATGGTACATTGCTGCAATATGCCAGAATCAATAAATAAACATGTAAAAACATCAGTGACTTTACAGTGAGCATCTCATCAGCAATTTAACAGGCATGCTAATATTACGGCTGACGAGGGGAGAGCTAAGGATGTAACTTTTCTGTCACCAAATAAATAGAAAAAGGCCGAGAAAAAGAACGGCTTTTGTAAGAGTCCCATATAGAGTTTTTCTATGGAAGTGCACTTGGAGACCAAATAATCTTTCACTTACTAATGTACTCTGTCCCTTCATTTTAGACACTTTATCCATTTAGGGCTTAATCCTGCAAATCCTGTGACAGATTGAATTGAGTAAAATGCTTTTGGTTCCAAATTAAACCTAAACACCTGTTAGCCATGGGTTGCAGCAAGGTAATGCTCTAGCTACAGTGCAAGGCATTGTACAAATGTGGATTCAAATCTCTTGGCCCTCCCATCCTTTACTCCTCAAGAATAAATTTAAAAAAAATGGTGATTAAAATGGCAATGCCTGCAGAGACAGAGTTTTTGAAATATGGATTGGAAGTAAGGCATTTACTTACACTTACTACCTGACATTACTCCTGCAATGGGACTGCTGTAAGTGGAGTGCCCAGCCACACTTTCAATTACACAGGAGCGAGCTCCCCTGAGCTCCCTTACGCTGACTGTTAGTTTTAACCTTGTACTTAAACTGTGACCAATTGCCATTACGATATGCAGGATCAAGCCCCATTACTGTAAAAAGCTCAAGGCACAGACAATGTCTTCTCCAGTGCAGCATAAAGCACAGAACAGTAACAAATAGTTCTATTAAATAGAGCTATTTATCTAAGTTATTAGAGCAAGGTTTCACACTGGTTTGTGGTTGGTTTGGTTTTGTTGAGTTTGCTTGGTTTTGGTGTGTTTTTTTGTTTGGTTTTTTTTTTTGGGGGGGGGGTGGGTTTGGGTTTTTTTTTTTTGCTAATTATATCAAATTTAAAATTAAATATTCAGGATGTTAATATTTTAAAATTAAAAAAAAAACATTTTAAAATGTAATGTGAAGTGTCATATATCTTAGAGATCAATTTCTCTCTCTATAGAAATATATATACACAATAAAGTGACAGAAGAGTGGTGACATCAGATATTACATGTAAGTGTGCTCTGTGTATGTGCACAAACAAAACAGTTCTGTGGAGTGAAGATGCTTTCCTCTCAGTCTGCAATAAGTCTAGACAGTATCACAATACGTGCATGTGTGAAAATATACATCAAATGCATATAGGAATAGGTCACTGTCTGTTCAGGTTTCAGTAATTCTGATTATATGCAAGCATAGACAACAACAGCTGTGGATACTTGGCAATGAGGTGAGAAGGATTTCAGTAAAAAACTGGAATACATCAAAATTAAATACAAGATTTATATAAAACACGTTTAATTTCCACTTGTGTGCCTTACACATGCAAAATTTGGGTTCATTGGACAAATTCAGCATTTGCCTGGGGCTCCTGTAGTAAATACATTTAGAAGACTCCCAACATGTATTTCTATCTGGAAATGTGAATATATGTTCCACCGCAGTCTTCGTAATTTCTGATACCGTAGCCAACGCTGAACAGTCAACAGACCAAGACTTGCCCTACCTATTGCCGAGCTATGTGATACAAAGAAGAATGGCTACTTAAAGTAATTAAATAGCAACATATCTTATTCTACTTCTATGTTTCTGCATGTTATGCTAGTTGCCAAGAAGCATAACTGTTTCAAGCACAAGGACTACAAACCAGAATACTTTTTTTTCAGAACAGTGACTGCGAATGTGCGTTAGATCCTTTTGAAAATGAAGTAATAGGTTGCTATGACTTTACAGATGCAAAATCACTTAATCCACACAATACCACGTTTCGTTTAAAAATGATGCCATGGAGTTGCAATGTTTCAGTTTCGGTTCCTTTGGCTAATGGACTTGCTGCTCATTGCAGGTACAAATGGACCGAGGTTCCACCATTCTTCAACCTCAGAAAGCACCAGTGCAGCACAGGTTAATCTGCCGTTATCAATCAATGGAAAGCATGCTAAAAAGCAGAATCATGCAATCTTCTCAAATCCATTTGCAGTGTTATTTCTTTAAACAAAGTTTGCTCTAGTCCCATAAAACACAACAGAGGCACAAAAATTTCTTTGCAGTTTTTGCTTACTTTTCTCATTCTGTGGTTCTCAAATCCAGCACTAGCTTATTTTGACTCACAGCAGAGCATTCAAAGAAAGTAATAATTAGATTAGTGTGAATGAATACAAATTCAGCAGGCTTAATTACAGACCAGCCCTTCTTGTTCTAGCCTATATTAAGCAGCTACTTTTTTAATACTTCTCAGCCTTTCCAAAGAAGTGAAATTTAGAATTAAACTTAAAAGGTAAAGTAGAAATGTTAGAGCTTCATTTTTTTTTCCAGCACAAGCTTTTTAAAACCATGAATAAATGATACCAGCTTTTTCAAATTAGAAGTTCACCAAGAATCACAGCAATATTCACACCGGGAACTTTCCTGTCTTTGTCCCATGTGATGTGAACATCGATTCAAGCCATACTGACAATGGAAGTCCAACCTTTCCATCCCCCTTTTTTGAGTGATGGGGAAATTCAGATCCATATTTGTGCATTTCATCATCTCCCTTCCTTTTGAAATTAATATTAGTGAAAACAATCCTGGAAATACCTGCATAGCTGTGCTCCCTTTTGTTATATAGCCCAACTTCAGATGCAGGGCGAAGACAGCACAAGCCAACCTGGAAAACATGTTCTTTTCATACAGATTCAACCTACTCAACACAATCTACGTCATAAGCTGGTTTCCATGGATGTGTAACAGCCCAGAGGTGACAGCTTGAAAATGCAACTTTTTTCCTATTTAGCAGTTATTTGAAATGTTACAGGGAGAAACTTGGAGCTACTTTGCTTAGATTAAGAAACGGTAATTGGTTTCAATCTTCCACCCTTTACTGGAGAAGTTATACTAGTAACATCCAGTGATTATATTGCACTGTTATTAAATGATCTCATAACATTTTCTAGATTAGGTGGACATAAGTATTAGCAGCATTAATTTGGAAAGTCAAATAACCACACAAACTGTTCCATTTATTTATGTCTGTGGGATTTCTTGGATAAAGAAGGCAAACTCGATTTGTCTCCATTACACTTTCTTAGGATATTTCGAGACACATAGAAATCAAATGGCATTTTGCTGCATCTGGGACAGCTGTTTACTGAGGCCACACAACTTCACTGTTCTGTTGAAAGGCAAGTCCCTGGGTAGGTACCCTTCCCATGTAGAACAGAACAGCTTTGTCAAAAATACCATAGACCACTTCATACCTTTTTTCAGGAAGTGGCAGCATACACATCTGTGAATCTTTGCAGGAATACTGTGGAGTTACTGTCATTTAGTTACCTCCTATGGGACATTCTCTCTATACAGAGCAGGAGGCTAATAAATCTCATCAAGGCAATAAACCTGTCAAGGAAATAATCAAAACCGCTGAACTACAACATCGTTTCATGAGTTAGAATGAATTCCAAAATGAATTCCAGAAAGAAATCTACAAATTCATGTGGTAAGAAAAATACTACTCTAAAGTTTGTTACTCTGAGAGAATGCAGAATGAGAAAATGTTCTTCAAATGGAAAAAACCAACAGCAAAGCTCCTTCCAGTAGTTAAAATAATGGCTCCACTACAGCACAATGGATGTCTAAAGCTCTTTAGTTCTAATTAGTTCTAATTGACATTCCACCAAACAAAAACCTGGCAGCAGGACATTCAAGCATCTACCTGTGAGGACAGCCCTCTTGCACACACATTGTTTGGCATAAAGAAAACCATGATTTTGTATCAGCACACAGTAGATGTGCACGTATACATGATGTTCTAGGTACATATGTAAATATATGCATAGTACACACATAAGTGTTAATGTTTTGTAAGCTTTTGTGTATACACAGGCATCTGTATGAGAGAAAACACGCCTTGAGGAGACAGAGTAGATGAAGCATTACTTGAGAAAAAACAATCTTGAGCACCATGCACTATTAATGGCACAAAAAAAAGGCTCTTATGATGATGCTCAGGGATTAGCCTTGTGCTCTTATGCAAGGATGGACTTCCCCATCTGACAGACTGAAGAGTTCAGTTAGGGTGAGCTGTCACTTCTGTGAAACGTGGAGTCCAGAGCGTCACATTTTGTGAGATGTTGCCTTCTTTATGTTATCTCTTTCAGACATTCCTCCTAGGATACTGTATCATGGCAAGCAACAGAGCAAGACAGCACACAAGCATCTGACCGGGGGATCACACTTGCAGAAAACATCTGTAATGTGCTTCACCAAAAAACCTACATAACTGGTATCTCATAAGAAAAAAAACCCACTCTACTCTGTCCTTGCTAAAGGGTTAGCCTGATAAGGCAACAAGGATGTTTCACAGAGATAGACCAGAACGTAACACCTGCCAAAACACAGCAGGTCTGCAGACATGTGTATTTGCAGCGGGTCACTGGTTCTGAGTCACCTCAGTTGAACTATTTCATCCGGACTGGGTAGCAGCAAGGGAGACTCTGACCTGCCTAAGGATACAAAATCATTTAGGTTCTTAACTTCCCGCCCACTCCCTGGGACCAGTGGAGTTTATTTCTCATGTAGTCTCTTAAATGGAGATTCCTTGAGAGTCATAAGGTTCGATCCTCATGTTTCATACCACATGAGCTGACAATGACTTTGTAAGAGTTGGAAGCACTAAGATTCTCTTAAAAGTAATAATGGGTTTGATTTCTGACGGTAACAGCTGTAATTCTAATCTTAGTGACCGCTTACGGTACTGAAAATTGTGTACTGGACACAGTGCTCATGCCACGTAGCGACCTAATGCAGGACGAACGGACTTAGGCGTGAGCGTTGCCTCCAAGTACACAGCCGTCCCTCACGCCTAGAAGTAAATGAACAAACATCGGCTGGGAAGAGCAGTGACGTCTGGCACACAGCTTCATTACATCTTAAAAATAAACTTTCCCAAGTGGCCCTAGCTGATAACAGCCTGCTAGTTTCTCCTGGTTTTGCACTAAAAGCGCCTCTAGAGGAGGAATTTAAAAGGAGGGAAGGAAGTTGCCATGATTTTTAAATGCACAATCCATGTCAAATTTCTGCTCAGAAGCTGCATGTTAAAAATAATAATAATTAAAAAAAAAAAAAGCTGATGTAAGTGAAGGGCACTTTGGCGCTCTGTAACGAAATGAAGGCCTGAAACACGCGGGACTGATCTCAAGCCCTCTCATCTTCCTTTCCACTTCCCGGAAGCACCAGAGCTAGTCTCAAGTCACTGGCTTACGTAGGCTTTGCAGCTTCTGGTGACCCAAGTTCACAAGAGACATGACTTCATGCTCACACACCCTCTGGGACCTCTGACTTTCTAGTCAAGCAGTGCACAAAAGTACTTGTGACACATAAGGAGGTGTCTGAATACAGTCCCTTAAAGCTGTAAGCAATCAGTTCACTGATTTACGATTCCAGAGGGTCAATGCATTGCTTAGGAGATAGATAGATAGATAGATAGATAGATAGATACTGCATTGTGGCCCTTCAATCCACGACTGCATACTGGTATCATGCAATATTCTGGGATAGCTAATATTACACCTTTGGACTTGGAAGCCTAAAAATAGACCAGTGGCGGTGACTTTGATTAAGAGTTGTTCCTTAAAGACAGCAGAGCTCCGTGTTTCTTTCTCCATTTACCAGCTGAGGTGGAAGTGCCGGAAAAGAGCCACAGCGGCACAGCTTTCAGAGTAACTCACTGCCAACCAAGCAGTACTAATGCACTGGCTCTTGAACAACCAATGTAACTAAATAGATTGGTTTGTGTACAGCAAGGCATAATTCAAGGCAGCTGAAGCATCGTCATTAATATTTACCATTATAGGAAGAACTGGGTAATGTATTTGATTACAACTACTGAAAGCCTCTCAAGGGGTGCTAGCATCAAAGTCAATTCAGTATTTTCATTTCCTCAGGTCTCTCACAATTTTACAGTTCTACTATGATTTAGTATTTGCAAAAATATGACATTTACTTGGGACTCTGTCTTGAATTTCAATATTCTCTCTAGCTCAGTAGCAAGGAAGGAAAAGGAAACAACTAAGACACTCATCCACAAGCAGACATTACCAGTACATTTAGTAGTGTCTCTAGAGCCTTACACCGTAGCTGCAATCCACTTGTGCCAGGTTCTAGAGCTAAAGTATGATTTCTAAAATTCTTGTTATGAATAAATTAACTGCAGATTTACTTCTTCCTTTTATATGTTCATCAAACACAAGATCAGAAAATACAGAACACAGTGCCTGCTACCATGTGCACTTCCCATTTGAATCTCAGGTTTTAGGAGATTTCTAAAAAACTTTTCTGGGAAACCTACATAGAGAACACATTGTAAGTATGTTACAAAATCTTCTTCAGACTCTTGAGGTTTTCTTGAGCAAGGTCACTTCCTGTGGTTTTACAGCTCTGAGAAGTCACTCTTCACTTCTGTCTTTTAAAGCGAGTGAAACAATACACATGTCCTTAACAGCAGACTATAATATGAAGCCCTTAATATGATAAAATAAGTACCCTTAATGACGCACTCCTTCACTGTAAGGTTCCTGAAATAAGGCGCATTATTATAATTTAATTGTTACCAGCACCATTTACTTCACTTATGTGGAAGATCAGATCCCAGGATACTAGAGTGGATGAACCTGAATTTGGAGGTTTTTTCCTAGCGACACTTCTAGTGATTTTCTGGTTTTATTTAAAGTTACAGAAATTTTAAAGATTTATGCCTACAAATACTTTAATTTTCACTACTATTAAGACAGTGGACATGAGAACTAAGAAAACAACTAGAACCGAAGGAGAAGGGAAACTAAGTAACAACTGGAAGAGGAAGTTCATTGTTCACTTTCTACATACATACAAATCCAAGAAAACATTCCAAAAACTGCAAGGAAATGAGACAGAAGATAGCCTTTTATCTGAGAGAAAATAATGGAATTTCAGCAAGCAAAAAAATAAATGATCATAAACATGGCAACGCTGGCTTCTGAATTTTCTTTTCATACACCATTTCCACCAACCTGTAACTGTGAAATATGAAGGGGATTCATCTTGGGAATTGACTGAGTGCTCAGAAGTGTATTCTGGAATATAACAGCTGTCACATAACCCAAGAAAGAAATTTGAAGGCTGTACTACAAGAACTGAAATTGAAGATTTGGGCGCAATTGCTTAGGAAGAGGGTTTTTCTAAGCATGGATAGTAACATCTAAGCATATCTAGGAAAATTAAAAGAAAGTAAAAGTCAGGTTCTAAAGATATCACAAGATGTTAACATCATTTATCCGTTAAAACTTCATTGTAAGTGAACATTGCATAGGACATAGGCATAATTACAACCTCCATCAAGAATTAGGTCATTAAAGCTCCACCTATCAGCAAATAGACCTAAGAGCAGAAAAGAAAACATTTTCTTTTGTGAAGATACATTAGTCACATATACTGCACATAATTTATTTGTATAAATAGTTAAACTTTTATTTTACATCCTTACTATGCTAAAGAATATAGAGGGGATATAATTTCAAGAAAACCTGTTTTTTCTTTTAGATTTTCAGTTTTTCACAGATATGGGCAGCAGCTTTATCCTACATATTTTTCTATGTACAGACATAATGTAACAAATATACAGTTTGGGGGAAGAGCCTTTTATTTGAGGAATAACATTTTACATCAAAATTTTTATTTTTCCATTATCTACCTGTTGTTACTTATGATCAACAGTATTCACATTACATATTTTCTGAATAAAAGACGTAAGTAACAACTACTTTCAAGAATTTTTATCCAAACATGCATCTCAGCTTTCTTACTTATTTTTACTATGCTATTACTACCTATATTTTTTTATTGCAAGAACTCATTTTGCATACTCTGAAGAGCAGGAGTCAAACAGACTTTAATACCTAGAACTGCTGTGCAATTTACTTCAGTGTCGTTAGTTATGAGCTTGAAGATTCTTAATGAACGGATCTCAGCTAAGTCCTGAAGATTGCACACAAACAATGATCTTACTACTTAATTTTGTGCCTACTACCACAGATAATTCATACTGCATATGGGACAGCTCATAGGAGCAAGCAATACAGTCTGTGGGAAGCATTCACAGGATTTTCTTCCATTGTCTTCTGTAAAACATACCAGCACATCATATACTCTCACACGGTTTTGCCTTGTGACTGTTGCGTAATGTCTTAGCAAGAATTTGGTACACGCATCATAGTTAGTCTCAAATTCAGAAACGGGAGTGAATCAAGCTCAGCCAAGTCAAAGACAGCTCTATTTTGTGTAAGGAAAGTAGGTTACCTAGTTAACTGCATACAAATGAAGCCATTAAGTGTGCTGCCAGGTAGATCCTATGCATTGTAATTTTCAATAGGAAGTGGGATACTGAAGGATCCACCTTTATCTGGCTTCAGAGAGATCTGTTTAACAATGGGAGGTTTTTTTCCTAAAGAATAAGCAGTTTCTGATTCACTAATAGAGCTACTGAGAATATTTCTACTTGCATCTCCTGTCCTCCCACTCTGAAAGCTGTGTCACAGCGTATTTGTCAGAGGATCCCTGTCACAGATGTTCTGGTTCTGCACTGACTTTTCTCATAAAAAGCATTCTTCCTACCAACATTTCTTTAGATTATGATATGTTCTTGCCATTTTTTCCTCCCAAGTTACCCAATACAAGCTAATTTTTGCTGTCTTTCCAAACTTATGCACACGCAACTCAAACCTGAACCTGTTCCCCTTGGGTTCAGTGATACCAGGATGACAGCGAGAGCAGACTCGCACGTATCTGCTGAAAACATAATCCCTTTTTTTGTACCCTGAATCATTTACCTTATTCCCCATAACACTGTTAAAATGAACATGCATTCAGCTCTTACCTCCTCACTGCTTCAGAAAAACAAACACTAACATGTCAGAATACCTTTTTCTTTTTTTAAAGCCATGCAAATATTAATGTGGATGCTCTGTGTGAATTACGCATGGACCCCTGTGTGTTCATATAGCTGCGAAGACTTACAGCTGATTGCTTAATATTGTTCAGTATAAAGACTGTAATTAACATACAGAGTCAAAACGTTAGTGCAAAGCTGCATGCCTGTTATATTATGTTACCTGCAAAACCCTCCCATTTTTAGGAGGCACAGATCATTTGTTGTCGGCACCATCCTCTAAATGGCATTGCTAACAAAAAGCTTAGGAAAAATAGGGCACTTGCTGAAGCAAGTTGAATCATGCAGTGTCTACAGAAGGCAGAGACAACGGGATTGTTTTTGCTATCTAAATTAAAAACAGAGGCACATTCATTGTAGCAGGGCTGACTTCTGCAAACTCAACCAGCTGAAAAAATACAATTAAAGACGACCTACAAAACCCTTGTTGCAAGTGCATCTTGAATTCCATCTGTCCATCAATGTGGCCATTCCTTTCGGAAAGGATTATTAAAAGGTTTCCAGGATTCAGTACTTAATTTCACCACACAGTACGACGAACAGCAAGATGCTGTGGAACGAGTGGCTGCTAGCAAACTTTGTAGGAATGTGTCAGACACATTATCTTTATCTAGAAAGCCCAGCGTCAAGAAATGTCAGGGATAATACTTGTTTAAATTACAAAAGAACAAAGAGGTATTTTTGAATCATTCCTCTGTTTCTGTACTAACCTGGGAGCATATTGGCTTCAAAAATATGAAATAATATTTTGATAACCAAAGAAACTATTTCCAAACTATTTCTACTTCAAGTTGTTAACTGTAATCCTTTGTTATTCTAAGGCAAATTTCTTCCTGTGATGTATTTTGCCCCTTCTTTTAACCATTTGGTCGGTAGCTTATGATGAGCTATTGAGTTATGCCTAAAGTTGTTCAAATAATAAACTTTTTTTTTTTCTTCTCTCCACAGCTCAGCCTTTATACAAGTCCTTCTGATTTAAACAGAAGTAAAGCAATTCACTTCTCCGGAGTTTAGATTAGGGCAACTCAAAACTGCCTCAATAGCCTCAGTTTTCTTCTAACAGCAGCTCAGTTTCCCTCTAGCCTGAAGGCGCCCTGTGGGATGCTGAATCCGTAAGGACTCAATCCTGACCTTACTGCCACCAAAACACTTTGGTCTTTTTTTTTTTTTTTTTTTTGTCTTTAAAAGACCGCTATGGCCTCAGTAGGCATTTCAGTAGCCCTGTTAGTAGCTGGCTCTCCCATCTCCACCCCTGCGCACGAAGATGAGATCTCACCTGACTTGTTGGAGGAATCATCAAACTCCACGTTGAAGGAGTGCCCGTTGTTGACTATGCTCCTAGCTGTGCTGGCATCGTAACTGAAGCTGAGAGGCTTCAGCGAGGAGTCGTACTTGGCGGACTTGCTGCTAATAGCGATAGGGGACTGGCGCTCCCCGTTGGCGATGGGGAAGTGCTCGTGCCAGTGAGCGGGTCCTGCAAGACAGCGTGAAGCAGCTCGGTGGGACGGGACGGGACTGGACGGGAGGCTCCAGGGATACTAAGGGCAGCCCGCGCTCCAGAAACGGGCATGGTTTAACACTAGCGTCAGCACTTAACAACGTAGCATCCGCGCAGGGTGCCGCTGCCGGCAACTCAGCCGAGGTGCAATCCCACCTGGGGACCAAGGCAGGGACCCCAGCGGCCCCCAAGCCTGGGAGGCTGACGCTGGGGTTTTACCGGGGAGCCCTTCCAGAGGCCACCCCGTCCTGCTGGAGCAGCGCCCCGGGCCCCCCTCTGCCTCGCGCCTTTACCGAAGTAAAGGCATGACAACAGGGAAGGAGATGCTCCGGGCAAGCCGCGCGGGCGCAGGCGGCATCTCAAGGTTAAAAGAGAAAAAGAAAGAAGAAAAAGAAGGAGAAAAAAGAAAAACAACAAAAGCAGGCAGCGCCGCCGAGCCCGTTCCGGCTCAGGGCAAGGGCTCGGCGCGACGCGCAGCGGGCACGTCCCGGGCGCGGCGAGCGGGGACCCGCCGCCAGGTGTCCCGTGTCCCGTGCCGCGCCGGAGCCCCGCACCCCGCCGGGCACTCACCGTCGTGGCTGCCGTACCCCCAGTGGTGGGACATGGTGCGCGGCCCGGCTGCGTCCGCGGAGGCTGTCACAGCGCCGTGGCCCCGGCGGGCTCTCAGGGGCTTTTATAGGCTCCCGGCAACTCCATGCCCTTCTCCGCGGCCGGAGGACGGGGTGGGGAGCGCGGGCGGGGGCGGAGGGAGACTCCGCTGGGG
>JAVJGJ010000037.1:33315752-33331212 GCA_035590215.1 Microhierax caerulescens
GGGCGGTTTGAGGCGCCCGGTGGTTCGGCAGCGGCACGAAACGGGACGTGACAAGAGACGTCCCTCGGTTTAACCTCCCTCAGTGAGAGGTGCGGGCCGGCCGGCGCCCGGGCACGGGTGGCTCTGCTCAGGGCCGAACCCGTAGCAAGCGCTGCCTCTCACCGAGCCTGCGTTAGAAGTCGCTAGGCCTGCATTTCCGAGGTTCAAACCATCAGCACGTGAACAAGTAGAAACGAACTGCCGTGAATGACTTTCCAAATAAAAGAGACTTGCTCAAAACTGTCCTGCCTGCCATCTTGCCATCTCCAGCTAGAGAGAGGTGACGCGTCGCTGAAGAAATACCAGGCTCTCTCACCCGAGCCATGAACCTGCAGTTACCAGAGCAAGGTCTCTGCAAAATCGTTCCGTCATCTAGAACCAAGAGACTCTCCGCTGCTCTTGTTTGGAAACCGAGATGGAGATCGCAGGTGGAGGTGAAAAGAGGACATTCCTCTATAGATCCTGCCCTTCCACGACGCAGTGTGCTAGATGCTCTGGGCAGTGCTGGAAGTTCACAGCCAGTCATTCTGTGCAGGGTGCGGGAGCTACCACGAGGCATACGGCACTCGTCCCCATGGCAGTTCACAGGGAGGATTTCTTCTTTTACTGAGCTGTGTAAGGCAAAAACTGTGCTTGTAATGTGGACATTAATGTGTATTCTTTGGCCCACTTCATAAAATATTTTCATCTGAAGAAGAGAGCAAAGTTTCTTGAAGGTGTGATGTTTTTCACTTAGAGTGTGATACCAGTGAGCTGGAAATTCACTGAGCACGACCAGAAATGTTTCTCCACTCTTATTTGTATGCTGAATGCTGCTGCAAAAATGGGGGGATTTGTTTGTATAACTACCTCTAGTATACCCCTGCTTTTATCAACCCTCTTCAGTTTCATCAACTATAAGCAACTCTTCTACACATTCAAGACTCAACTGCAACTGTCTCCTGTGCTGCTTCTCATCTATCATTGACCATTTAGCACTACCTAAATACCTGACCCAACGGACCAATTCCAGTCACATCTACCTAAAAATTCATGGTTTGTGGTAGAATAACTGTTGGTCTCAGAAATAAGGAAAAAACACAATGTGAGCTCAGTCTTGCTGAGGTCCTATAGAACATAAATCTACTAGAGAACATCCTTGGAATACACATGCCTTAATGACCTCATTAGAGCTCACATCTCAGAAACTAAACATAGTGTTGGCAGAACTGTCTTAGGTATATGCTCTCTTTTCTCACCCTAAGCCAAGATAGAATTTCAGGAAATAGGAGAAGAAAAAACCCCATCATTCCCACGTAAGAAAGGTTAAGGCAGAGTTACCTAGCAAGTCCACCACGTCAGCAGCGGGCAGAGACAGAATATTGATTGTATTATAGTGTAGCACATAATATCTGGTATTATAGACTACAGTGTCAAAGCAAAATGTCAATTTGATCAAGCCTTTGAGCTGCTGGTTTATTTCTTTTTTATGAGAAGGCTCAAAATTCCCTAGCTGGTGTGATGAAAGCCACAGGTAGCATTTTGCATCTCTTTTTTAGGACTCCTGCTACATTTTTCTCAAGCCTCATTTTCAGTGCAACCCATGACTGTTCTACCTGCTTGCAGCCACTTTTCTCTGTATTCATGGCCAGCAGTGCCACACACAGAGGGGGGATTGCAGCAGCCAGCCTGCAGATTGGGCTAGTATGTGGCACCGACGGACCACCTGGTGTGAAGACATTGTTCCCAGAGCACTTGCTGCACAGCCCTAAATATCTGACCCGGTGTCCCCATCCTACAACAAGGAGGACATTGTTTTGTTCTCTAAGGCAAAGTCCTGAATGCTCCAAATCTTACCAGAAAGCAAATCATCTGGGACCTGGTGTCAGATAGTAGTCATTTGAGGGCAAGGACCTTATATTTATTCCATGTGTATACAGCACCTACCTACCTGCTATAGCTGGGTAGTGACTCCTGATTGAACGTGTTGCTACCATACACACAGATAAATAAATGAATGAGCAATAACTATCTCTTAAACACTGAAACCCAATATATGGGGGAGGCAAAGCCAGATCATCGTTATTAAATGGTAAAATCCTAGAAGAAAAGAAAATGCCAAAATGCCATGAACTGCTCATTTATTATTTACCTCACAAGAATAATATTAACAGTTTTGAATTGTCTTTGGCTAATATCATTCTTGATGTCCTCTATACCTACATGCTGTATTTTTTTGGGGGTAACTGGCCTTTCAAGGTCATTCTTGGATGATTATTTGTCATATGGTTTTTTACACATAACCAAATAGCAGGTACATTGTTTCTGAGTAAAGCAATTCAAGCTGAAATCTTTCCCAGGCAATTCTGGGAAAGAAAATTCTTCTTCTACTGCCTGTTTCAAATATATTGGGTTTTTTTCCAAATATTTCAATTCCTGAATTGTCTTTAATCATTGACTAATGAGAAAGGCTTTAGTTAAACAAAACCTACCTTGGCACGATGTCTGAAACTTACCTGTTAATATAGATAGTACTGCCTAAAGTTACTCTGCTATTCTTCCAGACCAGCCACACTCATTCATTCAAATCGCTCTGCATGGCTCAGAACTGTCACCTGAACTTGGCTTACCCACCTCTCAGGAAAGAGGCTTCACCAGCAGTTTAGACAGTCAGGAAACAGGTTTCTCTTAATTTCTTCTTTTGGAACTCTTCCTCATGGATACACTCAATTACACATTAATTGTTTCCAGTGAATAAAAAAACAGAGAGAGGGTGACTTCTACTGGGTGAAAGTGGGAAAGTCTCTGCTCTGATGGGTGTATGCAAAGCAGGGCAGTTTTTTACGGGCAACAGAAATAATTCTGGGGGAGCCCAGGTGCAGCAGTTCAGCTTTCCACCAGTTTCTCTCCCATTGGGAATATTTTCCCTATTAAAAGAACTGGAAGATACAGATGCAGCATTAATAATGTGATCCCTGGGCTTTTTGTGCAGGACTAAGCATATTCCAAGCTTGGCACACAAGCCACAGTAAAAGGACAACACTCCCATCATTTTAGACACTGTTCAACCATATATAGAGGGCTCTGCTTCATAGATAACAACAGAAATAAGAGGTAACTGATGAATAAGAGAAAACACACGAGTGATCTCCAGCTGATACAAATTTTCCACAGAGCACTTTCTCACACTGAAAAGCACATGGAAAGACAGATTTGGAACACTGTTATTTTTAATTTATCAGATTGGCTTAGCCTCCCAAAAACTGAAACTGAACTTCAAAACAAGTAAAAATGTTTGACATTTTGAATTTTTTTTCACTTTTGTCATTGTGAAATATTTTATTTAATTTTTTTTTCTTAGAATCAGCTAGACAAGCAAGATAATTTGAAGAAACATAAGCTCATATTATCCCAGTCCTCCTGAAAAAAACAGAAAAGTCTTTTTTTCAGACAGAAACTGAATTTTGGGTTCATTTTGGTGAAAAGAAACCTTAAAAAAAGCTTTGATTTCAGTTAACTCGTTTAGTATTATTTGAATTCAGCTATAGACCTGAAAATGCAGAGCTACAAATTAAGATGACAGTGCTTTAGTACTGCACAAAGCAGCAGTAGCAGCTCATCAGTGTTGATGGCTTTGTAGAAATCACGGAAGAAATTAGCTTTCAGGAGAGCTTAGAAGGAGAGCAACCTGGAACCTGGCAAGAGAAAGCCTGAAAGACCTGGATGCGGGTTTGATGGAGGACAGGATCATAACAAAAGTAGAGAAAAGGCTGATTCTTTTCACTCTGGAGAAACGGATTGCATCCGGCTGAACTGCTGTTGTCTTCCCAAGGCAAAGCCCATGGCAGTGGGCTGATGATAACATCCCCTCAAATTCAACAGGAAATGGGTGAAGCAGCAAAGGTTTGCAAGTTCAGTTTAAATAAGCATCCAGAAGACCAGAAACTTAATCTCAACTAACTGAGACTGCAAAGCAGAACTAGAAATTACCCCAGAGCAAACCTCTTCTGTGAGCTTCCCAGTGCTTTTCCCAGGTCATGGAACCAGCTCTCAACTCTGCCAGCTGGTGGGCTTGTGCTTGTGGAGCTAACAAGCCAGCCATCAAAGCCTCCTGCCAGAGAGAGAGGATGCCTCTTGTGTCCTCTGCGCTACCACTGCAAGGTGTAGGACAGACAACATAGGTCTCAACACTGCCCTCACACCTGTAGTGTCATCCCAAAGGACTGTTTTCCCTTTTGCCATAGCAGGCAGGTAGGTCTGAGGAAGGTGCGGTGGGAGTGCTCAGCCCTGGCGTCTGGTGGGCAGGTGCCCTGCCTTTTCCTTTTTTGTTGCGGCTCTTGTGTGTGAATGAAATCTGCTGGCAAGAGCAGCAGGGCACGGGTGCCTCTTCTCACTTCTCCTTGCCTCTGCCAAGAAGGTGACAGGGCCGCATTGTGTCCCTGGTAGCTCAAGAGTCACAGCTCAGTCGGGAAATCCAGCCAATAAAAATAAATCAACACTTACAATGATAGATTGAGAAAGCACTGATGGAACCATAAAGGTGGGAATAGGTGTGACATAGTTCCTCTTTCTTTGGGAAATACAACTCGAAAGGCATTGGCTATAGCACAGAAGAAAGAACTCTTACCAGCAGTGACTACAGCATTGCTTGGCCCCTTCTCAAAAGAACTCAAAGAACTGTAAGTTTACTGAGATTTACAGGGGCCCTTTGCTGTGCAGTAGGGCTTGACACAGAGCCTCTGAGTAGCTATGACGTAGTCCTTTCCAAAACCTGAACAGCATAATCCCTCACTGTCCCTTGCTACCAACCCAGTTTTACAGGTCACACACAGCCCTTCAGGCAGAGCCACCAAGCTGGCTATGATGCTGCAGCTTCCAGGACTTAAGCCCCTCTTTCTGCAAAACACCCTTCTAAGTGTAGTGGAATGAATCTGGGTTAATTAGCATTGATAATATACAGCTGTGGGCTGGCTTCAGGGGCAGCTGGTTGGTCGATGTAGATAAGGTGCAGGGGTGGCTGGTTCTGTTAAGGGGTTGAGAGCTAGTGAAGAGAGCAGACAAGGAAGAAGCAAGAGGAGAGAGAGTGCGAGCATGTCCTGTGTGAGGAGGAGAAGGCAGCAGAGGGACCGGCATGAAGAGTGTGCTGGTATGAATGGTAAAAGACCTTGTTGTAGCTTGATAGTTTGGAGAGTGCTGTGACACTAAGCTGTCTGGCTTCATCAGTTTGCACTGAGCTACCCTAGACTGCCTTGCTCTGTAATGAACAGTGCAGAAAGAAATACAAAAGCACCACCTGAGTGGACAGCCACTAACCGGATGGCTCTAATGGGATCATGGCACCAAGTGCAAAGGCAAACCTCCATCAGCCTTACTCTTAACTTTTGCCGAGCTGCAGACTGACCTTGCTTGTCCTTGCATTGTGGGATTTTAGTCCACAGCAAGAATGAAGTCCTTTCTTAAAAAACACAAATGCATAGGACTAGCTGAAGAGGACCAACTGTTTCTCACACGTGCTAGTAACATGACAGTCTTACTTTGCAGTCCATACTTGTCTGCTTTGTTTCTGTTCCAGAGGCACAAGTTCAGGGCATTCAACAACTTTCAATTTTTTCTTGTTATGTGTCATTCTGGGGTAGAAAACACCTAATGCCAGGAAGAGGCATGGCAGCTACTTAGAGTCTGTTTCTGCTGGGTTCTGTGCCTACACTGGAGACAGTTATGCCTCAGCACAAGAATTCCTAGCTGAGAGAAGGAAAACCACTGCTTATGCAGAAGCGAACACTTGCCTGCCTTTTGCCATTCACCTCATCCTAGAAATTGTAGTATATTTCATTCCTGCTCCCAGTGAGAAGACCCTATACATTTCAGCCTCAGCTTTATACCACAAGCTATAGTATTGTGTATGAGACATATTGTCACAGTGTTTGTGGACCTGACATACCTCTCCTGTTTCTGCTTCCACCAAAGTATACCCCCCTGCTTCTTGGAGGAGGATGAGCAGAGACAGTGCTACATCCACAAATGTCTCTGCCTCGTGATCTGGATCTGCTTCTCCTACATGGCTATTCTGCTTTTCCAAACACAGCTCTAGAAAGCAAAGGCCCGTGCTGAAGTGACTTGGAACTGAAAAACAACCAAAGCAATACCCACGTGAAGCCCTATACCGGTTATCTTCTTTGCCCTCTGATGCCCTGTTTTCTGCCATGTCTACTGTGCTGAATGGAAATTATTTAGAAAATGGCATCTCAGTCAGCAGGTTTCAAAGGTCAGTCAAGGCCCCCAGGCTTGAGCTTATCCTGAAGAATAAACTTTTCATGCCCTGAGAGGCAGTGGCCAAAGAGAGGCCATGGGACAAGCAGGACTGACAGAACAACACTCTTTGTCCAGGCCCACCAGAAGCAATGTCAAGGTAAGAGCATCACTCTCAAACATCTGCTTGATGTGGAAGTGAAGGGCAGATGCAGGAAAGCAGCTGCGATGTTCGCTTTGTGAATCCTGCCACTGTGAACATGTGGGAAGCCTTCCAGTAGGAAAGCACCTTGTCAACTCTTGAACACTCGGCTCTATTTGCACAGATGACCACCATGAACACACTAAGGAACAGGACAAGAAGCACCAACCTGTGACAGTCCTCAGTCCATCTTCGTACCTGTGGAACTGTTGCTGGGTGCTGCTGATTCTTTAGCTGAGGGCCTGAAATGTCACACATCTCCTCTCCAAAGATTTCTCTGTAGTTCTCAGTGAGAAACTTTACCAGGCCCATCACCTGCACACATCAAACCATTGGTTCAACCCATTTGGCTGAAAACATGTCAAACAGCCTTTCCCATTTCTGACTCCTGCTTTTGCACAGAATGCTGCAGCAGTGGGGCTGCTCTTTCAGGCAGCTACTCCCCACAAGCATTTGTTAAGAGAGGAGGCAGCAAGGTAGTTCTCAACAGCAAAGCTCTGATAAGCCTGGAGGGCTGCAGCTGGCTGGTAAATCCAGCACACCTTGCCAGTCACCTCCTCTAGCACTTCCAGCAGGTTGTCCTTGGCTAGGCTCAGTGTATTTGGCTCAATGCAGGTGGCCAGATTGCTGGAGCTCATCCTGCTGATGGAACAGTTTTGGCTGCTGTGGTGGAGCAGGAAGAACAACCACTTGAGGAGGAGGAGATTGGCTGCAGGTGATTTGTTGTCACTCTGAGGGAATGGGAACATAATGTTAATAAAGTAGAAGCTGCCTACGCAGGTCACCCAGGATCGCCTAGGGCACCTGGAAGCCAGCGGCTGTGTTGTGTAGCTATCCAGGTGCTCTGGCCAGTTTTTAATGCTCCTGTGCGTCAGGAAGAAGGCACAGCATTACTTCCCAGTTTCTGATTTCAGCCAAGCCCACTGAAGGAGAGGCTCCGCAGCCACATGTGCTTTACAGCAGAGGGATGACCTTTACTGAGACTTGTCCCTCACCTTCTGACACAAGTCGATTAATGGAGCAATCTCCAATGCCTTCAGGAAGTGCTGTAACAAGAGAAATGCTTCTCTGTGTCAATCTCCCCCGAAATCCAACCACAGAGCATCAATAATGAGCTGGCAGAAAACATAGCTTTTGCAAGGAGACGGTCACTTTGCAGGCAAGTCCCTGGCCTCCCCCCGTCCCACTGGAGCAGGCAGACCACTCACCACACTCTTCATTCTGCCACCTTTTCCTGCTTGCTTGGCTTCTACAGAGTGCACATCCACTCTTCATACAGGTCAGCTAAGAGGAGCTTGATGGGGATGTTTCAGGGGAAGTCAGGGGCGCCAAGTGAGGCTTTCAGCACTTGCACCAGCACCACAAAGAGCAACCCTGGGATTCTGGCTCATGAGGAAGCCAGGTGGATTTCAGCTACTTGTTCTCGCATGTCCCCATCAGCACTGACAGAGCAAGGAGCTGCTAGGCTCCAGGCCAAGCAAACTCCCAGTCACCTATAACTGGAACTCACTCTCCCCGACTTCTGGTCACCCCTAAATCTCCATGTGCCTCCCTAAGGATGCTGCAGAGGAGAAAAAGGACATGAGTTTACCAAGGGCATGCCAGAAACCAGGGGCAGAATGAGAGGAACAGAAAAGAAAACAGGACAGAGAAACACCCCACACAGAATTCAAAGTCCGCAGAAGTGGTCCCTGGCAGGCCAGCAAGGAGCTCTTCCAGCTCCAGGTCAGAGGTGTTCACCTTCAAGATGACTGCCAACAGATGTGCAGGCTGGCTTCCCAGTTGGACATTCCCTGTGCTGTTAAGGGCTACCCCCAGTTCCGAACCACTTCTTTTGCTGTCTGCAAGCCTGAATATCCCCTTGGTGGATGGTCCTTGCATCTGGCAGGATCGGCAGCTGTACCTGCAGGGGTCACGGGATGACAGTTATTTCTCTGAAGACAGCACTAGGGCAGGTGAACCATCCTCGTCCTTGTAGACAGACTTCAGAGACAGGAGCAAGTGTGGAGAGCTCTGCTTTCACTGGGGCAGGATCAAGGGGTGGCTGCTTGTAGCTGATGTGGGGAGGAGTCAGCTTTAGCCATGACCCCCATTTGCACTGGTCTGGTAAGCCCATAGTCCCTCTGCTGGGGATGCTGCCTCTCAGGAGAAGCCAGAGGGACGGGACCCTCTTGCCAGGCTTGCTCATCTGGAGGGCCTAGGGCAGCATGCCATTTTCTTGCAGAGAGCTGCCAGGGGCTGGCTAAAGAGAGCCCCTCTGCAGCCAGACTCTGGGAGCCTCTGCAATATCTGAAGTCTCTCACAGTGCAATGGGTCAGGGCAACAACCTCCTCCTCCTCCTCTGTCTGGTGCTGCCTGCTCAAAGGAGAACAAAGAAAAAGACATACAGGAAAACTGCCAAGAGAGTGCTTTTGGACCCTCTCAGCGCTGTCTGCTGGGAGTGACTGATGTGCCCTGCAAGAAGGTCAGCAGCAGCCCCAGAGCAGTAGTAGCACCCATTTGCAAGAGGAGGAAAGGTCCTACCTGCCTTTCTTCTCAAAACTTACCTGCCAAGTGGCCAAGCCCACTGTCATTGCCAGATGGGACCAGTGGAGGCCATTGCTTGGGTCTAGCCTGCAAGAAACCTGCTGCATTTACCAAGCAGCCCTGCAGCAGAAAGGGCCACCAGTAAACTGCATCAGCCATCTGGCAATATCTGAGAGGTAGGGAGAGCCAAGAAGCTTTGCTGTAGGCAGCAAACCAGGATGTGCCCAGCAACCCACAACATCCACACTTGGAGGCTGGGACACAGGACCCTCCAACAGAAGCTCACACCACTTGCTTGACACAGCAAGAAGTGGGTGAAGTGGAATGATGCTCACCTTTGCTTGGCCATTGACCAGCATCTTCAGGCTCCTGGCATCTGATGTCACTTACTAGGCAAGAGAAAAAAAGTGGAAGGCGAGAAGTGAGGCATGTGAAGCTTGGCTGGAGAACCAGCAATGCTCAAAGGTGCTCTGGTGGCAGAGCAGAAACAGGAGAGACCTTCATGGCATTGTGGAGGTTCAGCTCCTTCACTAGAGGCTTAATGAAGGACAGTTGGGTCACCCTGGCTCCCTCTCCTCCTAGTCATCTGTTCACAGGGAAGGGACAGAGAAAAAGCTCTGTTAGACTTAATTGTGATCCTGAAACACCTGGATACTACTTAGTAGTCAAGCAGACAGCAGAGCCAGTGGTGAGAACAAGGCTGGGCAGGTGTTGGCTGGACACACATGGCCAAGCAGCTCAGCCAGCTCTGCTCAAGAACTGCCCACAGCAGTGGGGACATCTCTCCCCACCCTGGGAGCTGTGTTCTTGTGTATGGCTACACCTGGAGCATCCCGCACATGCGGGCATTTACCCCATAGACTGAATTGCTAGGAAGGGCCTACCTAAAGGAGTGTGTCCACCCACAGCTCTTTCACTACTCATGAACTGTAGAAATAGAGGGGAAAAAAAAACATTAGGCTCCGCTGCTCCCCAGCTTCTGGGCAGACATGGACACCTGCACAGCTCTGACCCATGGGGACAGTCACAGAAGCAGGATGAAGCCTCATGAGGCAGGACAGAGGTGAAAAGCCAAAGCCCTAGCTCCCTCTTTCCTTTCAGAGGAGCTGCTGTTTGGGTGGCAGTAAGGCATCACTCTGGCCATGGGATGGAGAACATAGAATGCCCCCTTCTCCCTCTTGTTCCAGCTGCCTGTATACCCATGTCTCAGCCCCTACCTGAAAAACCCAGCCTCCCTCCCTCTTGCCATGCTGCCCACTCCCTGCCCAGGCAGTGCACAGAGGGCAGAGGAACCTCTCCTGCCACTTGCCACCCCCTGACTGAAGCTGCCAGACCCCAGAGAGGACAGGAGGTGATCATCACACTGTACCACCCAGACTTGCTGTGGGACGTGGCACCGAAACTCCCAGAAAGTGGTGATGCAGGACCAGATAGGGATGAGGGAGTTGCTGTTCTCAGCACTGCCTTACTCTTCCTCTTCATCCCTGGCTGCCTTCCTACTGCTCACCACCCACAGCTTGTCCAGGGCTAAGCAGAGCTGTGGGTACAAAGTAGTGCCAGGTCTGCAGAGAGGAACAGCAGGGAGTGACCTCAATGTGGCCTCCTTTGGACCTCTGGGGAGTCCTGGCTGGCAGATGCCTCCAGGCTCTGGTGGCAGCAGCTGCCCATGGGCACTGCCCCTTGGGCACACGCTGGCTGCTAAGAGCCTGGTCACTCACCTCTACCATATGTCTGCCATTGGTGCAGACACTGGTGCATCCAGCACCAAGGCCAGGCTGCTCCCAGGGTGTCCCTGTCCTGGTCTCAGGGCCGTGGCTTGGGAAGAGGAAGCTGTGGCCTGGCAGTCTTCACCTTGGTGATGAGCAGTGACTCCCTGAAGAGGAGAAGGTGCCTGTTCCCTTATCATGTGGCCCCACGTCACCTGCATGCCCTCACTAAGCACCAGCTCAGAGCTGCCATGGGGCAATGCTGAGAGGGCACACACCACGCCATGGGGCCAGTCTCTCTGCAGAGCAGACAGCGGCAGGGGCAGGCGTGCGAAACACTGCTGCGGCAGAGCCACAGCGCGAGCTCACCAGGAGCTGCGGTAGCATCTGGCCCATCCTGCTGAGACCTGTCCCATGGAACACACTTGTCAGGCTCTGGACAGTGCCCAGCTGGCCCAAGCCTTGCTTGGGAAGTGGGGTCCCAGTGCCAAGCAGTGCTGCTTGGTCAGAACCTGCCATTCCCTAGCGCTGCTGCGTGTCAGCTTGATGCCATCCCTGCAGGCACTGGGGTCATGGCTGGGGCCAGTGCTCAACCAACAGAGCAACTTTTCTAAACCCAGCAGTTGTGCTGAGGGTCCTATCTTCCAGTATTCAGCACAGATGGTCTTCACTCTTCTATCAGCAATTTAGCGATGAACCTGTGGCCTGGGTTTCAAATCGGCAGGAATGTGGCGTTGCAACATGCTTAGCAAGGAGGTGCCTAAGCTACTGTGCTTTTTCACGAGTATATGTGGCTTTACATGAAATCTTCATGCCTGTATCTCTGCCATCCACAGTCAGTCCCACTATCTCGCTGCAGGTCTCCTTGTGCTGCTGCCATAAGGATCAAAAGTGCGTGTTGTCTCTAGCCAAAGGAGTGGCCCAGATGGAAAGGCTATCTCTTGTTATGGCACAGGGAGAGAGAGGATGAACTTCGGCAATAGAGTCCAGTGATTCAGTTTCCACAGGAATTTGTATCTTTTTGCATGTATATATGTATCTTTTTTAACACCAACTTTGTACTTCTTCATAAAACATCCAAGTAGGCGGCAGTGGTAGTCACTCTCATGAAAAACTAGTCTGCCTTTGCTAGCTGCAACAGCAGCTGCCTTCTTCAGTGAGCAGCTGTCTGCAGAACCCCAGTGTCTAAAACGTGGAGTGGGGGCAAACTAAGAAGCAGAGCAGGCCCTAAGACATGTCCTGCCTGCTTCCCACCCTTCCTGGGATGATTTACATGGTAGGCAGAGAGAATAAAGAAGTCCCTCTGCCTGCTCATGCCAACCCTGTTGTCTCTTCAGCTCAGAATTTATTAAGTACAGTACAGTATGAAGTCAATGTTGCATCATATACTTTGCCCCGTGACTATCCTGAAAAGCAATTACTATAAAATTTACCTGGAGGATGCACTACCTGCTATGCTGTCTGATTAAATATGAATGTATAGATTCACACACTTCTGTGATTTCAGTGTTTGACACTAATGCCTGTGTAAATGGTAGAGGGCAGGGGAAGGGTAGAGGTGTGTCAGAAATCAGGGCTGTACTGGTCAGCACATCACAGCAGTGACTGTTGCTGATTTCTGTGACCTGAGATGCTGGCCCACTGTTCACAAGGCTCTCCTCTGGTGAAATGCTTCTCCCAAGGAAGATTGCCATGGTTGCCCCAGGAATGCCACTTAGATGTCAGTCCCCACTCTGACTGCAGATGTGGCACTACCTTCTGGCTGAAGCAGAGGATGCTTCTCAGCAAGCTGTGGTGGGTAGCAGCAAGAAGGCAGCAAGCAGGCTCCACTAAAAGGAGAGAAGCCATAGCCTTTGCAGAGATGCTGCACTCCACGATGCTTTGCCCCATGTTTGTGACTTTCCCCACATGGTGTGGAATGGTTTAGAAGCCTGTGTGTGTCCCATAGGTTAGCAGTAATAGGGTATGATGCTATTTCTCCTTTTCTTTGAGGTTCTGGGAGTATGAAAAAGCTCTAGCTGAACGCAATTCTCAAGTAAGTCTTTTTGGGCAATTAAACCTTTGGTGCCAGTGTTGCAGCCCCGTACTGCCTAATGTATCTGGAAGACCCAGCAACTGGGTAAGTCTGAGGCAAGGCACCTGCAGCTGGTCCCCAGCTTTGTCCTAGTCACTTTACCCTGCCACATTTTGCAATGTGACCTGCTCTTGCTGGGTAGTGTCAGGAGAGGGGCTGATGCTATAGCATGCTGAACTGGTCTCTGCTCAAGGCTGGATTGAGCGTTTCCTGTTCCAAAACTTTGCTGTGGCCTGGATTTCAAACAAGAACATACCATTAATGTACAGTCATTGTTTACTGACTCCCTCCAGGTCTTAATGAGGAAAAAATATTCGTACCAGAGAGAGACGGCTATTTAACAGGGATTGTGGTCATGAATTAAAAGTGGAGTATAGGTCAGTGTCTAGAGCTCCCCTCTGAGTCTGAAGAAGTGTGTCTTTGTAGATTTAAGTTATCAGGCTGTAATCCAGATTATGGTCTACATCTGTTTAATGTAGCATGAAGACAGAATAATATTGCTCTCCGAGTGGTTTTGGTAATGTGGGTACAATAATCTGTTTTTTCCCAGAGGTATGAAGTGCATTTTCTTCAGTTGGCTGCTGTTTCATTTTGTTTGATATGGACTGTCACAAAGCATAAAGCAGAAGTACAGGAGCATGGTTATCTGTGCACTAGGAACCTCACTTCACTCACAGAATGTGTGCTGGAGCTGTGCTGCAGCATAAAGGGATTTACCTCCAGAGGACTGAGTGTGTGCCAAAAGATGTGCTTGATAGCTGTGGGATAAACCCACACCTTCTCAAATGCTTGTATTTCATTGCTGGCTAGTGAGCAAAACTAGATGTATAATTTTGACTAAGCACTGACCTCCCATGAAGGTGAGGGGGGGGAACAGGAATCGAGCAATCCAGTTGCTATCAAATGAGGTTAACTCTCTTCACTACCAAATGCCCAGTGTTTGAGCCACAGCATCTGAGGAGTGCTTGGGTACACCAGGTGTATTGTGTATCTACTGTCAATACACATGCATGGAGGAATTCAGAAAACAAAGCTTCATGCTAGAGACAATTAATTTGACTGTTCTTTAAGATGACACAGAACACTTCAGACAAAGTTTCTTTATAGGTTAATCCTAAGAGGCAGTGTCTGTCTCCACAGCCATTGTAGGGATACCAGAATTGTTGACATTTTGTTAAATTCAACTTCTGGCAATTGTTTCTCCAATTCAAATTATTCTTGTCCACTAAACTTTGCACTACATGACTGCTCAAAATTTACATACTTTGTCTGGCACAGTGGGAATATGAACTTCCATTTATTTTAGTTAAAAGACATTTTCTCTGTTTTTATACTATCATATGTACAACTTCTTACGTCTCATGATGATTAATGGGTACTGTACAAGTAAGCTAGGGTCAGCATTTTTGCCACTGTGTAAAAATCTTGGCTTACATTAGTATGTCATATAAATATGCCTGCTTATTTTCTATGAAAAATGCATAACAATGATATCTCTTGAGTGCAAATATGATATGAACTGTAGTCTTTAGGGTAAAGTTAACACAAGCATGCACAGCATGTTTAAATACCAGTATTCACCTAGCTCATTTGAATGTAGAGCCACCCAGAAGACATTTCTCTATTTCTTATTCATGGTACTGAAATTATTTGGTATTTGGAAACTTGTCTTTGTGTGCTGGTGGGATCTCATCAGCTTCTGGCTGCAAAACACGTATCTGTTTAGAGCCTTAATTCTGACTCAGCTATCTACGTTGCATAGCATCAGTTACAGATTTAACTGTGTGGCTTAGACAAAAGCAAAGTCATTACTGAGTCACTGTTGCCTCAGGGATAAAAATGTCAACATCCTGTCATCTTGCCATGTTAGTATATCCATTTTATTATGAAATTAATTTAAAATACAATACATAAGTGCATGACTCATTAGTCCAGCTTTCTGCAGCATGCTTTTTATCTCAGCTGGAATTTAGGTGGCACTCTTTTTTCAGTATTATCATTAGCAGATTTGAAAGAGGAAGGGATCATTTGTCTGGTAGCTGGCCAGAGCTGTGCATAGTGTCCAGAAGAACACTTGGCATGAAACAGAGAGGAAAATGACCACTTTTCTGGGTATTTAATAAACGTAGCTGGGACTGCCCCATTTATTTGGGGTTTCATTATCTCAGAGACAGTTATCTGTCCTTCATATACTAATCTATATGTATGGCAGCAACACCTTCAATCATGAGTCATTATCCATCTATAGCATGTACTTAGGGCTGGAGTGGGCTGGGCTTGGCTTGGCTTGCTTCCCATAGTGTCTCCAGGCTGAACAACCCCAACTCTCTCAGCCTTTCTTCATAGGAGAGGTGTTCCATCTCTGTGATCATTTTTGGGGCCCTCCTCTGAACATCTTTCAACAGGTCTATGTCTGTCCTGTACTGAAGAACCCAGAGCTGGATGCAGGACTCCAGGTGAGGTCTCCCCAGAGTGGAATAGGGGAGCAGAATCACCTCCCTCGACCTGCTGGCCATGCTTCTGATGCAGCCCAGGATACAGTTGGCTTTCTGGGCTGCAAGTGCACACTGTCAGCTCATATTCAGGTTTTCATCCATCAGTACCCCCAGGTCCTTCTCTGCAGGGCTGCTTTCAACCCCGTCATCCCCCAACCTGTATTAACACTGGGGGTTGCCCTGACCCACC
>JAVJGJ010000037.1:33343685-33372567 GCA_035590215.1 Microhierax caerulescens
TCTTTCTTTCTTTCTTTCTTTCTTTCTTTCTTTCTTTCTTTCTTTCTTTCTTTCTTTCTTTCTTTCTTTCTTTTTCTCCTACTCCATTTTCTCATCCAACTACACCAGATCCCTAGTGATCATTCAAGGGAATTCAGTCCTGCAACTGACATGTTACAATTATCTGAGTGTGAATCTCCCTGCCTCCCTCCATCTCTATCTCAGGATACAGGATCTATAAATTAGAAAGGAAGACAGGTGTAGCTGTCGTTCAACAGTTTACTGTATATCTGTGATTTGAAATAAGTGAATACAATTTTTATAAAACATACTAGAGACATCTTAAAAAAAATCAGGAATTTCAATGAGAATACCTCGGCACTTTAATATGCATGTTTGTGTTTATATATATGTGTGTTAACATTTTTAATTGCAATCCATGTGACCCACATGAAGTGAGATGATAAATGTGGCCGTACCAATGTGGTAATTCTGCTGGCAATAACATGATCTCTCATTGCTATGTTGATAAGTGTCTGAGAAGAAAATTTATGTCTGGAGTTTGTTATGCCACACACTACATAAATCACTGTACATGTCAGTACCAGGTAAAAAAAAAAAGATTGAATTACAGTTAAACATACATTTAATCTTATTCTTTTCCATTTGATGATCACATACATGCTTTTCTACATAGTTGTCTGTTGGTTTTTTTTAATGAGTGCAGGCAATATATAATCAGCACTATGCATTTGTTACCCCTATTGTTATCCTTTTACCTTTGTATTCTGTCCATTGGTAAACCTTTGCACCCCTTGTTTCTGGTCCATCCATAGTAACACCGAACATATACAAATCCCTACACTTCTTTAAGAACATGTATCTAGCTTCTCTACATTATTTGCAGAAAGCTTCTAAATTACTTACAGCAAGGGAGATATGTAAGTATTCCATAGAGTTAACCATTTTTAGGTACCAAATATTACAGAAACTGTCTAATCCTATGTCCTCAGTTTTTGCCTAGGAATCTCTTACCTGAAAATTCACCTTCTCCCAGCGGTGCAGATTGGCTTTCTCATGTTTTGCACATTGCACCCATCAGCATTTTCTAAAGAAAAAGAACACTAATGGGATAAGAGGTGAAATGGGCCACGTGGAGCAGAAATACTTAAGAACAATATGGGGTGGAGTGATCTAGAGCTAAACACAGTTTAGTCAGGAGGTGATTGTGTGCAACTCACAACAGTGGAAGCCCAAGTACTGAGGAAGCGCTGAAGTACTTATGGATGTTTCTCCATGGTTTTACTTCATCTACAGCCTCTGCCCATGGATGAGTCTCTCTGGAGCACTTCACCAGGAAAGCACAGAATGAAACCCAAGAAAAGCATTTCTTAAAGATACACTTTATTAAAGGCTTAATATACACTTAATAAAACCTAAGAAATGTTATAGATGATGAGGAAGAAAAAAGATTAGATAGTGTGTCCGTGATCCCCAACCTTTCTATAAAACCAGTATTGCACTTAATTTGTAATTGCTTCCTTTAAAACAAAAGCATGCAGAGCTCGTGCATAGTGCATACTCACTCTCCTTAGGTGATGACTGCCATGCTCTCATATCTACCCACTGGAACGGTGTGCGTGCTGAAATTCAAGGCTCCGGTCAAGAATGAAAATCTGATCTGAGCTGTCTGCACAAATGTGCTCTGGCACAGCCTTCTTGGAGTAATCCAGGAATGAAAGTTTGACTAAGCTTGTTTGTTTTTATCAACTCCAGACTCGCTCACTGTGAAATTCTAGTGGATTGGTGTCTCTCCTCTCCCAAGACAAAGCTTAAGTTTGACCTTCAGGTGTAGTCTGAAGGGAATAGTGAGTCACACTGGAACAGCTCAAAGGAAGAAAATAGAAAACGAGGGATGCAAAGAACTGGGATGAAAAGAACTGGAAGGCTCGGAGTGCAAGTAAGGCTGTCACTTCTTCACAATCCTTAACACCAACCGATTTGTCAAAACAGGCTTAAGACCACGATGTTTACTGAGACTAATAGAAAAATAACCTTTTCTAAATTTAAGGAATTATCACAAATACTAATATATTCCTATAACTTGCCATTATACATATTTTGTCAGAGGGAGTCTATCTCGTAAACTTCAGTGCAACATCTGCTAGGAGGCACATAGAATTTATATGCAAACATAAAAGTAACTTTTTTTCAGAATTGTATGGCAATTCCTGTGTCCTCCCTACCTTTCTGAATGCAGGCAGCTGAAGTATATGGGAATTGAGACAGTTCTGGCATAGCTGGTAATGAGAAAGTGAATCCACATTCCCTATTTGCTAAGGAAAACTACTCAGTGTACCTCACCCCTGAAGAACTTAAGAAGAGCTAAACCCCAGTATTTATGCAGGTGATACTGTCTGCTGTTTGTGTTACCGTTACAGAGAAACCATTTTAGACAAGTGATCACAGTGTGGATATACTTGAAATTCATTGTGCATTCAGAGCTTACCACTGGAGAGTGCAGAACACTCCTAAAAATCCTAAAACAAATAGCTATTCTGCTTAAATGCCTTCCTTGGACTGTGCTCAGGAGAGAGGGCTTGTAGTCCACTAAGCAATCGAGTGCTGATTTCTGTATTCATTCGCGATGCAAACAATTATAAATGCACATCTTGCCTAGACATACAGAACATAGGATCCATTAACTAAGAGCTTGTAGGAGCTTGAAACAAATGCAATTGCAATTCTGGTGTGTAAGGAGAGACTATTTGCTATCAGGTCAAGGATAAATTTTATTCTCATATATTTCTTGATTATACCTAAACACTAAACAAAACAGTCAAATATAGGTGCCCAAGTACAAAATTTAAATAAAAAAAAATCTGCAGAGCAAATAGAGAGGCCTTCACATCTGCACTGACAGTTACCCTTGCACTTATAACCCAGGCTCAGAATTGTGCCGTATTTCTGGCTAGACACAAGAAGCCACATAGCAAGCATTTCTTTCAACAAACCTAATACAACATGCAGAAGAAAACCTTCTCCAAATGCAGATTTTGCCACTGTTATTTAAAAGGGACACTGCTGGGATGTTGTGCATTTATGAGACCTTGCAGTGGTCCAGCCAGAGGGTGTTGAGACCTAAAACTTTTGCCAGCCAAGGTTAATAGGCTAATAACTAGGTCCTGGGAGATTCTTTGTCCTCCAAGGATTGAAGCTGCTGAGTTCCTGAAGAAAAACTTCAGAGGTCTAGAGAGAGCGGAAAAAAACCCCAAAGCTCAACTCCCTTACCAGGACAGTTGGGAATTTCACATGGATATGAGGACACCCATGTCCCAGTTCCCAAGATGCTGTGTTCATTATGCTCAGTGACTGCTTACCTTAAGTCATTCCTTGGGCTGAGCACTGGCATGACTCTACATGCCTTCTCCTGGGACAAGTTGCTGTGTTCCAGCTTCCAGATGAAAAGAATAACCTGGCAGAGGCCGTGAAGTACCTTAGTGGCTTGAGCCATTGGGCTCTACTCATAGGTTGGATTATTTTGCCACGTCAGACTAATTAAACAGTGTTAGTCTGAGGGCTGTTACACTCCGTAAAGACACTGTGGGAAACTCATTCTGGCCTGGCTGGACAGAGCAAGACACTGGGAGACACTGAAGTATCGGAGGCGAAACCCGTCTGTATCTCATCATAGCTCTGCCAGAATAAACAAAGGAATATATGTCAGTTATGTGGCGTGCATGTAGAGCAAATATACACTTAATCTTCTAGTGAATCACCTTTTTTACACAAAGATCATCAGTGATCCCTAGCAGAACAGCTGCTCAGACACATTCGGCTCTGGCCTCAGAAACCTCCCACACCAATGCTATGAGTGAAAAGCTATAAAAGAGTTGGTCTGCCAGACTGGAGGGTCAAATAGCAGCCTGTAAATGCTTGTAACAGGGGAGAGTTGACTACTGGTGCTCATTCCTCTTAATGGCCTTATGCAGAAGCAAACAGTTAGGAGAAAATTTTTTATGAGAAAGTAAAAACTAGGTGACCTTCACAAGAAATGAATCATTTCCATCACACTTGCTCTTTCATATTGCTGGAGTATGTGCCTCAGCTAAGAATTTGCCTTGATTGTATTATTTTTATTATGAAAAAAGAAATACATTGGAAAGCACCAGCTCCTGATCTAGAAAGATCTGCCCATTATCACAGTCTTTTCTAAAGAATCTCATTGTTTTCATTTCCTTATAAGAGAACCAGGCAAGGAAAAGCAAGAGTGATTTAAAAATCTCAGTACCAAAGAACGGGAACTTACCGGTTTCAGACAAGAGTCACTAAGTAAAACAAGTTCACTTTTTTATATACCATTGATCAAATGCATTAGCTTATGCTTTGTCTTCAGCTCATATCTACAGAAGTTATATTATTGGATTTTGAATTCATAAATTTTAGCAAAACAGTAAGCCCACAGTGTCTTTATCACCTTATAGGACATAGAAGCATTTTCGTGATCATGAAATTTCATGTGGACTGGCTTGTATTTTTCTGTTCTTTATAATGGCCATTTTGATCTTTAAGGCCTGACAAACCGAGTTGTTTTGCTTACCAAAACAAAATGTTCTCTTGCATATCCATATGTGCATGTACCTGGCACTCAGCCCCTCCTAGACATGTTTGAATCTCTTGGCCAAATTTGACAAAGGAGTAAGTTGTCTCAATGTTTTTATTTCCTGCGGGTTGCATGGAGCAGTCGAGAACAGAGGAGGCCCACGCACGCTCCCTCTGGGGAAGGGCTACAGCCTCTCCTGATGTTCAGGGAATCCACCTCTAGGGATGCATCTCCAGGCGTAGCTGTGGAGGACGCGGAAGTTTGGTGGTTTTGCTGCTCAGCCATTTGTTTCAAAGACAGGCCAGAGAAATCATTTCCCACTGACAATTCTCTCGCAGAGGCTTCTGAAATTTGTGTGTGGTGAATTTTACCGATTCACTGCAAAATGAATTATTCACAAATGGTCCAGCAGTGTTATCTTTAGCCTGAGATGTACAAAAACCTAATCAATAGCAAAGCATTAAGGTAGTCTGTAAGGATCGGTTCGTCACCATGGGGCAGCGCCAACAGTGTTTGTCTGTCTCTTTCTCTGGTTTTGCATTTATCATTACATGGGCAAAATAAGGACATGACACTTTAAATTGTATATACAAGTAGCTACAGTATTTTTCCTAGGGTATCTGTGCAAGTGTCTCTTCAGATGTTCTTTCTGGAGTTTATTAGAAATTATTTTCGAACTGATACCTACTTTACTCACTTTTAATGGAGACTATTAGGAATACCAACATGCATGCCACCTAACCACAGGAGCTGTCATTAGCTGAGTGACCAAACCAGTCAATTTAAGTAGAAACTAGATAGGTCAAGAGTTCACAGTTACTTTGCAGCCCTTTGCTCCTTTCATTAAATCCATCAAGGAATTAAAGCAGCAAGTTATCTAATAAGGCAACTTCCAGCAGAAACATGATAGCAAAGGTCAAGGGCATTTCAAGCAGGAACAGGACCACCCGCTGCTGAAAGGTTTATGAGCTTTCAACAAAGTAATTGACTTACCTCCCAGTATTTCAGGTCCAGGCACATCACCATCATTACAGAAAGTATCCCTTTCTCAACCAACAGTATTTCTATGTCCTTCTCAGTATTTAGATGGAATGGAAGGCAGAAATAATTTAGAGGTGAGATTTGCAATGCTGGCTACATGAACTTGTGATTTTGAATATCCCTCCTAAATGTGATTTGCATGGGGATACAAAAGAAGGCGGCAGAACAGGAAAGAAATCAAGAGTAAGGATTTCTGCCTTGAAGAGAAGATGATGCCAAAGAACATGATCCTGTACAATAATGCCAAGTGGTAACACATCAAGAAATGTGGTTTGAAGGCCTGATGAGACAATAATAAAACCTAATTGAAGGAAAGGTTGGGACTACTAGTAGAGAAGCTAAAATTGGGGGGGAGGGGCAGGGAAGAAGGCCAGTTCTGAAATTAAATGAAGCAAAGAAGAAAACACATTTCACCAGCAGTATTGATGTTTAGATTTGAAAATACTGGAAACTTTGATATTCCTTTTCTGCTGTTGTTTTTAAAATTAAACCCCAACATAATTAATTGTCCATAAGTCACAACCACTATATTCAATAAAGGTTAAATATGGAGTTTTACTTCCCATAAACTCTACTTGTGTAACGATTATGAAGATTTTGATGCTAAAACATAAAACAGGATTTGAGAAGACCATTATTTTTGGCTTACAGATTTACATCAAAGTATTGTAAAGACAAGTAGCAAGAAAAATTAGCTGATTTATTGCTAAAGTGGTATCTCGTCTTTGAAGAATTTACTTTTGGAGATCTCCACCTCCAATCTTCACCTCCTCTCTGCACATGCAAGATAACAAAGAGGCTGTAAATGTCAGGCATGTTAAGTGCTTGAAATAGCTTTTGTGCTTAACTGCAAAACAAAGAAGTCATCCAGATGCAGGATAGCCATACACACCATTTCTATGACTTGAAAAAGGAAACTGTTTAGCTAGAGTTGAGAGTTGCTCATGCACTCTACTGTGAATAGTCCTGCCCGACATTAGCTTACAAAGACACAAATTCAGAACCAGGAAGTGTTTCAAGGGTTGTGTTGAGCAAACACATAGCATCCTCCCCAGATGCTTAGCTGGCTGATCTCTCAAAGCCTTATGCTGATGTTGATGGCACTTCTCTGGGTATCTGTTCAGATGTATGATAATGTTATACTGCCCCATCTGATCTGTTTATCTGTAAAGGTCAGGTAATGTTCTAATGGGAAATAACACAGGCAAAACCACAGGCAATATTTTAAGTATTAATGGTCCATAACAGTACCTAAATGTCATTAGCCCTGTTGAAGATAATGGGGCTTCTCACTTGAGTAAGATCGGGAGGATATGAACTTGCAAACTTTATTTAAACATCTTGGCCCAGAAAATGACGTAAGAGAATGGAAAATTATTACTATCCATATGAGAAAAGCTACACAACTTTGTGTTCTGTAGGACACCGACAGCTAGCGTGTATATGAGTATGTGAGAGAGATGCCACGCCATGCCAGACTGTGAAATGCCAAGGTTTCAGGTTATAGCTAAAAACGTCAGATGGGTGCCAAACTATGGAAAATGTCACAGATGTGTATGGAAATCCCAGCAACAGACAAAAATTTTCTGGACTATCTGCCAGAGCAAAAAGAGCTGAAGTCTGGTTCTGCAGGGCCTGTCTGCAGAATTGTTAGCTTCCTCTATAACTACCTGGGAGAGGCCCAAATGCATCTTTCCTTGTCTTTTGCTCCTTTCTGTGGCACGGCAACAGGTACCCTAACACCCAAAAGCTCTGGCATAGGCCTCAATATTATAGACCTAACAAGGTCCAAAAGATGCTGTTAGTATGGATGCTGTTACATTAATATATGTGGTCATTGATGAGACTATTCTCAGTTCTGCTAGGCAGAGTGAAGACTCTCATGCTCAGCACTATGTTGTCATAAGCCAGATGTACCCTGGTGAGTAAAACACTCATACTGGCAGAGAAAATGTGTTAACATAAGAATAAAATAAACACGGCACCAGTGGCTGATCCATATTCACCTGTAAAATGAATCAGTTCAACACATTATAGGATTTCCACTGTACAACCATTAACATACGCACAAGACGTAACAACAGTTAATGACAGAAACTCCAAGTTTTATTAAAGTAATTTACTTGTACTGAAATTCAACCTTTACCAAGGAATGGAAATCTGAATATGTACCTCTTTAAGCATTCAGGCACAGAATAACTGGAACAAAAAAATCCCAAGGATGGAAATTTTACTGGAACTATTTGATTATAAAAACTCTGGACTTTCAACAAACTGTGGGCTTTCATCAGACAGGTATTTTTTCCTTCACGAGATATGTTTGATCTTGGTCCTTGGAAGCCTAGAGCTGATGTTCAACCCTGGGCCCAGAACACAAGAGCATTCAAATCACCTGAAGTTAGTTCTAACAAAAACAAAAAAATGTGATAAGCAAGTCCAATAAACAGGAGAGTGGAAAAAGTAATTAATGGCTCCCATGATTTCAGAAAGAAGCAAAGCTGCTCCAAGCTGATGAGTTTCTTTTGTTCTTGGAAAAGGAGGAAAAGGGAGCTGTTTCCTCAGCAACTTTATCCTGGAAGACAGTCAGGCGTGGCAGGCAGCCAACAAGATACAGGTTTGATAAAAACAAGACTACACTAGAAGGATGAATTTTTCCTATGAGTCTGAAATTAGTTGTAGTTTCAGTCAAAATGCTATCCCACATTAACAAAAACCCCAAAACCAAACAAAACAGAATATGTATTTACATAGCATGTATGTGTTTTGTGTATATGTTGATATATATCTATATAGAAACAGACAGCAAGCTGCAACAACAGAGGCATAGGTCTATTCGATGGGAAAAAAGGCTTTAAGGCAAGGAAGTAAAACACTGTCCAAAACAAGCCAGACTTCAGCATGTTCAGTTAGACATGATGCATCCTCTAATGACCAGGGCTAGGGATTATCTGCCTGTCCTTCTGGAGGGACGGCTTTCTCCAGCTGACAGATGGGAGAAGTCACCCCTGGTGAGCCACCACTGCTGCCACGTGGCCACTGGACAGGACAGAATGTCTGCAACAATCATTTCTTGTGATCCCAAACATTCCCCACGAGATGCTTTATTAGGAGGAGGAGAAAAATGCACAGCAGCCTGATTCTAGCCACAAGCACAATGTTTTTGATGAAATGATGTCATAGAAAACCTCTCCTTTTTCTTTCAGCTTAACACCACAAAATCCAGAATTTTGGGAGTTAAGTTAGCAAGTCATATTTTACAGCATTGTTTCAGACATTATTGTACAGTCGTATTTGTTTAAATTTTCAAGATTCCTTCACTGTGAGGAGAAATGTGAACTTTTTGTCTTTTTTCAGTTAAATCTGAAATTTAGGCAAAATAATTCAGAATTCTTCTCACGGTCTTAACAGCCATGCACATATTTTGCAAAATTCTGTCTTATTTATTATAAAATAAGGGGTCTAAAGATCTTTCCATTTTTTTATAGACGACTAATGAAATTTCCAAGCCATAAATTTTGATATAGAATAAATCCAATTTAATCAAATGTAGTCTCGATCTAAAACAGATTTGGTAAGTCTAAATTCTTCAAAAATAGCCATCGCCTGAATGATTTTGACTTTCCTTCTCCACTAAAATCCATGTCTATTTTTTTATAAAATTTCAGATATCTACATCTGCCTCCTCTTGCCTCCTCAGAGACCTCCATAAAGTGAGACTGCCAGCTGATCGTTTCCTGCCCAGCTGCTTACAGGTAACCCAAGGATAGCTTCTCCAGTCAGCACGATGCTGGGGCTACAGAAGAGGTTCTCCCAATAAGCAGCATAAGAAAATGGACTTCCCACATGTTTACCATGGATACCTTTTAGTCTACCCATTTAGACAGGCAGATCTTACCTAAAACTGATGGTAATTCCCCTTCAAACTGATGGTAATTCCCCTTCATTGTTGATGAGCATAGTAGTGCCTCTGGTGCTACGGCAGCTGTGACTTCATTCCACACGCACCCTCATGTTCAAGACTGCCCGTGCCGTGGAGGCAGGTACAGCCATCCCTTTACAAGGTTCCAAGTCTCAGGAAGACTGACAGCATCACAAAGCTAGGCCAAGTCACATTATTTTTAACATCTGCAGCAGATGAACAGTAACTTGGAGAAGAAGCTGTCGATGAGCCATGCAAAGTGGCTGCATGCCTCAGGTCTGCATTTCTGTTTCACAGGAGCTGCTCCTAATTAACACTGATATCACCAGGTATAGTCAAGCATACATGGCATGTAAAGTCAACTATAGTGGTAACTCATTGCCTTCTACCCCACCCAGACAAAAATTTGATGCCTTCCCTCTTCACCAGATGCTTCTGAACTTAGCTTAGGGCTCCCTGCTCGTGCTTGCATAGGACTGTACCTCGCAGTGGAAATGTGCAGGTACAAGTGAGATGAGCGGGACGTTATTACTACAGGTGCCCTGCAGTGACCTGAATTCCATCATGCTAGTGATTAATTTTTTTTGTACTTATAGAAAGCTGCAAGCTAAAAGGGGGAATCACTGCAAAATAACAATGAAGACGACAGAGAGAAAAGAAAATTGCATCAGACATGAACACATTCCAAATGCTGACTCGCAGCACCCCACATTTCCTCCCTTGCTGCCTTCAAAACTCTCCCTCCTCATACTTTCATCTTACAGCTCAATTTACAGCACACCTGAAGTGCCCCCCTATTCTTTGGCTTTCTGTTTTCCTTCTATTCTTACACTTTCCATTTTTTTCTGATGTCTGCTTAATAGCTGTTTTCTTGATCTGTCATAATTACTTCAGATAGCCCCTTAAACACTGGAAGGGGGTCTGTAAAACAACTGCCAAACCCCACAGTCACACGTTCCCTCCTATCTGCAACTGAGTCAACACGGTCCTTAGCCTAATTTATTCTACATTTTACTAATTGTACAGATATTATGAAACCAACTGCATGAAGAAGTCAAATGTCACTTTCTTTAGAGAGATTACCTTAAGTTTAAAAGTTAATAAACATGGCTCTAGAGGATGGTGCTTACCTCATCTTTAACTGACAGAACCCAGAGAGCTCCTGTGCAAGCATGACTGGGAAATCACCGTATCATTCAAAAACCCAGATCTGCAATATCATAAATTGCATTAAAGATAAAGCTTGCTCTGAGCTCTAAGACATGCAACTGATCTTAATAAAGCACATGATAAAATAACTTATATGATAATTCAAAGCAAATTACGCATTTTAGAAAAATATTTTTTCCTTCAAAATTCCTTTTTCTAATGAAGCAATGTATCAGCAAACAGATACGCTAATATACTGCCGAACTGACTGGAGAAAACCAAGTAAAAGGTAGAAAGGTATTTATAGTATTGTTTTCTCACATTTTCACACATCAGGAAATTGACACCTTCACCTGAAGGCAGGAAACGCTGGGTGTTCTATCAGAACCCTGACCTGCATGGTCAATGATGCGCTGTGACTTGCGTTCTTGTTCAGAGTAACATCAGTTACCTGATACAGATTCCTTCCTGATACTGTTTTAGATACTTACTTAAAAGTTTATGAGAAAAAGAAATCTTTATGGACTAAATCTTTCTCTACAGTATAAAGGACAATCCAGCAGCATGTTCTTATCCCTACAGCTAACACTGTGTTGGACACTGGTGGTCAAACACAAAGCTATGCTTTGAACTGTCCTGGAATGACTCAGCTGGGAAGAAATTACATTTAATCAAGTGATTTTTTTAAAAAAATACATTTTCAAACATAGGGACCTGCACAGACTTTACTGGTGTAAGTCATGCATCTGAGTAAGTGTAAGTATGTACATGTAAGACAACCTGTGTCAAAGTCAGCCATATGTAAATGCAATGTAAACAGATGTTAACTCATCTGAATATTTCACAATGTGGCTACAAATGAAAAATGCAAACAAGAACAGAAATTTCCCCGCCAAAACACTACCTATTTGAAGGAAGAAAACAAAATGAGGACACAGGTCAGAAACTTTCACAGCAGGGAACCTGGAAACAGGGAGCATAAACCTTGTCTCCTCACCAAGCTCAGGAACATCCTCCTGCCCTAGAACATGGCACCTAAGAGGGCAGCCACTGCCAGAGCAGCAGCTACTTTAGATTCCCAGAGCCCGGTGTAAATTACCATTCAGATTAATGATTTTAAATACAGACTGAACTTTTCCATTGTGCAATCAACTTGTGAAGGAGTTGATTCATATGACACTACAAGAAAGCCACTGTCAGAATAGGGTGATGGCACTAAAAGAATAGATGTGGACGTCTCAATGAGGTAGCATATTTAAGATGGTATTTCCTTACTTGCTGTCACATGAAATACAATGAGTACTCTTGTAATTCAAACAAAGATCTGAAAAAGATACCACCCATCATCAATTTCCATGAAGGTGTATTACAGAAGACATGGACAAGTCTTTCTTTAAAATTCTGTTATTTTTACATGTTTCTAATACCAAAAAAACATACAGAACAAAAAGTTCTTAAGTAAATGTATTTATTATTGTTGGAATTTTTAATGCAGAAATACTGTTATTTCAAGTATAGGCCTACAATGCTGTATCACTGTTCTTCATGCCAAAACAATGCATGTTTGGCCAACATGGCCAACAAAAAATGGTCAACTACATTCTGCTCAGGAGGGTCAAACTGTGGTTTCAGACATTTATGTCCAAATCTCATTGACAGCAGGATCAATTACATTTGCACATGAAGTGAGAATCTGCCTCAAAAAAAACCCACTGAGATTAAGAACTCTTGCTATCTTAACACCCTTTTTACACAGAAAAGTCACTTGCATACATGAAGAAAATACATATTCAGGGTATGAAGAGAAAGTTCTTTAAATCCATGTCACTTTGATTGTTACAACATTAAAATGCAAATTAGTTTTTTAATATGGACTACAGTTGTGACACACACCAGAAACAGCTCTTCCTCTACTCCATAGTTTTAACTACATATAGCTCAGTGAATACAATTTTCAGAACAGACCTCTGCTTCACCTGTCCACTGTTTTAAGTTAAAAGCTTAGTTCATTTATCAATGGTTATGAAGCAATTTTCTATCCTTTTATATTTTATGTAAGTATCAAATACCAAAAGAGTGCTTTCGTATGTTTCCAAGAATGCCTTGTGCATTAACCGGTGCAGCTTAGAGCAGAATATGGATAATGCTGAAAACAACTACTGAAAAATACGGTTTTATGCTGAAAACAATTACTTCTTTTAACTGCAGCCTCTTTAGCATGGAATGAGGCAAGCATCAATGGACATGTGGGCAATAGCAAATGGTTTTGTAGCCATTAGTAGCATCTTCTATCATCCTCTTTACTATTAACAAAAGCTAATGAAGTTATGAAGAGCCAAGCAGATGTCTACTTCCATTTCAATCATAGGATTTGCCTAAGTAAATGTTATCCTCTGAAAGTGAAATTCACATTTCATGACTCAAAGTTTCAGCCTCCGGACTTACAGCTGGAGTTCTGTCTAAATGCAACAGAGGGCACAAAACAAAACCATCTCTTAGTTCTAGTTCTAGAGGTCACCTCATTCAGGGACACCCAACCTGAGACAGGTCCTAGAGGAATGATGCGCTCACCATCCTGAAATACCGAGGCTGCGTCGGACGCCAGTTATCAACCAGGGGGAGATCAGGTTCATTCTCGGCATTCTTGGATAGGCTGCGGAGCTTAGCCATCTGCAGGAGAGCAAAAATCAAAATGTCCTGATGGAAATCCCTCGGGATCAAATCCACAGCCCAACAATTAAACCAAGCTGGAGAGAGTGTCTCCTTCAAAGTTGTGAAGATGTCCTTCACCTCATTATCGTAAGAATGGTATTCACGTTCTTTTCCTAGCCACAATATTCTTAGAAATAGTGAAGACAGAAAAAATGGGTCCTATCTGAACAGGACTGTGAAACATAAAGTCATTTAAGAACTGTCTGCAGAACTGCATACAGCCACAGGAACTGAGCAAAGTCCTCAGAAAATGCAACTAGAACAGCCTATGTCCTAATAAACCTCTCCTACTCTAACCCTGCCTTAGTGGCTGACTGCTAAGAAGCCTCTGGAACTGCAAGGTGTTAAGGCTAAATTTAAACTAATTGTTGATTTCCATGGTGGATCTGTAGCAGAGGACATATTCTGCTGCAGTGACCCAAAAAATTCCATCATTAATAACAGGAATGTAAATCCAAATAATGACTTGGTCAAGGTTTCAAATGGTTTGTCAACAGGGTCTGCAGCCTGACTCTCCCTGGCCTTTTTATTTTTTAACCAAGGTATGGGTTTTTTGAGGGATGCCATGAATTCAAATTATGCTCTTCTTCTGCTTTCCAGTTTTCAGAGGATGCAACGCATATACCCACTTACAGACACATAATCTTCATTTGCTGTCACTGACATACACAAGATTGGACAGAAAGTGCATCAGCTCTGATTCAGACGCTTGACATTTCCCTGTTTGGCTTACTGTGAAAACGATGCATGCATTTTCCCGTGTGTACACTTGAAAATGTAGCCCCACACATGGCACGCATCAGCTTTGTTTGCAAGTAGCTTCAATACGCTAATGTATCCAGCTTTTCGTGTTACAGAGTTCAAGTCCAATAGAAGCAGAACCTCTGTCTGGGCTGTAAAAGCTGGGCTCACTGTGATGATAATAATTCCAGTTTAGGGACTGAACTAGCTCAGGCATCTCAGCACTGATCTTCACTACAAGGCTCAGAAAAGCCAGCTATCTCAACTTTGCCTGAACAATGATGAGGTCATGTTTATAACCAGAATAATATGCACCAGCTGGATTATTCACCTGAAATCAAATTTCAGATTTAAGATGAAGAATAATTTGTATGGGAACAGCAGGAGATGAAAATAGTTCATCAGTTTTGTTAATACTGAAAGTACTATCAGAGAAGAGATTACTAGGTTTTATTATTATTTGTGGAATATCTGCCCTACTTAGAAAAAGAAAAAAAAGCACATATTCAGGCTATAGCTACATAAAGGTGAGAAAATTAGTCTGCAATTGGATAGTTATTCCACAGTTAAATTCCTATACTTTCATCAAAACTAATCTAAGCAGCTAGACCACCAACTCTGTAGCTCACAGGGATTTCTGGTAAATTAAGTTTTCCTGGAGAGTGCTGATTTGCGGTGACTGCACTTATCCATGTGGCTAATATACTATTACCATCTGGCTGCAAAAGCATCCAAGCAATCTACTGTAAATGCACAGGCACTTGAAATAATTACTATTAATGAGGCTGACATGACAGTACACTTTCTAGGATTAGAAATAATTGGTAACACAATCCTCTTTCATGAATACATTATTTAGACTGCAGGCATGCTGGAGTGAGAAAAGTCTCATTGTATTTGTATACAGTACCTCGCATACACTGCCAATTCTGACTGAAAAGTGGTTATCTTGGGATAAGACCCAACCTATATATCTATACTACCTCTATATGTAGTAATCTCCTTTTTATGTTAAATGCTCCATTTTTTCTACAGTAGGGCCAGTTAGAGAACAGCCTCTATATTTCCCCAAATTCACTAACATTAGATAAGCTGAAAAAAAAAGGCCATGACCAAAATACAGCAGTGTTCAAAGTGTCTGCACGAAGCTGGATCAATGATGTGATTAGTTATTCCTTTAAAAACATATTTTAAATCAGAGATGCTTGGTAACAATGACACTTTTCCCAACAAAATCTGTGGTTGGTCTTCTGTAATATAAACCCCTAAGCAGATTTAGTTTGTGGAAACCAGTCAGACCATATTTCTATTTTTCACACAAGTACCAGCTTCAAAATAGCCCACATATTTTAATTTTTGAATGGGCAAGGAAACAGGAGGCAGATCAATTCAGTAAGCTGTGAAAATTAAGCTGTAAATGAATACATTACCATATTTCATCTCTTGCCACCTAAGGTTCTCATCATACCCAAATTCTATTCTTCAAAAGGTAAAGAGCCACATAAATACAAAGTACTAGAAAATAGTCAGTCACTTGATTGATGTTCATGTTCTCACTACCCTGGAGTCTGAAATTTGTGATATCGTATGATTATAGTCTGCTGAGTAGAGGAATAATCTCAAATGAGAAAACTGACTTGTGTGGTACGAGTAGAATCACAGGCTGAAATGGTTGTGATGAAAGAGGGCATTTGGATTTCTATAAACAGGATTGAAGGAGAATGAGGATTAACAAGAAGTACTTCTTTATGGTAAGTGACCAGAGAAGGCTTTCAAATTAACAAGAAATTAGTTATCTGATGCTGCTCCTGTTTGTGAAAATGTAGCTGGTATACCTTCCAGAAAAAAAGGGTTATTAAGCACCTGATACAACACTTCTGTAATTTTCTTGGTTATGTGGTGCCATCTAGAATATGGGGCAGACAGAATCACCAACCCCACTGAATTAGTATTCTGATAAAAGATATTTGGGAAAGAAGCGTGCTATCTATAAAAGATGTATTTGCAAAGTAGAATGTTCAAGAAGTCAGAAATGCTCAGCTGCATTAGGTGAGAACACTGGACTCCTGCTTCATTCAGTGTGCAATATAGTTAGGGTACCTGACCATCCCACTGCATTTCATTCCAGATGGTCATTTTTTCACGGCATCTCTGTTTCAGAACTTGTCCAGTGACTACCCTCACGCATGCAGCATGGCAAGCAATGAACACTTTACGTGAGGAAGCTTGAGGCAATAGAAATGGCTGAAAAACATCATGCGTAATCAAAGTTGTTGGTGCAAGCCTACCATAAGCTTTAGCTAAATGTGTCAATGTCCTGATTTAAATGGTTGCAGGAGAATACAAGTTAATGGCTTGAGCTCGCCCACACTGGCTCTTGGTGTAATGCAGTGTTTTGAGCTCCGAGTAAAATACAAGGTATGAGCCACATCCGGCTCCATCCTTTCCTACTAGCAAACGTTAGTATCGTGGGAACACAGGGACTGGGAAACAGAGAACTACTCTTTTCTTTAGCTGATGCCACAAGAGCTCTCTTGCCCGCAGGAGCAAGAACTCTCACATACAGTAACTACTGCTTGCTGTCAGTCACACTCCAAACTGCTGTAAACTCTTACCATCTACGCTGTGTTGTGATTTTACTGATCTATAAAGCTCTCCGGTATCTGTGGATTTGAACCACCATGATGGCTGATGTGGGCTAGGAAACAATGAGCCCTTCCAAGTAGAGAAGGTCATTATCTCTGCTCTATTAGTTAATGTAGGAGTCATACAGAGATGGATAAAGAGATGTGTCTAACAGGTTGATTGCACATACTAGGTTGTAGACTGCAGTCATCTGAAGATTTTTACAGGTTCCTCATGGAGGCCCAAAGTAGTTTCTAAGGCATTCAGTTCTTCACTGTGATTTTAAGCATGCAATTTCTCACAGAATCCAATAAGCATTTTCACTTTCAAAAGAGTAAGATCACATTATGGCATGTAACTAAAATGAAGTAGGTAAAATATTATCTATTTGAAGTTTACCTGGTCTGAGCTGACTATGATAGGCTCTCTAAGGACAATCCAGGTGATGCACTCTTCACAAGGTGGAGTAGTGAAAGACCCATGGTAGGTCCAGTAGTCACGAGATTTAGGGAAAAGAATTGAAGGATCGAAGTTTGTAAAAGGAGCTTCTTTCCCCTTTAAATAAAACACAACAAACACAAACAGAAAACTCTTCAATAGCTCCAGTCAAAGTCAGACACAGATGCAGCTCTGTTTTTTTTAACAAACAGAGAGACTCAGATACTTCAAAGGTACGAACTAAGGAAACTAAGCAAACATCTACACAAGACGTAATGATGCAGTGTAAAGTAAGTGGACTGAATGACCCTCGCCGATGGGCCCAGAGAAGCATGACACAACATACAACTCCATGATGCTACTTCTTGTTCCTGAGCTAACTCATCTGAAGCAGTGTCCAGTACCAACGTGCTTCACTCATTACTGTGCAGAAATAATCCTCCTTCTGGCCTCCTTTCTTACAGAAATTCTGCCTATCTATTGAATATTGGATTAGGCCACCATGTAATGAAGAGAGGCAGGTACTCTAGATTTGTAGTATTTCTGCTAATAACAAACAAGACAGCCTATGAAATGTGAGATTCTTATCACATAATGTTATCTGAGACACAGATGTCTATACTCAGTGGCATTTCCAAAGGTCGATTAGGCAACCTATTTCAAGGCCAAATGGACCAATTGATAAAGGCACCTTTCTTTTGTCAGTGACCACTGAGGGTATAAGACTCTATGCCTAGCTTTTAGGTGAGTAAAGTCTGGCAAGATGACTCTCATTTTCACAAAAATATAAGGCCCATGAAAGACAAAGAAGGTTCTTATGTAAATGGAAGAAAGGACTTTTCTTGTTAAGGAAAAGCTAGGCATGGTTTTGTTCACAAGTATATTCTGGCAATGTTGCAGAGTAGAATTTGAACACTAGAAAGTCATGCCTCTTGATTTTTTCTTTTTTTCCTGAGAATTTTAAGCAATCTTCCTATAATGAAAAACCAATATAATTACCTTTGTTTTGATGGCATTTATTTCTTCAAGAATTCTCTTCATCTCTGGTTTGGGAGTTTCCCCTACCTGTAAAGAAGAAATGATCAGCTAACCAAAGAGTTCATTCTCTTCTTGATCCTTTATTTTTTATACATGCATCTAAACACGCATCAACTATAAAATTACCATGCATTAACCCAATCTGTCACCCCTACCAGCTTAGTGAGCTATGTCTTCTGTCTGTACCCCAACAAATACTATGATCCAAACAAGAAAATTGTATCAGTACAGAAACTCATGGTTAATTTCACAATACAGCTATTTCTGTTGACATTGAATTTTCTAACGAAGATAAACAACTCTTCAGACTCAAGTGCAGAAGTTGGAAGAAGTTTCATTCTGGTTTAAAAACTGGATTTAATGGTCAGATCTAGTGTTCACAATTGTTGATCTCAACACAGTCATCCATATATCTCTAGTGAACATTAATTAAACAAGAAAGAGCAAAGGCCAGTATTTCAGGCTAAGACTGCATGCCCCCAAAAGGATTTTTAAAAAGGATGAGTTACATTTATTGTCTGTGAGTTAGTTTTGCCTGGGAGAAAGCTCAATAAAAGCCCAGGAGTGGCATCTGTCCTTGAAATCAGTCCACGACTGACATAGAAGACAGCTGATTGCTATTCATCAGAGGGCTACTTTGACATTGTGTCCCCAAAGCAGAAGCAAATACATCTGGATTTACAGTTTCCACCAGCCAAATAGTGACACGATAGCTGATGGGAGAAGTGTGTGTAGTACTGGACACCATTTGAAATAATATGACTTGTGCTCTATAACTTGTAAAGCATGTGTTACTGAAAGTCAAGACCTTCAATGTGCTATGATCCCTAGCAAATATATTCAGAGGGTTTTGCTTTTTTAACCCTGCAAGAATAGCAAGCGCTATAGCAGCAGTACAAAGAAGGGTTCCACGCTTCTACTTACCTGCAAAAATATGGCCAAAACAGCTATTCCATCAGTTCTTCTCACAGCATCAAGGTAATTACTGTATTTGGGATTCCAGTGTAACAAATGTAGCTAGAAACAATGAAAAATGTAAAAAAAACACCTTATCAGCCATAAGAGGCTGAACTTAGAGTTCTTTGTAAAAATGTGAGAGTAGTTTGGGGCAACAAAGAATGAGGATTAGGCCTTCAAGAAAAAAAAAAAAAAAAAAAGAAAAAGACAGCAATTCATGTATGAGATGTATCAGCCATATATTACCATTTAGACTACTATTTGCTTTAAAATAACCCATAAACATCTCAATACAGAAACTGCAAATAAGAACAGTGATCACAAAGCTGAACACAGAAAAGATGCTTAAGCAAGCAGGTGGAACATGCAGTTCAGAAGTCATCTACTGATAGGCAATTCGTTTCCACGTGGCTTTCAAATTACAGCAATTCTAACGAAGAATCTGTATGAATGTAAGCTCTGTGTATTGATAGTCTACAGTTCTCATCTTCCCCTACAACCCTAAAGTGGTAGTAAATAAAGGTAACACATTCTTCCTCCTTTCTGTCACTACAATTTTATACTTCTGCTATAATACTGTACTTCCAGAATACTGTTTTAGTAAGTTTGCATTGCTTCTCAGTGATTTAGTCTTGCTACCTCATGTTTCAAGCCATATTGGTTTGAGAACATGCAAACTTTTGTTTCATATAGTACTTTTCTTTATGCTGTGAGAATTACTTCAACCTGACTCACATTTCTAAGAATTGATGGGAGTAAGAATAAAATGTCACAGATAAATAAACAGAAAGAATGCTTGAAAAGCAGAGAAATGACAAATTTTGTCCGCCTGAATGATAATGCAAATGTTGTTTTACACCCTATTTCAAAGTAAAAAGCAGCGAGTCTTACCTCTCCTGCATATCTCACTCCATTCACAACATGCTCAGAGCCATGGTCATCAGAGGAACCCCAGTGAAAGTGAAGCTGACGCAGCCTGTAGACTCCAGGAAGTGGCCCACCTCTCAGCACTGCAATTGATAATCTGCAACAGCATTAGACTCTAGTCTTCCAATGCTTTTAAAAGAAATATATATGCATTTAAAGTATTTATATACATATTTACTGCACAGATGCTCTACATTTTGAGTACTGAGTACCTCTTGGAAATCTGCACTGAATTTAGTACCACCTCAGGCAATCGTCTTCAGCTACATGCAAAGACACCCGGACAAGACTGAAAAATGTGATACAAGATCTATAGAACTGTACTTTTCTAAAGTATTATCTGGAGGCATAGTGAAATACATTAGGTTATCAAAAATGGCAGGAGATGTCTAAGACGCTAATCAGAACAGTCAAGACTCTAGAATTATTCTGCTTGCCTTAAGGTAGACATTCAACAGATGGTGACCCAAATCGCTCTCCAGACTCCATTGATTAAATGTGACTCCTCTGTTGACTAGAATGGGAGTTTTGAGACATAATCCACCTACTTTTAAAAGCCCACATAAGACACCTAAATTTGGATTTCTTAATCTCCCCCTGAATTCCATCTAATATCTACCTATATCAAAGCACACAAAAATAGCCACAATTAAGATCAACTGCTGAAGTCCTAGATGATAAACAAATTCCCACAAAACACTACAAACTATGTTTCTTACTGCAGGCTATGACTTATTTGTTTTAAAAGCGATAAAATTACTGATGCTGCTTATGCTATGATGGCTGCTCCCTCTGGCTGTGGAAAAGGAGAAAGAAAACAGCAAATGACTCAGAAAAGCAATCACTAAGAATGCAAGCATTTTCCTGAAGAACAGTGCAGCCTGTGATGCACAATACCCTGTACTCTAAATAATCTTAACATTTTTATGTTCTGTGTTAAATGAAGTTGGTGTATTTGAATGGATCTTTCAATAAAAAGGGAATAACTTCTTCACATTCGTAAAATACTGATTAATATTAAGTTCTCATTCACTTTATTTGGAGACAGGAGTTACAGCATTCCTATAAACCATTCAGCAGTTCTCAAGAACAGGTCTTTTTATGCTACAGGAAAATATCCTTAAATCTGAAAAGGAATGAAATCTATGATTATCTCAAGAAATAATGTACTGAGAGTATTTTTTACTGAACATTAAGAGCAAGCTGTTATTTTAAAAAATTCTTTTTTGTTCACACAGACCGTCAGTACTGTCAGTACTGTCCCACAGACAGTCAGATGCGGTAACAGTAGTAACTGACAAGGCCATCAACTCTCCATTAAAATAGATCTGTAAGTCCAAATAATCCAGTTTAAGGTAAAAACGTGTCATTATTTCCACTGATGGGCCATCAGCAGACATTTTTGATTGGGCATTAAGTGCAGCTCTGTATCACCTTGTGCCAACACATTCCTGCTTTACTCATCTATACTATAAATAGACAGTAGCTTTTACTTTGCACACTTTAAGCAGACAGAATGATGCAAAGACTAAGATGCCTGTAAAACAACATATCCTGCAGGAAATTTCTTTTAATGCAGGTTTATTTCTTTTAATTTCAAATGTGTAATATAAAAACATAGAAATACATGAAATTACAACACAAGTAAATGTAATATTCTTATGCTTTAAAAATAAAAGAGTTACAAGAATAAAGTTCTCCAGTATTTAAAACATGAAAAATCCCAAACTATGTCTGCACTGCTCAAAGTTAGTAAAATAAATCTTTATTTTTTTAAACATGTGGCTTGGAACTTAATTTCTAAAGGTATCTTTATTCTCTTGGGTTTTTGTTTTCAGAAAATACTAACACAAAGAAATAGACACCCATATAACAGAAAAAGAATAAATACTAACACAAAGAAATAGACACCCATATAACAGAAAAAGAATAAATACTAACACAAAATAATAGACACCCATATAACAGAAAAAGAATATGAAGTAAAAGTTTATACAAGAAAGTACTGTATCTTTAAATTATTTTTAAGTGGTGTTAAACCACAGCTTTATTTTTATATATCTACATATTTATATATAACAATGAATCATTCTAACAATTTTTACACAGGAAATATTCACCTTAAATGTCTGAGACTCCCAATTTTAAGGCTGTGATAGGTGTTTTCCTACCATGAAACACAAAACTGTGCTTTTCTAGAAGGCCCCATGACTCACTCTGAGCTTCTACCTACGACACTGCATGAAATGGAAAGCAAAAGCTTTAAAAAAGGAGCCTGCAGGCTCACTTCCTGATATATGGGCAACCAGCTTTTCTCTTGGTCCTCTGAAATACTGTGTAATCCTTTTCACATGGCCAGCTGAATGGCTGGACATAATTCTGACTATTGGAAGTGTGGCATTTCTGCTCCTGTTTCTGCACTACAGGAACTAAGAGGATGGCCACAGCAGCCTTACTAAAATGTAACCCCCTCAACCATGCTGTCATTGAAGTAACACGGCTCAGCTGCTGGAATATACAAAGCAGTCCTGGAAGACAGGGGAGAAAATGATTTGCTCCTTTCTGGCGCCTTCTGTTGCAAACTCCCGTCCCACTGCTCAGTGACTGACTCTTTTTATATGGGTTTGCACATAGCTCTCCACCAGTGCCTGACACCAGCCATAAAAATGTCATGTCAGCCTGAAGTACTTGCTCAAATGCCGTGTGTCTCCCCACCCCCACTGAAGAATGGTCTATCACAGAGCAATCCTACATGGACACACACACGGGCATCACTTCCAGTAAAAAAGCTCACCCTTTATTAAACCTGTCCTAAACTGAGCAGCATGAGACAGAACCGGCTAATAAATGAATGGGGTTTTTTGCACTCAGTGTAATCACTGAGGCAGATGTTTGGCCCCAGAGGGGGCAAGTGCTGCACAGAAGGATGTAACCAAGGAGAGAAAAAACTGTATCTCACTCTGTGTGTTTACACAGCAAAATGAAGCTGTGAAACAGCTTGAGTGGAGATGGCTGCTCCACTCACTTTACTTTAGGTAGCAGGGTGATTTTAACAACAGAAATGTGACAAGAAGGTTTTGAAGTAAGTGCATCCACTTGCTGAGAAGTTTAGGCAGAAGTCTAGTTTTTAATCTGTGCTAATATCGTCACCTCTCTTCACAAAGGTAAAATTGGCAAAGTTATGCCTACACCAATGTCCTCCCTGTTTCCTGTGAAGGTGTACCATGAAAGTGAGGTGGAAAAACACAAGAAGCACCAGACAGACTTATGAGGCAAGTTGTTTATAAACATGAGAAGAAATAACTGTTCTTACAAGATTTACGATCCTCACATCCTGCCAAATCCACAAAATGAACTGGTGAACCACAGTGAAATTAAGTTAGGAAGGTATTACTGTATGACAATTGAAAAAGACACATTACCTTTGTTATGCTGCTTTATAACAGAATCTAACAGTGCAGTATAAAACCCACAGCTTTTTAATGTCACTGCCACATTTCAGATGTTATTAAAAGGCCTCTGCTCAGAAGAGGTTCTCTGTACCAAAACAGTCCGGCTAACTGCAGGGATAAAATGTGTTTCCTAAAAGCTTTTGGAACTGAAATTTCAGTTCTCACTGAAATTTTCTTTAAGCAAACACTGAATAGATAGACAGAAGAATTACTTTTGTTTGTATTTGAACTTTGTACTCTTACAGGGACAGACTGGGAAGAAGTGTCTAACAGAAGTCTGTCAGGGGGCCACCCACTCTCACCTGCACTGTAACACGACCTTTCCAGTTTTGTGCCTCTTGATCACAGCCTGTTCATCTGAGGTCCCCAATCATCTTTGTGATCTATGGTAGGGCTGAAATCCTCATCTCCAGGGGCAGAAAACTGAGAGTCCACTGCATAACTGTAACCTCAGCATGCCCTTGACTGTTCAAGCATTTTTACCTCTAACAATGGAATTTCAAAGTTAACAGAAACTCATCTCCTAAATTCCCTATATCCAAGCCCTGCAGTGCTCATATTAATGCTCAGTACATTAATGCAGACACTGTAAATGGTAGATGTGTTAAACACTGAAGGAAGAATTTAACTTTGCTGCTTTTTGTGGTATGCAGCATAGCCATCAAGTGGCATGTACCACAGCTACATAATCACTGGGATTTAGCTGTGCTATTCTTGTAATGGCCACTGGCTTGGTCCAGTGTAAATTCAGTACACAAAATGTTAAGTAACTTTTTGCCAGAATCAATGAAAACTTAAGTGTCTATGGACAGACTTCACCCAGTTTTAATTAAAGTTACTGGGTTTTGTCCTCACTGTTTTAGAACCAGTCAACAAATAAATGTTTATTCACCAGAAGTTTGTAATTAAAATCTCTTTTGCAAAGACAGATGAGATTTCCCACAAAGTTGTACTCTATGAACTGCTGTCCACAAGCACTAATGATGCTAAGAGATCAATATGCAACAAGCTCTCACTACTTACAGTAACTGGCTCTAATGGTTTGGGGTTTGGGGTTTTTTTTGGTTGGTTTTTTTTTTTTTTTTTTTTGCATCATCCACTTCCAAAGGCACACATTCCTTTGAGAAGAAATCGAAAGATTCTGCAAACAGCATCAAGGTAACCTTGTACAAAAGTGTGCCTGCACTGAGGTGTTACAAGGCATTAAATGTCATCTATCAAAAAGGAAAAAAAGGAGAAGTAGGAATCTGTTTGGCTGGTGAACTTCCATAGAAAGTGACAAGGAGGTAACAAAAATAAACTGTGAAGATGGAAGGTATCCATTTGATGTAGCCTTAGTGTATCTCTCTTTAGTTGCTGTGTCTGGGTTCCAGTAAAAGCCTTATGTATCTTTACTGTTTTATTAAACTGAATACTTTGATCTAACTATCTAATGAAGGTATTACAAAGAAATCCAAAAAGTTATTAATTGTAAGGAACTTACAAGCTATATAACTCACACACCATCAAGACAATGGTCCCAGCCGTTAGGTGCTCTCAGGACAGTTCCCTGGCATGAATATTTTTGGAATTTTAAAAGCAAATGGATTCTGCTAGTAGAAGTAAGATTGCTGCCCTAATTCAAAACAAAAACCAGTCACTACTGGATCTGAAAGAGTATCTGAGTTGCCATTCAGACCAAAACACATAGTAGGGTTATGCTGCCAAAGTACCCAAGTTCTGGTATGGGTTTTATTTGGCACAGCCACCTAGGTTTTAATTTCAGCTCTCATTTCTTTCCTGGATTTTGAGACTCCAGCCTCTACTTGCAATGGTTTTACAGTGTTTAAGGTCCTTCTTCCACACAGGTATGAAAAGACAGGCAACTGAGTCCACAACAATCCACTAACTTGTAGGAACAGGCAGCAGAGGCATGACACCTCCTACAGCAAGTACCTGCCATCAAAACCTTCAATTGTATAGCAGATTCTTAAAGTCAACCAGACTTTATAAATAGCTGAAATTCTCCAATTCCTTCCACTAGACTAATTCCAAAGATAACAGTAATAAGGTCTCTTTCAACATAACACGTGAATTACATTGGATGGCACTCTTCCCAGGAGCTTCCCTCTAACCATTTCCGTGTAAGAAACTTTCCCAATGGCAAATAGTCAAAGTATTCCAGGCAGAGAAGACACAATGGAAGTAAAAGTTGGAGATATCCAAAGTAATTTGTTTTATCGCTCACCTTTGCAACTTATTCAGCAATTTATATCATCTACAACTAAAGAAAATCTAGGTAGCACTACAGATAGGGCATGACCACTGAGTTTTCTGGCTACCTCAGAAATAATTCAGATAGATAAGACAGAGTGATAAACAGGAAGACAGACAGATAGAAAGTCTTTGTTCCTAAGGAATAAAAGCTTAATTTCTTTATGACTGCTATTATAGATGTATATGTATGTATTATGCAGCTCATGGTTCTTTTTAAAAAAAAAAGTCACTGTACATATCCTAAAAAATTTAAAACATTCTCAAGTCAGAAGGATTATGCACAGTGGAATCTGTCCTGCAATTAGCATTATATTAGAGAAGGAACACCACCCACAGACTCTGCAGGCAATGGTATAACAAAGGAGACATAATAATAAACATTGAATGATTCTTCCCTTCAAAGAGTTGAGAAATACACCTACTTTTTTTCCAGTGAGTCACTTTTTATTTCTGAGATCAGAACAGAAAAGTTAGTGAGCAGTTCATATGAAAAAAAAATTTCAGAACATTCCAAAACTTTCTGCTTTTTGTGGCCAGTGTTGCATCCATGCTGTAGATTGCTCTGCCTGGATACTCCCTCCTGTGCAAAATCTGAGGAATTACAACAATTATTACTTTGACATTTATGCAGAAGATGCAACCATTCATGTATCTGATGCTGTTCCAACAAATACAAAAGATGGTAAAAAATTATAAGCAATTACCACCAAAAAAATGGTCATATAAGTCTTCTAATATGCCACAGCTACATCTCTTTACTGATTGATGTAGTGTTATCTGACATTAATAACATTATTATTGAAATAACATCAAAGATTCCCACTTTGCTAGAAAATTATTCAACCTCTTGACTGCATAGTCATTTGTGAGTTTTGATAGTATATTAACTAGTCCAGCTTCCATAAATTTTGATCCTCAGTTTTCATGAAACACAAGTCATTCATTAAAAACCCATTAAATTAAATCCATGCCCGTAAATATTTAAGATCAATCAACCTATTAGTAAAATTCTTCCTAGTGATTATAGCTGTCAATCCCAGTTATATTGTAATAAAAACTGGAACTTTTAATGCAGTTAAGAAATAAATCTGTACACTGTGGAAGCCAGATTTTTCAATAGTTTACTGAAACCAGTATTTCTTTCTCTTACCAACCCATGTACTATAAATAATAACAAAATTCTGATGACCTTGGTACAAGAATAGAGTGAGGTATGCATTTGATTCTTCCTTTTTATCACAGTACTAATGCAATTTCATACATATTTCAGTAATGATTTTTCCTTTGAAATATGGCCAACAGTATTAACATGTTGAAACGTCAGTGGTTCTGCCAACATAAACTAAATATTTCTAGCACCTGTTAAACAGAACAGACATATCTCTTCAAAATACGTAACAAATGACCTCTTAAAAGCTATGCATTATATATGCAGCACATTGTGTGTTGTCATAACTAAGAGTGGATAAAATATTTTGGACATTAAAGCTGAAACTCTGGAGTTTCTCAGCCCCATTAACCCTCATTAAGACAAAAATCTCATGAATGCCAAAGGGACTTTAACTGATTAAATACCGTGACTTTGTGGCAACATCTGGTTCATTAATTCATTTATCAGTAATTACATGGGTACGGTTTTCATATATTGTAACTTCAGCCACATACACAATTAAAGACATTCTGCTGGGTCTCTCAAATAGCGTGAATGAAATTCGGTCCTCATAGATAAAACCTAAAACCTGGACTCCTTTTTCCTGGACAGCAACTCAACTGCAACGGCTTTTGCAAGTTCAGAAATTTACCTTACACCTTAACTCATGCTGCACCAAGCTTCTTTGCAGCTCTCTCCACTCCCTAGGATTTTTTACCTATGAACTTTAAAAGTAGGCCCTGGGCTTTTCCAGCAATTGAGCAGTATCTGGAGTCACAGATACTGGTACATCACGCACAGGCAGTACACAAAAACCTTCCGACAGACACGAACATTCAGAGCACACACTGTCTTCCAAGCAACTTGAGGAACAGCCATTGATGTATAATGACAGCTTGAGATTAAAACAAAACTAACCTGATCTATCGAATGAATCGTCAAATACAACTCTGCAGGTTTTCCCATTATTGAGGATGGTCTTAGCTGCACCAGGATCATAACTAGCAAACCATGGTAGTAGGGAGCGATCATAATGCACGTCCTTGTTATTGATTTCAATAGGTGACTGATGGCGTCCTTTGGCAATCGGGTAATTTTTGTGCCACTGATCTGGTCCTAGGAAAAAGTACAGAGAAACATCATGAAAATCTTCTCCAGCCAAGTATGAATTATAGTTCTGTTACAATGAATGCAAGCTTGACTTTGCTTAGTTACAGGACATCAATTAAATGTATTAATAAGCAGGTTACTAATCACCCGGTTGTTAGTCATGCTCTCTATCAAGAGTTTCACTCTGTAAAAATTCTTAGATTATTCTAGCTGGAATAATGGATACTGCAAGTCATTCAACTGAACCTGAACTCTCATAGCAACCTCTAGACTTTACTTATTAGCAGACTGACAATACACCAAGAAAGGAAACCAGAGGTGTACACTCCCAAATCCAGCAGTAGCTACAAATAGGATGCGATATACCCAAGTGATTCAAATGTGGCACCATGTACCCATCTGAGGAGAGAAAAGGCCACCGATACCTGAAGAAGACTGGAATTTGAAATGAGGAACAATTATCGTCGTGGTTTTATCAAGAACTTCACATGGAAAAAGTGACCTCAGAGGCCTGCAGGAAGAGCAGCCCACCCGGGATTCCCATCCCTGCGGGTGGGAGGGACGGTGGCTCTTCCTGCACCAAGGCCAGCCTCGGGCTGGCTTGTAGAGCTGTGACAAATTTTGAATTCTATTAACAGTAGGAAAACTGACGTTATTGAACCTAGAGACCTCTGCCACAGCCTCTCCTTCCTTCCACCAGCTTCGCCTCCTCGGCACTGCGAGCCACCAGCAAGGGGCCGCGCTGCCGCACAGGCCCCGGCCCGCCTGCAGCCCGTGTCCCCCCC
>JAVJGJ010000037.1:33373047-33388918 GCA_035590215.1 Microhierax caerulescens
CGCGGTACAGCGGGTGATCCCGGCGCGGGGGACCCGGCACGGCTGCACAGCGGTCCGGGGGCTGCGGGGAAGGGAGCCCAGCCGGGCGGGCGCTGGGAAGGCCTGGTGAGGGGAAGGGGCTGCTGCCGCCTGCCCCGGCGCCCAGCAAATGGGAATATAGACAAGCACGAGTGTACAGGCGATGTACCGAGCTTGTCAGACTCAGCTAAGGTCCACGTACGCAGACAGACAGACAGACATGCCAAGCTCAGCCTGGCTGTTTTCTGAAATTAAATGTATGTGTCACTGGCAGGCAGGCTGGGCTTCTTGTGCCGGTCGCAGAAAGCCTGTTGGCCATCAAGACCGCATCAGTTAGGAGAGGCTGGGTCCCTCCCGAGGAGACCGCGTGGGGATGTGTTTCCCACTGGATGTGCCGCATAACCCTGACGGGGAGGTCAGCTGGGGATGAGGGGGTGAGTCCAGCAGCTCCTGTGTGCAAATGGCTATCACAGGTTCACACCCTTCCCCATCAAATTCCCACACATACGCCTGGGTTCCGGCGCTGCTCCCTGCTGCGCTGTCTCCCACTGCCTTCATAAACAGCTTCCTGCAAAAATTCCGTAGCATTAATTGCCCCTGGCTTTTAAAAAGGTGCCGCTTCCTACAGCAAGGATTCTTGGAAACTGCAAATCATTAAACTACCCGAAAATCCAGTTCCTGCCAGCTCCAGATAAAATCTTTATTATCAAATTAAGCACAGGATCAGTTTGCTTTGCTTCTAATTCTCCTCATTTAGCAGGGTGTTATGCATCAAATGGCACTTAGAATTGTAAGCATACTTGTTAGTGTGATGCATTCCTTGTGCGACTCCCATGTGACACAGACGCCTAAAAAATATTTGTTATTCTGACTCATAGGGAATTCCAGATGAGTTAGAGAAAACAGAGGTTAGTGCCAGTGGCATAAAACAGGTGAGGGACTGACCAGGCAGAAGACAGGACGATGGAGTGCAAGGTGAATTATTGTTTTTTAAAATTTGGTAGACTTTCTAACTAAGAAGAAGTGAGCTGATTTTATTTGATAGTAGTAAGTGGGGACAAAAGTACAAGTTGGTTAAAGCAAAATGCAAATGGCACAGTTGGAAGTGTGGGGTTGTCATACAGAAAGTTCGGTGCCCCTGAACGTTGTGTAAACCACAGTGGGTGAAGTTTAGTAGCAGAAAGTGCAACGCAGGGGTCTTGTGAAGCGTGATCTTGGCTGATAATGTTTTTTCTTCTCTGAAGTGGCAGCGAAAGAGGAGGAAGAGTGGGATTCGTTGGTGATAAAATGTCAATAAGTATTACCAGGCAGGAGCGGCTCACAAATAAACAGGCACAAACCAGGGACATGTCACTGGTGCTGGAGAGACCCTGGTATGACCTCCTCTGAAACAGGTCTGTCATCCTCATAAATCTGAATTAGGATGAATTGGAACAGGTGCAGGGGAGACAAGGGAACTAAAGAGCCTCTTTTACAAGAGGAGACTATAAAAGCTTAGTGTGCTTTGCATAGCGAACAAATGGTAACAGGGGAAGTGACAGCTGTCTGTATATACGCATCATCAGAGAGGTAAACACCAAGGAATGAGAAGAGCTGTTGAAGCTAAAGAGCAATGTTAGCCAAGGAACAATTGCATATTCCTGTGCCATGAAAAATTTGAGGCAAGATAACAGATGAAGGTTTGGAACCTCCCAAAGTATTTCAGTAACTTTGCAATATTGAAAGTGGAGACATGAACAACGTATACAGGAGCTATGTTTTTATGCCCTGTGGAGCACCTACTCTTGCCCACCTCTTCCTCAATTTTCACTTCTATTTCCCACCATATTCTCACTGCTGTGACCCACAGACAAATCTCCAAATCCAGAGCATCCCTCAGTGACTTAGTACACTTGCCAGACTTGCAGATGGAGCTATATTGCAAACATGACCACAGCCTACCTGTAGTAGCCCAGGACCATGCACCTCTATTTCCAGTCCAACATTTGCTCAGATGGAACCCGGCTCTCTTTACTTTTTCCAGTTTCTCAATTTATTTTCATAAAACCAGGTTTAATTTGCTCCTGAAAACCAAATTATTGTTAAGTCAGGGAAACAATAATGAAAAAATGTCTCTGGGAAGAGGAGAGGAAAAGAAATAAGAAATGGAGTTCTGGTGCTGCCTCTGCTCATGCATTGATGATGATTAGTTGGTCTCACCTCCCACATAGAACGCCTCCCACACTCTTCCCGATTTTCCAATATGTGTCCTGCACCCACCAGAAGAACTTTGTTGTCCAGTCAGAAGAAGGATGGGAAGAAGACAAAGACCTGGTCAACCTAATCTAATCTAATCTGATCTGATATAATATAATCTTTTAAATTTACTCTGCTTTAAACAGGGGCTGTTCTAGGTGAGCTCCTTCCAGAATGATTTTTAAAAAATATTTTATGACTACATCACAGAATCATTAAAACTCCCCCAACAAAATCTGAATGCCTATCACAACTTCACATCCACATCAGTACAGGAATCATACCAGTGACTTATAAACTACAAGGCAGGTAGTTTATAAGCCTGGTTGGACACAAACCAGTTTTGTGTGTAAAGACATCACTTATCTGTGCCAAATCCTGGAAGACTCCCATAAGAAGGAGAGGCATCGTTACCAACAAGATCTACCATGGAAGGTGTAGGGAAACTAGCAAACGTCACAGGTAGGCAAAAACAGGGATTAGAGTATTTTGAAAGAATATATGAAATAAGATGAAGCTCAGCATGGACAGTTTTAACAAGATACCTTAGCTACCACATTTTTTTCAATATCAGTGCTAATTCATTTAAAGCTAGTCTTCTTCAACAGTCTTTCCCACTATCTGTAATTGCATTCAGAGAAACGATTAATACTTTTCACTCATATTTACTTACCCACATTTTGAAAGGAATATTTTGATGATAAGGATAACAGTAAAGAAAGAGGGGAAAAAGCCCAACCCCACCCACAATAGATGTTTACTTCCATTGTTTTAGAGCCATTAGTAATTTTTAAGGAACAAGCTATAGCCTCATCCAGTTTTCTTAATAAATAGACATATATAATATAAAACACTCTATATTTTACACCTACTAAAATAGACAAATTTGAGGTTGTGCTTTACTGCCTGAGTAGGAAGACTTAGTAGATACAGAACTTTCTGTCCTGAGCTCTAAGACACACATTGTATTTTTTCCAGTCACTGTTCTGAACTCCTTGGTATTTAGACAACCTAAAAGGGACTGTGGGAGGAAGGAAGAAGTAATCTAAGAAAAAGTTTTAACCGTAAACACTTTAACTTAGACCTTTAAATCAAGTAAGTTACTCCTGAGGGGAGGGGAAAAAAAAAAGTCCTGTGTGTATCAGCTTTCACTGAGCTCTCTTTCTGCGGGATTTGAGGGTCACCAAGAGTACCAAATAAGACAGGAGACTTCCTCCTGTCTTCTTCCTCTCTGAATCTCTTCCTCTTTTCAAACAGTGTTCTCACCCCTTTCCTCTGGATTTCCCTGCTTCCCCCCAGCCTGACGCTGTGTCAGTGCCTCTCTCCAGGTGAAATACTTACTTGCTTCCTTCTCAGAAAAGCAGAATCTCTTAAAAACACTGGCTTTACCAGTGGGTGATCTTCTCTTCCAGTAAAAGAATGACTTTAAAGGTCTGCTGGGCTTTTCATTATCTAACATGGCCTAAGTTCCCTGCATGTTATAGACAAGAGAAGTATTTTAAGCTTATACACAGATAACATAGAAGATAACAGTCAAAATTAAATCTGGCCTACAGTAGAGGCTGAAGTGAAAAAGCTTTCACAGAGCAAAGTGCTGTTCACCATTGGACAAAAGCATATCCTAGTCTGCCACAGACCACATCACAATATTCTCAGCTATATTTCCAACTCAGAGTCTGCTGGATTCAATGAAGTACATTTTCAGGCGATATGTCAATAAATGCTGTTGAAGTACTGGGTTATGTTTTTTAGGTTATCGAAGTAAAATGAGCACATATATTGTAGATATTAACATATTTTCTATGTGATCTCTAGGGCACTTGAACAAATCTTCTCCCCAAAATACTGATATTTCAATGAGGAAAATGCTCAGATATTAGTCTTCCCTGTGAAATTCTGATTAGTCATTCAGGTTTTTTATTCCTATGCCACAGATTTTCTCTACATGTATTGCTAAGGCTAACGTTACTTCATACATTTTAAAAGGATGGTTTTTAATTTGACAACAAAAGATAATACTTTTGGATCCCAGTGAGGCTCTTTGGTTTTTTTTGAAAATGTGTATTTTCTGCATATGTATTTTTAGGCTCTATTAGGTCATAGAGTTATTATTGTTGGTATTTGCTCTTTATATAACAGTAGCAGTCAAAGGACCTATCATGCTGGATACTGTATAAACATCTAATAAGGCTTTCTTCAGAGGCTTGTGAGACAGATGGGAAGCAGGTAGGCAGGCAGGAGCACTGAGAGTAGCTCATAATTACAAAGCAGAATAACGAGACAGTTAGAAATAGGATTCCAGGATTCTTGGTGATTCATCCCATGCAAAAAATCACTAGAACCTTGACTTCCAAAAAGTTTTGTTGTCCTTGTTTCTTGATGAGATACAGATATGTATTTCAGGGCAGACCACAGGACACAATTTGGTGATCCTGTCTGTTGTAACTAATTAAATCTGCTGCTGCTACAGATAATGGTAAAGTCAGATTTACAAATATATGACAGACTTGGTCACTAATTTAAAATTGATTTTAAGAAAAATAGTCAGGTTCAGAGATGAAAAGCAGTCAAGAAGTGAGGTTAAAATTCACCAGACAACATCTATCCATTAAAAAAGTAAATAGGCAAATTCAACACACAGGATCGTATATAAACTATATAAACTTTCTAGTTTATAGCTAGCTAGCTAGCTATAAAGTATCTAGATAGCTATTACAATGTTACTGTAAGTATTACCCAGACAACATATACCTGCTAAAATGTAGGTCTCCATTCAAGAGTGGAACAATCTGCTCATGTGTGCTCTGGCATTGAGGCTTAGAACAGTAAGAATCTGACCTCATCTCTTCATAAAGGCAAAATCTGAATATCTGCCATGAGATTCCCACAATTTGGTGGCTCCCCTCCACTAATGTATAGTTTATATTTATATTAAGTTTACATTGACCTTAAACTGTACATCTAAAGTGAAAATGGCTAGTCAAATGTTAAAACAGGTGATTAAGTATTAAGTTTATCTAAAACTTAAAGAAGCAATTTATTCTCAATCCTTGGTATTAACTGATTAACCTGCCTTTTTAGACGAACTGAAATATATCAAAACTTAAATAGTTCTGCAGTATATCTAGTGAGAGATAAAGTCCTAGGACAGAAAGTGCAGCATGAAGCCACATTCCTTACGTGTCATGGAGATATGCTCAACAAAAGTATCTTCTGTGTCAGCAAACTAAAAACTCTGAGGAACACGGTGGGAGGGTAGATCTGCAATTGTGAGGATCCATCAGCCAAAACCTTGATGCTACTGATGTTGGTGGAGACAAAGATACAAAATTGATTTCCAGAAATAGATGAGGTTGTGTTTGCTCATGTTTCGTAACTCACTTCCAGAGAGTGGAGGAGGCTGGTATTTCTAGCAATCCTGACATAGCAAATCGTCCCAAATTACTTTATTTAGGCTTTGCTTAAGAGACCAGGAATTAGTGCAAGATCCTTGACTATCAGACTACCATGCCTATATATTGTTTCCATCCCTCATGATTATTCACTTCTTAAAGATGCATAAAACAAAAGATTGTTAATCCAAGAGTATGTAGTCTCATTTTGAACAAGTACAATAATTCCCATTCAAAGAGGCAAAGGCACATAGCTGGCCAAGGAATTTAGATTGGGCAGTTATATTTACTTCTCATACATATGCGTGGACTTCATACTTCAGCTAGATATTTTTCCACATAATACTAATCACCACCAAAACTAGGGCTTTGTCAGAAGGGATGAAGAAATTACTTGAAGATTATTCTGAATTTAGGTACAGGGCTTGCACGGAAAATGTTTTAATAAAAGGCTATGTACGTTCAAAGTATCAATCTAAAAATTAGCATATTTCTCTGTAGCATACTTTTGTCTTCATTCTTGGATTTAGACATACGCATTTCCAAAACTCATCAAATCAGAATGTATACATTTTGCTTTCATTATAAATATAAAGGTGCATTTAATCTGAGTTATTCACGTATTTCACAGAAATCTCAGCAACTAACATGCTTTCATCTCTAACTACAAAAATTTCCCATATTGACATTTTATTTAGAACATGAGAAAGAAGCTATAAAGCTAGCCAGACACACAGAGGGCCAAATTACAGAGTTAGCAAAAAGACTTTTAATGTATAACCATAGACATTAATGTGAATGCCAGCCTCCTTCTTTCACAAGAAAAAGGGTAAAGCTTGAGAAATTTCTGTGGTGCTTTTGTGATACCTGTGATGAGGTCTGGGAAGAGTGAGCTCCTGCTGCATTAGGTTGTTACAGGATTCTCATTCAAAGAATCTTACTGCTTGCGTGTTTTATTTTCAGAACTAAGTAAAGAAAGAAATACGAAGATTGAGAAAGTCCACTATTAAAGCAGAAAAAGGCCTTCTTCCATTATGAAGCAGATCATTAGCAATTCCAAGATCAGGCTTATCTTTCTTCACATGCTGCCACTTACATAGCATACCCTGACTCCACTTTTGGCTTGTTCGTATAAACACTGATATATACTGCATGTTTAATTCAAACATTTTTTCCCAGGCATTAATTCTTTCCTTTTCTCTTTGCCTCTTCCTCCTCATACCTACACTGTTTGTATGAGGGCCAACAAGGCAATGGAAAGTCATTGCTCTCAAGCAAAAGGCTATGCTTACTAAGGCCATGCTGACTTCTCTAGAGCTGTTGTCTATATCTGTAATACTGAATTGCTTCTGCAAGAGACTGAGAATGCCAACTCACCCATTTACATCTGTTTTACCCCCAAAATAAACTTTGAATATAGTATGTACAAAAGGGAATACAGAGCAGAAGGAACAGGTAAGAGATTTATGGGAAAATTATCCAACCTATTTGTGATTCCCAAATTGCAAGCAATGAGGCTATGGCAGGTGTTTCACACCATCCTCAGAGATTGTATCCAGAGCCTTTAAGTGTGAATTTGGTGGTAAGTATCTATACAGATAACAGCTTAAGCAGAGAGAATTTGAGAGTTGAAGGTCCTCTGGATATTTTATGGACCACCAGAAGACTGCAGTGAAGTCATACTTCAGAAGAACAGCTATCCGGTGCTTCTAAAGAAAGCTGGCAAAGTTATCTATCATTTTTCTTGAAGAAAGAAAGATGCTCAAATACTTCAGTTGTTTGACCTTTATTGAATATAACACACACACACAACTTGAAAATCAGCTGGTGACATCCAGAAAAGTAATTGGCTTAAGAAATATTAAATAGACAATATTTTCCCATTTGTCATTTCATTATTGCAACTGAATGTAGTAGTGTATTGATGATTAAATGTAGATAGAAATGGTACCATAAGAATTTCATATTTTATCTTAAAAAATAATAAAAGATACTGCTGCTGACAATGACATGATCTTTTAAGGGAGTGAATGAAGCACTGCTTTTCAAAAAGATCTAGTCAGAAAGTGTCATCTCAGTCTCATGTCTATACATGAAAAACATCCAAAGGGAATAAAATCTTAGTATTATTAGCTACCAGGAAAGCCCTCTTACTGAACTGCTGGTCAGATACAGCGTTACAGGTTATTTGTCTAGTAGGCATGTTATTTAGTAAATCGGAAAAATACATGTATGCAATAGAATAAAAATATGAGGGAAGTGTCATGCTGACAAAAGGGAGGCATTTTAGTACATGCTTATATTCATAAGCTTGCCTAAAACTAGCCTAGAAAGATCCAACCTCAGAACTGCAGCATATTTCAAAAATGTGTTGGGATTAGCATCACATAAGCCAGTTGGCTAAGCATTATGACATCATCTTGGTGACATTTCTTTCTCCGTTTGCTTGGAAGTAATGCGATAACTATGGAATGGGTAGCACCGCAGCACTCTAGCAGCTTAAATACCTCTGCAGTTTTCTGCAGATCAAATAAACAGCCAGCTGGTCACACCAGTTAATACCGTACTGCCCAGCTATAAACATTGTTTTCCCTATTCATCTTCCCACTTAGGCATATTTACTGATAAATCACTGAGTGATTTATTGGCTGAGCAGCAAAAAAGAAGAGGGAAATAAAAGGAAGAAGAGGCATATGAAGTTTCTGCTCGGTGACAGAGAGAATAGCATGGGCAAGGGGCATATGGAGCCCTTGCTGGAAAGAGAATGGGAGCTGAGTATGGGAAAAGGGTAACTGAGACTGATATAAATGCCTGGAGCAAGCAGAAAAGAGAAAGAGAACTGAATAGGAAGGGGCAGCAGTGAAGAAAAAAGGTGAAAAAAGATTTGTGGCACAGGAATTATTTGCATGATAGAAAATAGGCTGGTTGCCAGGAGTCCATAAAACAGAAAGGAGAAAAGGAAGGCCGCTTACAATGTCTGTGAGTGAGGAGGTGAAAAGAGCCAATGGCAAGGTCAACACCAATGTCCAGTAAAAGCAGTAATACATTGGCACAATCCTCCAGTATACATAGAGCCCCCATCCTTGAAATTTTGTACATATATGACCAAAAAGAAAGAGGCAAGTTAAAGAGATTACGCTAATTTAAATGAAACTGAGATAGCAACTTATTTAGATACTATGAACAAGATTTAGCCCAGTAGAGTATCCGTTACTTTCCTGGACTGAAATTTAATTTGATTTGCTGGCCAAACTATAATGACCTGAGCAGTGGCACAGAACACACTCTCAGCAAGTTCAAGGATGCAATCACAAGCTGCGATCCAGAGGAACCCAGACAGAAGCCTCATGCAGTATGACAAAGGCAGTGCAAAGACAGTCCTGCGCCTGGCGAGGAACAGCCTCCCTGCAGCAGGACGGGCCAGGGGCCGGCTGGCCGGCACGCACCTGTGTGCAAAAGGACATGGAGATGCCGCTGGACAACAAATGGAGCATGAGCCGGTGGTGTGCCCTTGCTGTGGTACACGCTGAGCTGCATTAACGAGAGCGTAGCCAGCAGGCTGATGGCAGTGGTGATTTCCCCGTCTTCAACACTCGTGCGACTGGTTCTGGAGTCCAGTTTTGAGCCTGCTAGTACAAGAAAGACGCTGAATAAATGTGGGTGCAGTGGAGGGCTGGGAAGACAGTTAGTGGCCTGCAGGACTCGGCAGGCAAGGAGAAGCTGAGTGTGCTGCGTTTATTCAGTCAGTACAGCAGGCCTGCTTTAATTCTGTTTCACTTCAGTGCCTGACTGCAGAACATCTGCACCGTATTACAGAACAGGTTTAGAACTATTGTTTTGTGCCTAGTACAAATATTAATGTAACATACCTTCTACTTTAATTAGGAATTTGTGGAAAATAATACAACAAAAAAAGCTGCAGAACACACCATATTGTTTTGCAGCTGATTGTGCATAGCACGCCTGGCAGTGTGCAAAAGACATTCACACAGTGCTTTTCATTGAGCATGCCATAGTTGGTGTGACATGTCACAGCCAAGAAGCCAGTTTGTCATATGCCTTCCACTTCACTGAAATTCGTGCCAGACTATGGAAAACATGGTAGGCATGAATGGAAACCTATTAACAGCCAGATCTTTGTCTGCCAAAATAAAAACCACCCTACTGAGTTAAATTATGTTACTATTATGACACAATCCCCATTTTTTCCCACAGTTTCTATTCTCAAAGTACAGGATCTGATGCTTACAGACTAAGAGCATATAGCTCTATAAAATACCTTTCTGCCAGGATTTATTCTATCTTTATTGCTACTCATCTGCAAAATCCCAGAGCTGCTATGGCACACTCTGCTCCACCACTTACGTTATTTAAAAGTCCACACAGAAAAAAATCCATACTGAAACAAGAAAAAAATACCAGTTTAGTTAGTATCAGTAATTTTGTCACATTCTTAGGTAAAGTTTTTTTATATGTGGATGAACTAGGAAAGAAAACCCAAGTAAACACATCTAGGTGAATGTTAAAAATGTGTTGGCAGTCTTGGTTGGAACGCTGGGTAAACACTTGCTGTATTTCAGCATATGTTCCCATCTACCCACTTTGCAATGCAATGCGGCTACAACACATAATTGTGAGCTCATTTGGATACTTTCTGAATGCCATCCAGCCGTTTCTGTTGACTGCATTGTTTTGCCCGCTACCTTTCAATTCCTTTCAAAGCCCTGGAAAATATTTGCTTCTGTATGTGCATGCACACACACACCACCCATGCTTAGTTGTCAAAGCCAACAGGTTTGCTTCATTGAATATACAGCTGAACAACCAAAACATGCTGAAGAAATGTATTACTAGATGGGCAGAGGGCTGCATTAGGTTTGGGATAGTGGCTTGTATAACTACAGTAGTGGTGATGGTAATGCAAGATAAACGAGAAACATGCATTTCTGTAGAAAGACCTCACCTGCAAAAGTCTACCTGATGCTCATGAGATGGGTCAATCAGACTGCTGTCTTGTGCAGGGAGCTCATGAAGTACTCCAACAAGTTTGGCAACTCTTTAGTAGACTGCTTGTACAAAAAATCCAACAAGTCCACATTTGCTCTGCCAGTACCGTTTGCAGCCTGCAGTGACCATCTCCGGTGCAAAGAAAAGCAGGCTTTTCTAGACCAGACATAGGTAAACAAGAAAGCATTAAAGACTGATGATGGAAGGGCCCACCCAAATCCTGCCAAATTAAAAAAAAAAAAAAAAAAAAGATAAAGAAAAAAGTTATGAGAGCGAACTCTAGAACGGAGCCTGTTACTGGAAACAACCCTGGCACAAGTCACGTAGTAAGATAGAAAGCCATTGAGACAGACTGCTAAAATACTCTGTAGATCGTATCGAGGACATGTAGATAGGGAAGCATGAGGGGGAACCATGCCCACAGCAAAGCCTGATGCTGGCTACGTAACACTGAGCCATAAATTATTTTGGAAGCATAAGGGAGAGACCCTTCTGGGCTGTGGCCAGTGTAATTGTGTGTGCAGAGTCGGATTTAGCTTCCATTATGGTGAGGGCCATGCCATTTCCTTCCCCATGCAACCCTGGCATATCCCAAACGGAGTTGTGTGGCATTGTTTGTATGCTTTAACTAAGTGTCCATATAGGGATAGCAAAAAATAGGATCAGGTCATAAATTCCAACAAACACCAACAATGCAGATGGATTATGCAGAGACTCCCAGTGACAAGGAGTAGAAGGGAAAGCTTTCCGCAAGTAACGCTGCCTTGTGCCCTATCCATCTGGTCCGTTTGGTGAAACTCCATATCCCCATTAAAGATTATGTGAATGTTCTCACATATTCCCTCCACCGGTTCCAACTAGGGAAGCTTGACATTTTTTGTGCATCAGACAGACCAGACAGTGAGTCAGAAGCTGAGGCAAGGAGACATTCAACAGCTTGCCTTCTTCTGACTCGTTATAACCATGCATTGCTATGATGTTTATTTAGCAGTTGTGAATTTTCTCTATGCATGCATAAATGGGATTTATTTACTTATTTTCCTGCCATGTAAGGTATTCTTGAGTTCCCTTGCTGACATGGAAATACATGCACCTACTTTCATGATGTCTATCCAGGCAACAAGTTTTAAAGGATGTTTTTTATTCAACAGCTCAGTCACAGTAAATATTGCCAAGTGAAGAGACTACTTACTTGAACAGGTGCATTATGAACTGGACCTTACAATTTTGTAATTTGAATATAAAAATGCAAATATAAAGAAATGGATCCACTGTTTAACTTGAAATTTTATGGTTCTACATGTAGTATTACCTAGATGCTACTGCAAAGCTGTTCCAGGCAAATCTTTTCTGAATCATGGGACTTCATTTCCTGACTAAAGACATTTCAATACAACAAGGAATTAATAATAATAATAATAATAATAATAATAATAACAACAACAATAGCTCTAAGGTATTGTTGCTTTTTGTTCAGCATTTAGAGAATTACAGAGCAAGTGAATACCAGTATTTAAAAATGGCCAAGCCGTCGGTCAGATCCTGTGACAAGTTAACACCATGCTTCTGGCACGGATGGCAGAGAGTAACTAGGTCATCCGAGCTTGGCAAAGTAGCATGAGCAGCAGATTTTGTCAAGTTTCTGAAAATGACTATTGACTGGCAATGCTCACTTCTATTAAATTTAACTAATACAATTCTAATTATTTTACACTGATAAATACTAACTATTAAAAGTTCAAGTTGATTGGAATATAGAAAGTAAAACTCAGTGCAACTCAGATCATATCCCTGGGTAAAAGGTCACAAGCAAGAAGCTGCTTTTATAAAGAACTGCCAGGCAGGATTCTCTGCATTAGGCTTTTGCTCCTTGTCACCCCTAAGAGGACAAGTAGGTATCTGCATAGACAGCAAATATTATGATTTTTGTTTTTTAAGGTTATGGGAAGCACATATAGGAACTTTGGTTGGGAACTTTCGAAATATTTTATGGTACTTCTTAGGGTGGCATTGAAATATGCTGATGATGGACATCAATATAAGAACATAACTATTTTCACTGTTAATTAATACTGCACTGTATTCTTTCATAAATCTAAGTGCTTCCACAATTACTACCTTAAAGGCAGAAGACATGTTCCATATCTCAACTTTATTTAGATTACACTGACTCCATGCTTTTTTCAGAATTTTTCATTGGTGGCAATTATAGCAAAGTGCTGTAAGTCATTAGGCTTGGAAAGTATTGTTTCTAAACTTGCATCCCCTACCTTTCCTGACACAGTCAATGAAATCAGTGTTTCAATTATAGGTCTTACATACTGTTGGGCAACAAATCAACTTTCATCTGTTTATTCAAGGGTCAGTAGCATTTGTTTGGCTGTAAATTTAGGTATGCTGCAGACACTGATGCCATCCATTGCTCAATGATGTATTAAGAAGAAAAATTATTTCTTGATTATACTCTTTCTCCAACAGAGATTTATTACACAGACGATGCACAACATTGTGAGAGCTCTTACATTAGGGCTTAATGGCTGGCAGCCTGCAGTGTTAAGACAGAAAAAAAAAATTAAAAATAATAAAATAAAATAAAATAAAATAAAATAAAATAAAATAAAATAAAATAAAATAAAATAAAATAAAATAAAATAAAATAAATCACTGTTCTTTGAAAGAAGCAAACTTTAATGGAAATGTCTTTGTTTTGTTAGTTCAGTGAGGAAATTACCATAGCCATGAAAGATGATTGAGACATCATGTGCTGAGAGAAAAGGGCTGTGCAGACTGACCGAGCTAGTTAGGCAGGCTATCACTAGTGTGCAGGGCAACGTGTCCTGCAGTCCTGGTCTCATAATTACTCAAATCAGCAAGCAATTTGGTGCCTATCAGTGGGAGATTTTAATCTGGAGCTCCTCTTACCTTATGATAGGATTCCTTGGAACTGTAATAATGGAATTAGCTGGACTTTTCTCAGCCTACAGATGCAAAAGCACTTATATATGTAGATTTTGCATGAATAAACATGCAGGCAAAACATGAAAGCTTTATTGATAGAAATGGATACCAGTCTATTACTATCAACATTTATTTAAACGCAGGACCTTATAGCTCAATAATAACTTGGATAAACGGCATTTGTTTCAAAGCTTATTTAGTTACTCTCGCTGGACTAAAGGAACTTGCACCGCAGGAGCTCGGGCTTCGTGTTAGCGGCAAGTGGTGTCAGCAAAGTGACTGTTGAGGAACTGGCTCCACCGTGCGGGCTGTGGAAAGTGAACATTGTAAGTCCAGCAAGAGGACGCATCCTTCACTTTAAGGGTGTTCGCATTTTTTTCCCATTTCATTTTCCATGCATAGTGGGAATATCAGTAAAAAAAAAAAAAATACTAGGAGGAATTTGAAGAATTAAAAATCTTAATCCAGTAAAGCTTTATCATCACCATCATACAGGCCTGAGACAACTGCCCCATGGTCTCTCTGCGCTAGCCCAGTGAGGAAGCTGGTCTAACTCCAGGAAGGACTTTTGAGTTTTTCAACTGTTTTCTGACAGCTCTTCTGTAAGATATTAGTAGCAGTAAAAGAGTGACAGTGTGCTACTCAAATTCACCAAAGGCATATTTTTTCCTAACACCTACTACAGGTTCTGCTTACTGATGGTATGACAGAATTGCAAAAGCATCTGTTAATGTAAACCTCTGGCTTGGATAATTAGCAGAGTAAATGAGACCTCCTTTAAGAGCTCCCATACAGCTAACATTCTGTGTCAGTGCTTCTGCTTGTGCTAAGTGCAGGTATGGTTCAGTAGTGCAACCATCTCTGCATATCAGATGGTCTTATCACTTCCAACCTTCCTGTTGGATTTTCTCCTAGAAAGGCAGGATGCCATCTTGAGGAGATCTTGTTAAACAGAGTCCTTAACAGAAGTGTTGTAATTTATTATGCCAATCTTTTCAGTATTCTGAAGCAGAGACAACTCCTTTGTAGTGGAATGAAGCTGGGTTAATGAGCATTGATAATATACAGCTGTGGGCTGGCTTCCGGAGTGGTGGGTTGGTCGATGTAGATCAGGTGCAGGTGGTTGAGAGCAATGAAGAGAGAGCAGACGAGGAAGAGAGGGGGAGAAGAAGCAAGGGAAGAGAGAGTGGGTCCTAGATGAGGTGAGGAGAGGAGAAGGCAGCAGAGGGACTATATGAAGAGTATGCTGGTATGAGATGGTAAAAGACCTTGTTTCAACCGGATAGTTTGGAGAGTGCTGCAACACTCCTTCAACTGGATGGAGTTTGCTCTACTGTCCTGCTTAATTTACCATCTCACTTAATGATAGTTTTCATTCTCACATATATATATTCCTACCGATCCTCGTTCATTTGCAGCCATGTTCTTCACAGTCATCCTTATTGAAAGTGAGGCGTTCATTTATATCATGGACTTAGGTTATCCTTGCCTCACCCTGTTTGCATAGAAATTGCATTTCTTTCTTTTCTACCTTCCTTTTTCATGGCTGATTTTCCATCCACTATATATTTTTTTCAAAAGTAAAAATTGGCATGATTTCTCTGACAAAGTTCACTGTAGTTACATAATTTCTGACATCAGAGATACACTTTTCTTGGCTAATGACTTGCCTTTCAATTTCTTATTGTCATTATTCATCATCAAGTGACATGTTCCTGTTCTGTGGTTTGCAGTGTAAGTTTCTTAGATTTTAGAAGTTTTTGCTTTAAAAACCAGTAAGTTCTTTACTTGTGCAAAGCATTTGATGCTGTCCCTCAAAAACATCCTTGTGTCTAAACTGGAGACATGGATTTGATGATGGACCACTTGGTGGATAAGGAATTGGCTGGATGGTTGCACTCAAAGAGTTGCAATCAACAGCTCAATGTCCAAGTGGGGACCAGTAATGAGTGGAGTTCCTCAGGGGTCTCTACTGGGACCAGCACTGCTTAACATCTCTGTCAGTGACATGTACAGTGGGATTGAGTGCACCCTTAGCAAGTGTTCCAGTGACACCAAGCTGTGTGGTGTGGCTGACACGCTGGAGGGAGGGGATGCCATCCAGAAGAAACTTGAAAAAGCTTGAGGTGCGGGCCCATGCAGACCTCATGAAGTTCAATAAGGCCAAGTGCAAGGTGCTGCACTCAAGCACAAATACAGGCTGGGCACAGAATGGATTGGGAACTGCCCTGAGGAGAAGGACTTGGGGTGTTGGTGGATGA
>JAVJGJ010000037.1:33390392-33405579 GCA_035590215.1 Microhierax caerulescens
TTTTTTTGGGTTTTTTGTTTTTTTTTTTTTTTTTGGGGGGGGGGAATGTTACAATATGTTTTCTTAAACTTTTGGATTTGGCATTAAAATAATTCCTGAATGCATGCTTTGTGGTGCAATATTGACAAAGGTAAATGCCAGAATTCATCAAGATGAAAGGCAGACAGATACAGTGGAACATACACAGCTTCCTTTGCTCAGGTACAGGACAACAAGCCTCAGGAAGTAGGTATTGTTTTATTTTACTAAACTCACTGACAATATGAACATTCTTTAACTCTGATTACTCAGCAGATAAAACACCAGCAAGCAGATTCAGGAGAGTCTGTCCTTGAGATCCAGTAAAAATAATGTTTTCTTTTCATTTTGTAGTAGAAATGCATAACCATAGCTGGTTGTATACCAAGGGTCATACCAGGAATTCACAGTTCAGTTATGAATTTACACCCAACTGAAACATGGCCACAGCTGGTGGGAAACTTGTTTCAGCTAATAAAAAAAGCTTTGGAACTGTAGGAATAAGCTTTTAGTTTTCTATTAATTGCTCTTGTAAGATGTGGGAAGCTGGGAGAGACTCAGTGTCTGTCAAAGCCTAATGGGTGGTAATACAATTTCAATCATTTGCCTGCCCTGCTGAAATTAGTATATATATACACATTAGTCAAGGATTTAGTGCACCACATATTACGGTAATTTTTACTTTTTTTAAAAAATTCATCAGTGCCCAGAGGCTTTTTTCTCTCTTTATGATAGATGAGGCAGCAGGATTAGAGTCCACATAACATATTCTTTGCTCATTACCAAGGTGATTAATACTAAGGTACGCTATGCATCAAACAGAGAAAGGCAATGGAACAAAACCTATGTACACTTTATTCTTCAAGAGAAAAACAGAAGTGTAAAGCATATTTGCAATGAGGTTGATACTTTTGTGTAATTTAGAGGACAGAACGGAATCAGAACAAATGCATGAGGGAATTATGTAAATGTCACACTGTATATTCCTTTGTGTGAACATACAAAGCATGTGTTTGCTGTTGGAACCAAAACTACTATGTCAGTAGTTGATTATCTTCTGCCTATTCTGCCTTTCAAAAGCAGTGGAAGAAACATGCAAATAAAACAAAATGCACTCAGTATCCGATTTTGTGGGCAATTCAAGTATTATTTCACTTTAACAAGTTTAATTTATGTGCTTAGAAAGTATGTATTAATCAGAAAATTTTAGAATTCAGTTAAATGATCCATGTGCTTCTTGCAAGAAACCAAAATTCATATCCAGGTTAGTGACATTCAAGATCAGACATGAATGTATGAATTTTGGGAAGATGGATGACAATGTGTCCAGGCAAGAAATAAACACTTTTTATGTATATGAAAACAGAGAACAAGTGATATTGTTCTGATGTCTCATATTTTTGAGGATCTGTTTAATTGTAAACACAGAAACCAGCATGAGATATTAAACTAAACTCCAACTGCTAAAAAGATTATTACTAGAGTATTTGTCCACCCTTGTATCACAAGCGTATGTATCAAAGAAGAGAGTAACAAGGTTTTCTAGTAAGTTCTTGTTACTTTTAATCATCACTCAGCATTAGAAATAAAACCAGAAATCAATTTTTTATGTATGCCCATTTATTGCTTCTCTGAAGACACAAAAGCTGTTATTTCAAGTGCAGGCAACTCATCTTGTTTTATTGCCCCATAACAAGAGATTAAAACATTACAGCCAATGGCTTTTAGGTAGAAAGGCTCAAACTCTTGTCTTAGTTAATTGTTTTTTCAATTTAACTTCCACACCAAGATCAACTGCATATGTTATAAGAAATCTTACATGTAAGACATAGTACAGTAGGAAAAAATCTTGCTTATGAGCTTTCTGTAGAAACACTTCTATGTGTTGAGAAGATGTACAGATTCAGGAGTTTAGGGATCTAAAAGACTCAATACCATCCCAAGTGCTGCACTGGTAACGTCAAAAGCAGATCTTCTGATAAGATTAAGCCAACGCCAAAATATTTGTAAACAGGATTCAATCAAAACTTTAGTTTCCGCTGACATAACTTGTTTTTTAAAATGAAACTGCTTTATACTAAGCAAAATACCCTTCTAATAAACTGAAATATTAACTCTCAATGGGAATTCAGCAATTCTTTGAACATTTCTAAATGAAAGCAAAGGACCAAACTCTGCCCTCAGTTTCATTCCTGAATTCTCACAGAATTGTGCTGGTAATAACATCAGAATTTGCCCAGTGTTGCCCCTTCATTTCTTCCCTGTTGGAGCACCATTTTTCTAGTAAAGTGAAAAGTGAAATAGTAAAGGAGAACTGGGAAATGCCTATTCTAGCCATTTGTAACCCTGCTTTTTTCAGACTTTGACATATCCCTTAAAAATACTGCTGTGAACATGTTTGTGGCAACATCTCCAGAAGAACGCCCTCTGTCACCTACTGATGAGTTAGAGGAATACAGATAATCCAGCAGCTTCGTTTGCCAGAGGCTTTACACACCACCTTTGACCACCCAATCTCCTGTACGTACAATACTGAATAATTACCCTGATGGTGAATGTAACGTAGCAGATCTTCACTCACATCGTCTGCATGTGGGTTTAACCTAGAAGGTATTTGTGTTGCGCTGTTTAGGAAGCATGCTGAAATGATAAAGTTTACATGATGAAGGACTGGGGAAGGCGATTTAGAAGTTTCTGTCTGCCAGGGATTCCTTGCTCAGATCATATGTGCAAGCTGGTGTGTTTCCCCAGAAAGGAACACAGCTAAACAGACTCCACTTAGAATCTCTAACACAGAGTCACAATAAACAAACACTTAAATGACTTAATCTTCATTTTTTAGTAGTGAGAAAGAGAAGTGACACATATGACTTATCCACAAAGACCCTCTCCATATGCAACAAAATTCCTAATAGGTGAAATCATTAATGTGCAGCCTATGATGTCAAAAATGAAAAAAACAGGCTGAGCATCAAAACTAAAAATCCATAATTCTGGGAGAGAACATGGTCATAGCAGCAGAAAAAAGGCACTTCCCCCTCAGCCATACTAAAGCTGCTACACTAAATACAAGGCAACATGATACCAGCAGCACTCTATAGCTGGATGGGTGAAGTAACAGCAGCAGCAAAAGAAGAAAAGATCAGTGGGCAGCAGCAGGACACGGCAAAGACAGCAAATACTGAAATGCAAGGTATCTTTTCTTCTTGACCAACAGAAGCTGAGTATGCCAGATTGTATCTCCAGAACACTAATGTAATCTTGAATAACAAACTATGAACAAGAGAGGGAAGGAAAAATCTGCTATGGTCAAGGGGAACATATTATTTGGATGTTTGCACTGGAGGTGAAATATCTGAGGAAAATAACTACTAGAGATGCTGTAGAGGCAGAAGTTTTTTACCTCCTGTTCATCTACTGTTGACCCACTGCTGTCTCTGCTTTCCTGAACTACTGGTTCATTTTTCTGCCTTCACTACATTTCCTTTGAAATTAATTTTAAATACAGAAACTGAGCCCATTTTTCATCCAAGACCACATGGTAGAGAAGTGACACTATCACAAATGCTGAGGCATTTGTGGTCGAGAATCACATATCTCATTTCCTTATTAAGGTTAGTATTTGCATACAGTATCTTTTCTGCTTTCAAAATCAGATTCAGTTTTACCACTCAGAATTTCAAGCTGAGAAACACAGATCTGGATCCAGAGGAAAAGCAGTAGACAGCAAAAACTAACTACACTTTGGGATGCAAAGATTTTCTCACTCAGGTCCAGCAGACTTGAGATGTCACTTGAACGAGGCTTTCACTATCCTGCCCTTCACAGGCTGAGGCGGGCGCCAGTTATCAACTAGTGGGTTCAGAGGCTCATTCTCACTGTTCTTGGAAAGGCTGCGGAGCTTCGCCATCTGCAAGGAAGAAAAATTTAAGTGTCTTGTGAATTCACAGGGAAGCAGTGTGGATCTTGATGCCTAGAACAAACTGAGACAGAAAAGGAATTTTCTTCTGCAATGACAAGCATACTGGTAGAGATCACTCCAGCCCAACAGCTAGCACTGTTTCTGTGGATCTTTAATCTACAGAGCACTGCATCATCTGACCTTTGCCAAGGCTTCTTTTAGATTTTCCCCTGACCCACACTCACAACGTGGAAAAAGAATAGGGGCCTCCTGTGACCCTGCTGGAGCTGGACTGCAGTCAAATCACCTGTGAAAATACGGCTGTCCGTGATGGAGGATGCACATCTAAGTCTATGCAAAGTAGTCTTTTAAAAAAAGCTGGTCTGCAGAAATTCATATTTTGTTCTGTGAGGCAGAGGAAGTTATGTCAACTGAATTATTAAGTTCAGTCATGAACTCAGCACTTAGCTGTTGTTTTCCAAATTAATTCAAATTCAGTGTTGCTTTGTTAATTGTTACCCTTTCATGAGAATGCAAAATAATTCTGTTCCAAAAACAGCCAAATAAAAAGACTATACCCTGACTTGTACTGCTGAAGTGGTACAGGAAATAGTATAAATAACCAGAAGTTTTAATGCAAGAACTAGAAGGAAGGTCACCTTATTCAGATTGGCTCTCTTCTTTTTTTCTGTGTAAGTGTACATTTGAGCTATATGAATACAATTAGTACATTAATTTGTATCAACATTTAGGTTTGCAGGTTCTAGCTAGTTCTAGCCTTCTCACTAACAGTTTTTAGGAAGTCAAGATCTGGACCAGCAATTTCTTTGACTGGGAAACCAGCTAAATGTTAGTCTCACATGCCACTTAATGCTGAAGCACAGAGAATGGACTCAGGCTGTTGTGATGGCTGGATCTTGTGGCTCAGGGGCACCTCTGCCTACACAGGTTTTCAGGATCCCTAGAACACTCCTGCTGAAGGAGATGCCCAGGAAGAGAGCCTGACTCTTTTTTTTACAGTCCATTTCAACAGTACATTCTACAGGCAACTTCCCACAGTTCTTGGCTAAAGCTTTCCTTATGAAAAAAGCACAAGGTAACACAGGGCTTGAAAATCATTGCATTGACATACTGAGACACTGTTGAGAACTGGTAAAGGAGCAGCAGAACTAGCTGAAGTTTACCTGGTCTGAGCTGACTTCAATCGGCTCCCTTAAGAGAATCCAAGTGATGCACTCCTCGCAGGGAGGTGTAGTGAACGAACCATGGTAGGTCCAGTAGTCCCGAGATTTGGGGAAAAGAATTGAAGGATCAAAGTGCTGAAAAGGAGCTTCTTTCCCCTTAGAGAAAGAAAAAATAATTCTCTGCAGTAACTCTAGGGATATGCATCTTAAAAGACATCACTATCTATGTTATTATAAAGGAAGTAATTATATATCAAGATTCATACAAGAGATTAATCTCCTTTTCTTCCTGTCAAGCAATTGCCTTGCAATTAATAGTACTGACATTTTGGTTCCATTAATAAATTAGGATAATTACAACCTGAATTGTGCAGGACCAAACCAAACTCACTGTTACATTTTTCTGTTCTGGAATTATCAAAATTTTGTTTTATTTTGGGTCACTTGGGATAAAAATTAAAGGCTGTGGCACCACAGGTACTGGTACATTTTTAATCCAATAGAACAGTAGCCAGGCATTTACCCTAGATTCGTTAGTGCCTTCTTGCCTGAAGGAATTTAAATCTGCATCTCTCCTCTCAAAATTGTGCGCTAATTACACAGTCATGGTGACATTCTCAACCTTTTTGTTGGCACTATTACACTTAATGTAAAAAATGAAAGTATTTCCTGGAAGAGTACTGGATCCTGAATGTCTTACAACCAAAGTTAATTATCACCCCATCAAGGCTGCCACACAGCAGACATCAGACAGTATTTCCTGAGAAATTTTGCTTTTCCACCAAACAGGATACTCGAAAAGAGTATCTACACACCTTGTTCCCTCAGGGTGACGAGAGCTAAGCAAGAAAGTTCAGTTCTCTACTGGTATTTAGGATGCAGTTCTGGAAAGCAAAATCTATTATGCCTAATTCCTTCTCCTATCACGGAGAATCTTCTCTAGATGGAAACAGAGTATTACCCTACAAAGTGCAATGGGAGGAGCTGAAATACTTTTCCTTCCTCACATCCTTGCACAAAATATGGGTAGAAAGAATAACATCAAGGCTCCAAATACATTTTATTTCAGGCTAACTAAATTTTTTACTCAATTATATGTGTTTGTTTTGGCCACTGCTGTCCTCAAATTCAAAAAAGCTTTTCATTTCTCCTTGGTATTTGCACACTAGCTTACAGAGCAGTATCAGTAAGACTATCAATTGTACATGCAAGGATTGATACAAAATCCTCTACAAGAATAGTTACAGAAGTGAGGAGTTACATGTTTACTTAAGTAAAAGAAAATGTCCAGCTCCACAGTCCAATGCATCACCTCTGGTGCTACTGTTAGGTATCAGAATGATGCCAAAAAGTGAATCTGAACTTCTGATTTCTGCTTCTGCTGCTTTTCAACTACCTTATATCACAAAAATTGGTTTTATACCTTGGTCTTAATGTTATCAATTTCTTCAAGAATTCTCTTCATCTCTGGTTTGGGAGTTTTTCCAACCTGTAATGCAAAGCAGAAGTACTGTATTTTTTCATCATGTTCCACAGTGCTTGAAAGAAATTCAGTACATCCTATTTATCAAGTTAGGTAGCAGTACTCTCAGAGCATCTGGTACAGACTGACACAAAATCATGTGTTACAAGAACACCTGGAATAGCAGTCTCAAGTAATTGGCTTTGGAATTCAAAAATGTGTTGAAGGACTCTACAAGCCACCTCCCACTCTCTGAGGAACAAACTGCAAGCTCAGTGTTATCTATACCGTCCAGGGCCTAGCCCTTGGCTCCTGGTTTGAAAGTGACCCACGACCGCTGTGAGATGTATGAGCACTCAGCAAAGTTCTTGATAGTCTGAAGAGCCGGAGCTCCTGCAAACATTTCACACATTCTACAGCACATATGCAGTCAGATCAGATTTGATGTAGGACATATAATGACATTCATGTCCTGACCTCCTCAGGTTATCAGGTCACTTTACTGCTTGTGTTCATGACGTTCAGCACCTCCAAAGGCTTTGACATGCCTCTGCACCCCAGAAAAGCAGACAGTATGCACAAGACATGCTGTTATTGGCATGTCTTGTTTCAAAATAGATTAAATTCTTTAGGATATAATTCAATCTCTGTTGGAGCAATAGGCAAATACCCAGTCATGGAACATGACAAACCCAAAACAAAACAATGGCTCCTACACCAAAGAACAAGAGGGAAACGAGGAAAGGCAGCCAGAGAAGATACAGTGATGCTACTTACTTTTCTAGACCTTTTAGCTGACCTTTACCATGGTTAATAGGAACATAATGTTATGCTTTGTAAGTTGTGTTTTACAAGATAAAGTTCTGCCTAAAAGAGACCAAAAGAAACGACAAAGGAAGAGTAACTGAAGGATATAGTCATGGGGGAGAATCTGGACATGTGCTGACCTTCAGTTTAAACTACCACAAGAAAAAAGGTCAGGCTGGCTCACAGGGTAACAGAATTAAAATGACACTGCATCTAGCCTGTACAGGGACACCGTGGCAAAATTAAGTACATCCACTTGCTTGTACAAATGCAGCTTCCTAGTGATAAAACAATAAAAGGAGAGCTACTCTCTGACACTGTGTTCAAGCTGAAATGCCCACCTGCAGGTAAAATGACAGCCACACAGCTGAAATTTGCATAATTTATCACCGTTAGGTTGTCTGCCTGATGGATTTTCTCAGTGTCCTAGACCACACAGAGATCTGATACTAGGATTGCTTTCTTTCTGTTAAGTTTATTAAAAAATCAATTGGAAAATATCAGTATGTTATTGTTTTGTTAAGAAGCTGCTGTATTTCAAGGTTCAAACGTTCAGTGAACCTCTTTTACCATCAACTCTTTCTTTTTGGAGCATGTTCATTGAACTCCTTTTGATTCCCAGCTTATGTTGGGATCAGCAAGAGATCAAGGAAGGGAATCAGTCAACATAAGCCTGCTGACAGGCAGATACAATACCTGCTAGCAGACAAAGGGCAGGAGGAAACACTCTCCCTATGCAGACTGTCCTCCTCACTCAGTACACACCACAGCAAAGAGCTGATCAGCTACCAGGGACAAAGTTAGCAAGTGTCCCAGGCTTGCAGTTGTGTGTCTCTTGTTCAATACCACTCGTGATACAGGCCATTGGTGTCACGAATGGTGTCAGAAGTTGGCTCTGAATGGGTTAGTGCATGGAATCTGGAGGGCTCAAGGACATACGTGACTTCAGTCTGCTCATCATTTTGAATGTTTTCCTGTAAAATGATACAGTGCAGGGGAAAATGATGGGAACTTTTCCCCTGGCACTAGAGAAAAATAAAAATACATCTTTAAGAAGAAAATTATAAAGACTGAGTATTTGCCACTTACTTTCAGAAAAATGCCCACAACAGCCACGCCATCAGGTTGTTTCAAAGCTCCAGCAAAATTACCATGTTTTGGATTCCAGTGTACCATATGTAACTAAAAATCAATGAAGCCTCAGTTAAAAATGCAGGAAATTGACAACAGCACAATCTTACAAGCTTTAAAATTAAATTAAGAAAAGTTTCCAGTACACAGTAACTAAAGGAATTGACGTGAAAAAGAAAACTATATGTAAGTATTTCTGACTGCTGTTCCCATGCTTCCATATGCTCATACTTTCTATAAAGCATCACTTCACATTTAAGTGAAGCATAAAAGAAAATGGGAGTTTACCACAAAATACATTTAAAAATTAACCAGACAATGCAACAATAAACAGTTCAATCCAAGCATGTCATGCACACATGCAGTGTATCAACCACCTACTGACATGCACTTAATCTCAAGCAGATTTTTAGACCTTCAGGTTACGCAGATATCAGCTCAAGGATTTACACTGGGTTGTATGTAATGCATACATTATTGGTTTGTTTCTCTTACTACTCCAAGCACATTGCACTGGAAAGGAGTGGAGATAGGAACCTGACATTTCTTTTTCATTTCTACTTTAGACAATGCTGTATTTTCAGGATATATTTCAAGTTTTTACATCTCCCTCCAGAAAATCTCTGGCTCCTGCATATAGCTACAAATGCTGCAACCAGCAGTGTGGAATCTCAAAATAAGTAGCATTTGGAACATGGCAAACACACAAAAAAGTAGTCTGGTGCATATTTTAAATGCAAATTTTTAACTTCTTTTTTTTAAGCACAGTTTATTTTAAATACTAACAAAATAATGTGCCCTGAATATAAATTAATATATTGTTCTCTGTTTCTTTTCTCTTGAGGATAAGGATATCATTGCCAAGGATAAAGGTGGAGAAGTAACCAAGAAATAGCTTAAGGAAGCTGCATTTGTCTGTTCAGTCAGCTGCAGAAAGTAGAACACAAAGTTTGGCTGTGGCTAGGGAACGGGAAAAAAACAAACCATCACCCACAGTCGTCTCTGTCTGCCATGTTTATGCACACTGACCCTGCAAAATATCTGCCCCAATGTTCTCCTATGACAGGTGGGCAAAGCCCCTGTAAACTCTGCACCTTGAGGGTATAGGTAGAAGGCAAAACAACAGTATGGTAGATAATTTGTGGGTGTAGGCGCATATTTTGAGCCTATTCTCAAATCATATGGAGGAAGGAGGTAACATTTGCTAGTAATTCACTAGCATAGAGATTGAATTTACTTATATTTATTACCAAAGTAGTCTTCAGGGTCTAAAGCAGCCATTAATTTTAGCAAATTGGGACAACAGTAAGTAGTGCAGTAGTTTACATGTGTAATAAAAACAAACACAAACATCTGTTATCCACAGTTCCCCAAAATAAACACAGAGTTTTTAAAACACAGATGTTCAAAATCTGGAAGATATCCTTCACCACTCTGAATCAGTTTTAAGGTGGATCTCATTCTGAATGTCAGTTTAACAATGTGATTTTGGTGAGTTTTTCTGTTCATTACTAATGCTTTCTTAAACCAGCTTAGTAATTCAAGCTATACAAGAAACTGCTAAAAGCTGAAAAACATCAGCAGAAAACAGATCTTCCTATTTGGAAATAAAAGATCGCTTTGTCTCAAATATTTTTAAAACATTCTAAAATACCAGCAACAGCTCTTGCTTGAAGAAGCAAATTCCATGTTAGTATACACTTGCAAAGATACATTTGTTGGCCGATGCAACTTATCCCACTGCATGCTGATGAATATTCACAAATTTCATAGACAGATTTTAGAGAAAAATCCACAGCCAAATACTTGCAAAAGGGAGAATGTTTTTTCTGTTCAGATGCACAGTCAGTCAAATTCCAGTTAGTAAGGAATACTGCTATTAAAAATAAGTCCTACCTCTGCTGCATATTTCACCCCATCTATAACATGCTCAGAGCCATGGTCATCAGAGGAACCCCAATGCAAGTGAAGCTGACGCAGCCTGTAGGCTCCTGTGAGTGGCCCACCTCTCAGCACTGCAATTGATAATCTACATCAACACTAGCCTACAAAATGCTGACATACACGTTTACTGAATGAGGATGCACACTTTTAAAAGTGTGGATCACCTCCTCTAAATCCAACTGATTGCAGTGGGTATCACAACGCTCATCAGTTTACAAGACCGAGGCTGAATTCTGTTATCACTCAAGAGCAGTCCTGTTTGATGGGAAAACTGTGGAAGCTGCTGTGAGTCAAGCACAGAATTCAACTCCAGCTGCCCAACAATCCCCTTCTCTACTGGCAAGTGGACACACTATAGTTCCTGATGTGGAAAGAGAAGGAAGGTATTCACAGCTAAATCTTGTCAAGAAATGATCTGTTGTGAAATGACTGGGGACAGGACTGTGACATTAACCTAAAGGTGCTTTGAAGCATACCCATAGTCCATGACTGGCATACCTTTTACAGTTCAGAAAACTAATCAAAGTTTACAGTGTATTTTGCTGCTTAAAAAAAAAAAAGTTTCTATTTCTTGAAAGTGATGGAAGAGAAGAAAAAGGGAAGAAAGTTCAGGTCAAATGAGTAAGAAAAGTGTTCTTGAGCAAACAAAAGCTATAGCTGACATTTAACATTGCCACCAATAAAACATATTAAGAAGCTATTATTTCTGCTGTTCTTAGCCAAATAATAATGACCATGCATCAGGCTGATGGTTGACATCAACTCTGACTTTCAAAACATTACACCTGCTCTTTCAGTTTGGGGATTCGTTCAAGCGGGGACTGCTCAGAGGTTAAGCACTCAAATATATTTTTCATTCATTACCTAAGGCAGGAATGAGACGTGTTTCCTTACACAGAAAGCTGATAATGCAGTTCACAACTGCAGTGCCAGAAGACCTTGTTTAAATAGCATTCAAGTTTGAACTTCTACCAATAGCTTTGAAGTTCAAAGTTAACACTGAAATAATATTTAAAACCTCTTGTACCCAATGGTTTCAAATTAATTCTTGATATCATATGTGTTGGAATACCTACAGAGAGCAAGAGGTTTAACTTTGCAGTTTCCCTTTTTAGTTGGTAGGTGTCCCAGCCATTGGGGGAGCGGAAACAAAGCACTGTGTTGAGTTTTAGGCATGCAGTTCCTCTTATTTTTTAGTTTGTTCATACAAAAATAAATAATCATAACTGACTCAATACAGTACCCAGTAAGCCTTCTGCAGAAGCCTTCAATAGAAAATATGTCACATTACTATTATTATTTCACTTTTGAATGTAGGAAAAATAAGGCATAGACTCTAAGGCCCAAATCCTCACAAGTATTTGGTTACCACCTCACACTGGAATGCAGCAACTGAATTTATGTGATCTACCTACATTTAAGAGCTGGAAACTCATTTAGCAGTCATTTCTTACAGGTGGCCCTTTCCAGAGCTCAAATACTGTGAAGTACTTGGAAACAGCACTTCATAACAGTATATAGGTCTCTCTAGCCTAAAAATAAATCTTAACATTTAACTTATTCACACATTAACATGTGATTAGCTCAAAAAAAAAGTCTATCTTCAAGCCAGATGTCTTTTTCCAGCTAAAACTGAATCTGCCACTACTACTTATCCTCAGCTGCTGCCACCACAGAAGCCAACAAATGGAGGTACTAAAATGTTTATGATGCATTTCTTGTGTTTTTTCTGTGCTTTAAACATTGTGTTTGATTCCAATCAGACACATTCTTGTGAAAGACTTGAGTCCTGAACTACTGTCCAGCAGCTGGCAGAAAGCTGGTAACAGCAGCAGGGAGTGGATGTACCCACTGGTTGTCCAGGGGAACAAGAGAAGAGATGATGGGGAGGGGAGAGGCAGGGAGGGAATGGAGGGAAGGTGATTTAGAGGAAGGGCTGCACTCTGCTTGGCCAAATCAAGGTCTTTCTCCAACATGGTTCCCTGGGCAGACATGTTCTTGAGTAGCCTCTGTGTAAACATTTCAGTCTTTAGGAAGCTGCAATGACAGAGTAGAACTGCCATGTGAAAAGACTTACAATCAATTCACTTTCCATGCACTCAGTCACGGTATTTATGTAGTGCTTGTGAAAGAGCATTCTGTGTCATTAACAAAAGTGCGATTCATGATTTGTCTGAGGCCACTGTGTAAAAACTGCAGTAATAAAGACTAAAACACAATACAAATATGTAACAGAGAGATGGTCCCTGTTAAATAATTTAGATTCCATCTGGGAGATGTGGAACAGTAACAGGTAGCTGTAATGGTAAATAAAAGAGTTCAGGAAACTGTGCTCATCAAGATACACAAAAGAGACAGTGATCCTCCAATGTACTGCAGATATATTTCACTAGTTATATAGCTTACTAAGAACAAAATCGCAATGCAGATGCCATCAGATGCAGAAAAATACAATGGAAATTAACTCCGTTTTTCATTAATTAGACTGCTTTCCTTCTTGATAAAGGACTGCTTGATACTGTATTGTCTTGAGATGCCTCTGCATTATATGGTAACATGATTGATTATTCATTGTGATGGTTGTTGTCTGTCTGCATTCAGAGCTACACACTGATACAGTTCAGGAATCAAGTTTGGAACCATTGAACTTAAGAGATGCAAGACTGGTCTCTCTCAATTAAATAACAAAGCCATTTCATAGCTTTCCAAAAGCTGTGGAACACTGTTTTCATAAATTCTATTTTCAGAGTTTTTTTCAGGCTGTGGGAGTATCTAAAAAATTCCCATACAACACAAGACATCAAGATCGCAGTCAGTGGAAACGTATATAAAGAGGTTTTCACTTACAAAGTGCCTCAGAGATCACATTAACCCCCCTGGGTGACACTGTCCCCTCACACACAACCTGAGGATGCAGTGCCGGCACTGAAGGAGGTGGCTCGGGGAGGAGAAGTCCACCTTCCAGCTCAGCCGGCATTCCAGGGTGCCCCAGCCGCTACAGCCTCCCTTTCCCACCTAAGGTGGACCTAAGACCAGCCAGATCCACCAGAATAAACTCTGGGACCACCTCTTCTACGTCCCCAAATTACTTTTCCCCGCAAGCCTGCGCAGGCCAGGTACCACAAGATGCGCTCCGATTCCCAGCGCTTTAGAAACCTCATTGCTAACGACGCCCAAAAGCCAAACCAAAAACCGACCTGATCGATCAAAAGTGTCGTCGAAGACGACGCGGCAGGTGCGCCCATTGTTCAGGATGGTTTTCGCTGCGCCGGGATCGTAACTGGCATGCCAAGTGGCGAGAGAAGGGTCGTGCTGCACGTCTTTGCTATTGATCTCGATGGGCGACTGCTTGTCTCCCTTGACCATGGGGTAGTTCTCATGCCAGCGCTCGGGCCCTGCAGGGGGGAAAGGCAACGAGATGCCGCCCTGGCTCAGCCCCGGCCCGCCCGCCGGCCCCACTCACCGTTGTCGCTGTCGTAGCCCCACACGGACTGGGCCATGGTGCCACCCCCCGCGCCCCGTCCCTCGCCCTCCGCCGCAGCTCCGGCGGTGCAACACCCTCCCGCCTGCCCTCCCGCCCCTGGGGGCCTTTTATAGACGGCCGCGGCCTCCCCTGAGGGGTGGGCAGGGGGAGGGCTCCCTGTGAAGCCCTGTGCCTTTGTCCTCCAGCCGTGCCCCCGCAGGCTCGGCAGCACCGGGGCGCCTGCTGTGCTCGGACACCGCTCCCGAGCCCCCACCTCCTGTCCCCTTGCTGCACCCCGAGCTCATGGGATTTTGGCTGGGGGGTGGGGAGGGGTAGTTGGATTGTGTTTTTATTTTTCACTTGTTTTCTTTTTTTTTTTGTCTTTTTTTTTTTTAATTTGCTTCCCTCCCCTCGTGCCCCCCCCCTTCTAAATAGGAGATGTTCTCAGGACAGCGCCCAAGAGACTGGCTGGAATCAGTTTTGGAGGGTGATACACCGCGACAGCTAGAAGTTGGATAGGGTTTCAGCAGCTCCTATATAAAGCAGGGGGGACTTATGTCACTGCACTAATTAAATTCCATCTGGGTTGTTCCTCAGGGTGTTTTTGAGCCTTCCACCCAACTCAAGCAGGCAGAGAGGCCGAGGGGCAGCATGATGATGGACCTTTTTGAAACTGGCTCCTATTTCTTCTACTTGGACGGGGAGAATGGAGCCCTGCAGCAGCTGGAGATGGCAGAGGGATCCCCGCTGTACCCAGGCAGTGATGGCACCTTGTCCCCCTGTCAGGACCAAATGCCGCCAGAGGCTGGCAGTGACAGCAGCGGAGAGGAGCATGTGCTAGCACCCCCGGGACTACAACCCCCTCACTTCCCCGGCCAGTGCCTGATCTGGGCTTGTAAAACTTGCAAGAGAAAGTCGGCCCCCACGGACAGGCGGAAAGCGGCCACCCTGCGGGAGAGGAGGAGACTGAAGAAGATCAACGAAGCCTTCGAGGCGCTGAAAAGGCGGACTGTGGCGAACCCCAACCAGCGGCTGCCCAAGGTGGAGATCTTGAGGAGCGCCATTAGCTACATCGAGAGGCTGCAGGACCTCTTGCACAGGCTGGATCAGCAGGAGAAAATGCAGGAGATCGGGGGGGACCCCTTCAGCTTCAGCCCCAAGCAGGGAAATGTAAGCACGGCCGCTCGATTCCTCCCGCCGCCCCGGCATCCAGCTGCGACGCCGCCGCGCCCGTCCCCTCCGCTCCTCCCCGCCACGGCCTCTGCGGCGGCCGGGCC
>JAVJGJ010000037.1:33419131-33443704 GCA_035590215.1 Microhierax caerulescens
CATAATATATCTCAAGTCCAAAGTCTCACAGTAGATGAGGTTGTCCTTCCTACAAGGACAGCAGGTTTTAGTGCAAGGGCAACAACAGCATCAAATAAGAAAACATCCAGAGCAGCACTATAAGAAAAGTAGTGCACAGAAATTCAGTGGTTGCTGTATTTGGCAAAGAGGAATAAAAAGATGAGAAAAAGAAGGACCAACCTTCACTTAAGATTAGTATCCCCATCAAAGGACAGAATTATTATTATAGAGGTCGGAAATATTTTATTGCTAACATCAAGCAGCACTAAGCTAGCCTTGTTCTATGCATCTGCATTAGAGATGCTCAAGGTGTGTAAGGGAGCCACAGGCTAGAACTCTTATCCCACCAGGTTGTGCTACACAGATATTTCCTTTCCATCTTCCCACATCTTCAGTTCCAGTCTGGCCCCATGTTATTCTGCACCTCTCCGATTTTTTCTTCATCCCTAATACTTCTTCAGGTCCTCCATTTCCTCTTGGCAACTTACAGCCTCACCTCAGACTCTTCCCAATTTCTTGTTCAGTTTCTAAAACACAGAACCCAAAATATCTTTATTTAGAACTGTTTTCTTGTCACTTCAGAAAGCTGTCAGAGTGCTGTTATTGACATCATCTGAGTGGTATTAATCTTCCACTAAAGAAACACAAGGATATAGCTATCTTGAATAAGAGCAGGCATTTTTTAAGACACTGTTACTGGGAAGTGCAAAATTGGGGAAAACTGCAAAGAAACACACAGAATGAGAATTCTTCATGAAATTAATAATTCCGGCTTTTTACTGTCTATCCTGCTGAGTAAAGATGTTCTTCAGAGCTGAAGTGAAACAGCTGGGAGATTCTTTCATAACCTCCCACATCCCTGCTCACTCAGTGTGCAATGGGATGGGCAATGGCCAGGGGGGAGGTAAGGGATAGAGAGACCTTTTCGGGATTTCTTCTTCACTCCTCTGAAGGGCTAAGAGCATGAATGCGCGGGTGTGCCGTCATACGGTTGTCTCCCTTCAGTAACACTCTTGCTTTCTGTCTGTTGTCAAGCTGAGATCAACTCACTGGCTCCTTTCCTCCATCTCAGTCTGTTTACATCGTTTCAAGTTTTCAAGGCCATCACTGCACAGCAAAGGGCTGGAAAACTTTTCTTTTTTTAAACTGAGAGGAGATCTGCGGTCTGCTCTGTTGACCTGGGATTCACATGGTTCTCTCTGATCCCTTGCCAATACACCAGAGCTTATTTTTTTGTTGCCTCTGTGAGAGGAGTAGGATAACTAGGTAGTACAGAGTGTGATTTCATGGTGGCAGGGAGCATGGAACATGCAGTTAATTTACGCTGCAACAAAAACTAGGGGAAACAGGGTAAGCAGGTCCTGGTTTTGACATTTTCAGGCACATCAGGCTTTTATCAGAAATTTGGGAAAGATGCTATTCTTTTAAGAATAGGAAAGATATAATGATCTATCTATAAAAACCCATTTCCTCCTAGTTCTGTTTAGTATCATGGGGCTGTGTTACATCCCAGCGGAATGTCCAGTAGCGCAAGATGATTATGGAGTAAAATACATGTAATTTCTTGCAAAAAAACCCTCTTGCGCCATTTCTGTACAATTGGCATTAAATCTTGATCGTTCATCGCATTCCCATACTTGCGGCGTACAGGCTGGGATGTCCCAGCTGGGATGTTTTCACTTCTGTGAGAGCTCGGCACGGGCCTGGGGTGGGATTTGTTAGTGCCAGTACCGGAGTGGCGTGCCTGTAGGTGGCACAGTTGGTCCGGCGGCTCCCAGGTACCGCTGGATCCTGTAGCATTCCTGACACCAGTTCTGTTTCTTAACAAATGGAATTGCCATTGGTAGCTGCGGTAGCTTCCAAACATGCCCCAGGGCAAAAGGAAAGGTACCCACCAGTCGGCGCCTGCCCCTGTGCCATCAAGCAGCTGCCTATGTTTGGATTCTTCTACAACTTGCACTGTGCTTGTGGGGTTTAGCATGGAGTATACAAAGAGGGAACACGGCTCGCGTAATAATATCTTTAGAATGGAAGTGAGTGAAACTACAGCTATGGTACATAAATGTGCTTATCTGCATAGGTACATATCCATATTTTGCATTTGTAACAAAACTTGCATTTCTTACTTGTGTGGGTGTTTTTTCAGCAGCTCAGTAGCTCAAGGAGAGGAATAGTTTTGCAAAAGAGCTGACACTGAAATTATGGGGGTTTCCCCTGTCCCTTTGTTAAGGGGACAGGACGGGACGGGACGGGACTCTTTTTGAGAAACTGTGACAGAAGCACTGCATCCCTAACGGGCTCACAGAAATTGTCCTATGTGACTATCACTGATGTGGACAGTGACATTAAAAGGTATGGCAAATTAAAGTCAGAATAGCCATCCAGAAATATAACCAAATAAATTTTGAATCAAGTTTTAAGCAGTATTTGATGAAAAAGGGTTCAACAATAATAAAAAGAACAAATACTTTTTCAGTAACCATATACCATTTGTTTTCCTACTGCTGTTTTGCTAGGGGAGTTAGCACTTTTTTACTCACTCTTTCTGAAGAAAACATGAATTTTAATGCATCGTCACTGATGAAAGGAAAAACCCCAACCTTCTCAAAAGTTCTGCTACTCCTGTTTTTCACTGCTTAGTCTTTCAGGAGACTGGAAACAAAAAATATTCTCAGCCATCCAATGCAGCTTACAAGGGAACACTAATAAAACTTTCTGTAGCATTGTGACAAAAATTCTAATATGAGAAATTGCTTTCAAACAACAATGTTACCCTGTAAAAATAGCTATGTTAGAAGATGCCTTTGAATTGTCCCATTCCACCCATGTTTCATGTCAAAGGTATACAGCTAGGTTTCTTACTGCTACTTCTTCACTGTGCTTAAGCAAGCAGCAGAGGGCACAGCTCCCTGCTGAAAGCCTTCCAAGCAGGAGGTTGTGTGACTGTGTCTCATTCTGCTTAAAAAGTTTTCTGTCTATCAGGAGTGATGTTTTGAGTAAAACACTGCGGTTTCCACAATCAGTAATACCTCTGAAAGAAGGTGTTTCTCTTTGGCTATTTATCCAACAGTCAAATCTGTACAAAATCATGAGATTTTATGATTCTATTTAGTTATGTCTAATGCAACTTCCAGAATACAAGTGTTATCACAGACCACTGAACCAATGATTTACATACTGTTTTGTACAGAACTCCAAAAACTGAATACATTTGGTTACCTTCAACAAACATCTGCTCCATACATACAGTTCAAATTTGTTCACAAGCAATAGCAGCAATACTTGCCAAAACTATATTCAAATATATATATATATATATGCTTCTTTCATATTAAGGTACAGAATTCAAAGGAAAAAAACTCCATAGATCTACCCCATCATTTCTGATATAGATTGTTTAATGCTGTATCAGTATAACTGCAAATAATAAAATTCTTATTTATTACTGTGCCATCTCCACCTAAAAATCTGTTCTAGTAGCTAGATTTATTAGTTGCAATTCAATATATTCCCTGAATATGAGATGCATAATGACATTTCTAAAGTTTTGTTGGTATTTGCTAAAAAATATGGACTATATATGTTCACAGAACACCTAGGAACAAGAAAAGATTATGGATACTTCATTATTTGGACATGACTTTTTTTCCTTGCTTCAGGCTTTGACTTTTCATAACTAGAACAAAAAGAGTTATAGGACACACCATTTTATGTTTTACAGGTCTGTCTGCAAATAAAAATAGACAGATGAATTATTTTTCACCACTTAAAATAAATGCTCAGTTAGTATTAAAAGCCTAAAACTGTAGCCCATAGCAGGTAAAACTCCACAATAACCAGCCTTGCTTAGACAAATTAAACTGTACCTCAGGAAGGAGACAAGCACAAGGTGATATGAGACAAGAGCTCTTTCACAACCATTGGGGTTCTATTATCTCACACCTTTATGCCACAGGCCGATAATTACTATGTTTTATTTTATTTTTGAGGCAATACTTATCTCTTGCAGCCTATGCAATACTTTGAACAAGGATGGCCAGAGCTTCCTCAAATCAAGTAATGCCTGATGGCTTGGAAGCACCCTCCTAGTTCACTCCAAAACTTGCATAACTGCAACTTTCCTCCCACTAGTTTATTTACAGTAGCTATAAGGGAAGATTATCTAATGCAACTTACTTAAATTTGGTCAGAGCATTACAAATAAAAAATCTCAATTCTCTGTAAACAATACCTAAAAAGGATCGCTATGAGAGCTACCTTAACATTTCTGAAGCCTTTTGTAGGAATTTTTCACAAATAATCAAGGTAGTGTATTGAGTGTCCAGTATTTGGCACTTAAAAATGAAAAATTTCCTTTGAATTTTCTTGTAATTTAATATATTTCAGAAGGATTTTCTATTTTTCTAGCCAGTGTCCTTAAGATAAGACTCTTTTGCAGTCATTCCTATACCATGTTCATTTTTAATTTCATACTCACAGATAATAAGGTCAATAGGTGTCTTGCTATGCATAAAGTTAGACATATGTATAGTGGTTTGCTGGTTTAGAGCTTTAGACATTACAACTTTGTCCACGCACATTTTGAAAGCCAGGGATCCACTTCTATTTATATTGTGAAAGTTTTGCCAAGGATATCACATTTCTTTAATCCTAGTTTCCTGGAAAGGTGCTAACACTTTCCCTGCAGAGTGTGGATAGCCTAAAATGTGGAGGCAATAATAAGTGATTGATGGAATACAGGCCCGTGTTTTAAGAAGTTTGTTACCACTCATGATACTCAGCCTTCTTATGCCCTGTGCTTCTGGGACATTTTTTGTGGTTGCTGTCTCAGCAATTCAGTCCCATAGTTCTAATGCATTAGTATAATGTGACGATGTCTGGGCTACAAGTACTCTGGAGGAATGCACAGGAGCCACAAAACCAATTACAAAATGCTTTAGATCATATTTTTTTAACTTACATTTATAGATAATTTACTTCAATCCCTATTGTAATTTGTAAAAAGTTTTTATTTTGGAAAAAGATTCAGTGCTTTTTGAGTTCAGGAGTCTTTCCTCCTAGCATGAAGTTGTAAAAAGCCTTGAAAAGTTTTTTGTCAGGTAGAAGAGAGAACTGAAAGAAGTCATCCAAATGGCAAGTGCTGTGCAAGAACCAGTAAGATATCAGCCAGCCTTCCTAACTTGCATCACCTTAGGTCCTGGGATTTTGTTTAAAGTCAAACCTAGTTTCTTTGTCACCCGGATAAAGGTTGATCGTACAGCCAAACAGTAACTTCAGGAATTAAAAAAAAGGGGTAATTCTATTCAAAGGAATACTGGATTCTTTTCCTTTGAATCCTGGTTCTTGAGCTTCTCATGAGTTCAAGAGCTCCTTGATAACATTAAGCTTACTCTCTACACTCACGCACAAAAAAATATGTTTCTGACAGGTTTGAATTTAAAGTTGTAAGAACCAACAGGTTAAACTTTAATTAAGAAATACTAGTTATAAAACATTTTAACAACAGTGAAAGGGTCATAGTTAAAAGCTGAAGTGCACTTAGGGAGGTATAAAATGGTGTAAGGGGAGGAATCATAAGCCAGTTGTGTTGGGTTTCAAGAAGTAAACCAGCTGTTGTGTCAGTCACACACTGTCTGCTGCATTTAAATCAGAGGTCTAGAATTATTTTAGGGTCTGGCTGATGAGACAGAAAAAAGGTCACAATACTGAAATCTTGGCTTCTCTTCCAAGCGATCATTTTACTGAATCTCTGCCATGCTCACCTCACTCAGAAAGAATATTTTTCATAGTCAGAAAATTGACATTGATTATCTGATCAAGCAAAGCATACTATGGCAATTTTTCCACATTATATTCCCATTGCATCTGTCTAACAAGACAAGATTTATATTTCCTTTGGCTATTATTCCTAAAACTTTGTTAGAAATTTTAAGATTATCTTGCCTCACTCTCCTGTAATCTTTGTCATTGAATGTCTTTATATTGTGTTGTCCCCATATCATGCTGGAATGTACCATCTGTTTCACTCAAACCATAAACACAGTTTCAGATCTCTCTGGATTAGTCCTGTCTAACTAGTCAGTTGCTTTTTTCAGTGGTCCAGTCAGTAGTTCTTGACTACTTCTTGACAGAAGGTCTTTGTTATTATCTATACAACTAATGCACAGTGACCAACACTGTCTACAGATGACTGACAGCAGACAAGGAATTGAGGGGTCTCCGTTTCTTTCACCCTTCCATGACTGTGAACAACTGCAGTCGATTTGGTGCTGCAGCTCTCATAGGAGTGAAGGAGCTTATCCTACATTATTCCAAAGGAATGATGATAGTTGACAGCAGAACTGGTCAAAAGTCAGCACTTCTGCAAGAAACACATTCTGTTTCAAAATGGTTCTTTAAAGAATTTGTGAATTTTACTGATGGCTGTTCAGTCCCCCCACAAATACATTCAAAAGAGTTCTGATTCTCAAAGCGAAATACTCTTGAGCCATGAACACCTTTGCACCCACGTGCCAGGCTGACCTGTCCCCCAGGACCCCTGGCCACCCCATGGGACCGGCGGGAAGCCAGGAGGCTTACATCTCACTAATAACTGTGTAAGCTGGAGTCAGACCCTGAATATTCTGCAGCAGCAGAGAGGCTGCAGGTCCCGAGTGCCTGGCATGAAGGTGGCCTTTTGAGGGCTCCCGGGCTGCCTGCTGTACGCCTCCATTCTCCAGAGCAGTGGATTGGATCTTTTTAGCATCTGGTGCCAGGTCTTGTTTCTGAAGCCTCAAAACACAGTCATCAACACCAGCCTGAGTTTGTTTCAGCACTAAACATGGAAGTAATTTATCACAGCCATTCCAGACCGTAGCAGCCAAGACAGCAGCAGGCCCCTCAGTTCCCCTTGCCCCAACAGGGTGCTGAAGGCTTGTCAAGCCTGGGTACCCAGCTCGTCAGACTCCCTGCTGCAGAGAGACGAGTTAATAACTGCCCAGGGCCAGCATACCTAGTATTTCCAGCTGATCTGTTAGTTTTGCTATTTTCATTTCCCACATAGTTTACACAACAGAGTTGCCCAAGGCCCATAAATTGTGCACCCTTCACTTCAAGCAGAAATTTCATGACGTAGTGAAACTCTGATATCATTTTAGTAATCTGACTAGGAAATTGATCAGGGACTAAGCAGGTGAAGCTGTCTCTCTTCCAGCAGAAGTTTGTGGTGGTAATTTTCCTTTGAACATTTTCCATTCTGACAAAACATAATATCTGAATGACGACAAAAAATTAACAAAAAATTGCAATCTCCCTATAAATGAGATGCACCTAAAACCTGCCATATTCCTAGGCATCAATGACACAAGTTTTACAGGTTATAACATTACTTGCACAATGGTATCTGAAATTCCTGACGCAAGTTGCAGACATCTGCAAAGGCAGATATCAGTAGTTTCCTATTACTGAGAGTAGTCTGTGAGAAAAACAGGAAAATGTCAACACGTTGCATTTTTGCAACGCAGGATGACAAGGCAATGCTTACATAGTCTATGCTAAACTTTATTTTATATAGAAATAAGTACTCCATACACTCAGTTCAAATGGTTACAGATATAGATAACACCACAACTATTTAATTATGCTGCAGTAGTCATCAAGCATATGGTCCTAAAAATACAATCCTGCTTTTAAGCATGCATTAGACAGTGTTTAAGCCAGGCAAAATCCCATATGTGTTAGCAGAACTTAGCTTTAAAACAGAGAGTAGAGTCAGGGCATGATATCTTATTACTAAAGAAGTAGGTGACTGTGTGTAAATACTCTCGAACTACAAGACAGGACCTTCTTCAGGAGAGAACTTTGGAAGTTGGACTTCAATCATGCACTTATTCAGTCCCCAAAAAGACTACTTTGAAGATTCCTAGCAGCACAAAAATGTCTTGAGATCATTTCCAAAACACCTGAAGCTGGTAGGACTTAACAGGCTTCGGGCCTCCTCTTTTATTAAGAGCATTGCTAGTCATATTAATGTAATATTTAATAATATATTGACTATTTTGTTGCACACTGATGTTATTTGTTTTCCACCACTAAAAGCTACTGAGATTGACTGGGTTTTAGTGATTGTCAAAATTAATGTTCTAAAATCTACACACAGATGGCTTAGATCATTGACACAGAGTTTCAAAAGGGCTGAGCATCCATTGCTTTCTGTGTAGTCTGCCCTTTTATACCATAGTTATCCTTTGGATTGTGAAGATTTAGTGTAAACATCTTTGGACAACATTTGAACAGTTAGAGTGCCGTATATTTTAATTTGGCATCTAAGTCATGTCTGTTTTAATACATATACTAAATCAAAAAGTAAACAGATTACAAACCACGTTGTTTCCTTATTACAATCCTTTCTCTTATCACAGTTTCTCATGCCATCCTGAAATTACATGAAATCAGTAGAGGTTAGTTAGAAAATATTACTGTCTTCAGGCATATAAAAGCCCAGGCATTACTTAGAAATTCAAAAGAAAATCAAAGCAGAAAATTTGTCTTAACAGCTTTCATCAACACCAGTAGTTTCTTTTTAAAGAAGACGCTACCTTGCAAGCAGAAAAAAATGGCAAATTTGAACTGGAACAATGGTAAAAGCCATCTTTAATAGAAAATCAGATTTATTTATAAAATATTGAATATTTCTTTCTTTTCATTATAAAAATTCTTCAGAATTACATGGTTGATTAACATAAGTTTCTGTATTATGTATTCAATTAGCTCCAAGGGAAAGTGTCAGGAATTCAGTATTGGTACAAAATTAGAAGTAGAAAACTTTAATTATGTATTTTGCCTAGGACCTGACCACTCGCTAAGTTATACCCTATTGCCAACAGAGACCATCAATCTATTGGTACTGAAACCAAGGAAGTAAAAAAAGATGCATTTCTGGGGCTTTTCTGGATTACTTGGAAACCTTGCACAGGTAAAGAGAGCATCAATGTTGGACATTCATTCCACATGAATTTTGAGGATAAGGACAATCAATCAGCTTAGTAAAAGGGGGATCTGGAGAAGGGGCTGTGAGACATTTTTAATTTTCCTTCTCTTTTTCTCTAATTTATATAGAAAACAGGACTAGTTGCCTTACAGGAGTATTTATGTAGATTAAGGTATGCTTGCTAATTTTGTAATACTAGTTGGCAGCACCCTTTGTCACAGAAGATCCAAATGATATTCTTTAAAATTAGAACTTGTTGGCAAGTGTTCTTGTGTTAATGGCAAAAGGACTGGTAATTTCCCAGTAGGAAACCTCCAGGATAATCACTAATTTGGGGAGGGGAAGGTAGGAGGAGAGATTCTAAAGACAGTTACTCAATTGTGTTTTTTTAAAAAAATCAACATGCAGTAGGAGACTTATACATATGCAAAAGTTACTCACAGTGTAGCTCCACATGGAATCACTCTGGGCTAGCTTTTTTTCCTCAGAGAGTCTTACTGCCTTGATAGCAAAGGAGGATATTTCTTTGTGCTGATGTATAATATTACAAGTGCTCTAAGAACTCCAGGCACATATTTCTAAGCATCATGCACAATCACAGGTGCCTATCACTAAAATGGGAATCAATACACATTTATGTGCTTGTAAGCAAGGAATTAATGATAATGACGAATAAACAGTGTCAACAACATCTGAGTACATCTGTGGCATCTCATAATCTAAATTCAGAAAACATCAAGTACCTATAACTGCTAGTCCTATGAAGAAAGAGACCTTTAAAATGCAATCATAAATACCACTGATTTTAGCATAAAGTGAATTCCATGAGGTAGGACAGTTTGTTCTGCAGTTATTAAAATTACTGTTTCTGGCAAGCTGCTGTTTTTCTGCATTATTTTTTCTTTTGTTTTCTCTCTGGAGTAAAACATGTATTCACATATATTTTACTTGAACTTTGGAACTGTATTGAGCAGACATGCAGATTTGCCAATACACTTGTGTATACCTGGAATTAAAACCTTAAATACCTTTGGCTTAATTGCACAAAATTGTGGTGGTTATTTTTTTCTCCAGATGTTTAAAAATAATCTAATATCAAAACACATTAATATTTTAACATGGAGGAAACTGCTTGCATGTTATAAAATCTTTGAAACCTATAACTTCCCTGTCAGGAAGACTTTATTGATTGATGTTTTTACCATACTTCATGCATTTGCTGGCAGACCTCTCAACGAAACATATAGGTTGCGGCAGTTTCATTTCCATGGGGGCCAAACAGATGAGTAAGGCTCAGAGCACACAGTGGATAGAAGGAAATACACCTCAGAGGTAGAGTCAGTGAAAGAAAAGTTAAAATCAAGTTTTCAAAGTCCAGTCACACACATTATCCCTAGGGGTAAAAAAAAAAAAAAAAAAAAAAAGCGGGGGCATATGTAGATAGCTTTTATAGTTATTTTATTTTGCAAAAGCAATACCATCTCTGTGTGTGCAAAGCTGACTTTGCAAGAGCAAATTGGGTTTTGTGTTCAGTACTTATTAATAAAAATTTAGATAATCTAAATCCATCTTTAAATATTGAAATAGGGCTGAAAGGTGCAGGTGTAAAAGTAAGTAACATCTGCTAAATGTAAAGGTCAGCTGTACAAGTACATTCAGCTTAATACTAAATCAACTGCTTTTGAGAGAGTCTGATCACCCAGTACCTCACTACAGTTGTAGCTGGATCTCTACAAAGCTATAAGCATGCTGATCACTGTAAGGTGGGTTTTTTTTCTGACTTTTCAAGAACAGAAAAAAAGGAAACCCAGAAGAAATTAATGAAGAGAAAGAAGTAAAAAAAGCTGTCTAGTAAGGGCCCCAGCAAATGTCAAGTAAAAAGTTCATTTTACAAAAATTAAAAACCACCTCTAAAGTAACAGATTTTATACATTTTCTAGTGTCTTAGTGTCCTGCTAATAGTTGTCAACATGCCAACAAGTAATTCATGTTCAATCCATGTAATGTTATCTTTGGCAGCTTTTTAGATTTTAGGAACATTACAACATGACAAACTACATTGGATGGATTACACATTTTTAATTTAGGCATTAGGAACACATAGCCAGAAGTGTGTTCCTAATAGGAAATTTTCCACTGTAGAGAGTGTAAAGCTATCTCGTTTGATACAGCCAAGACAAGAAAGGGGTGTCCCTTTAGAATTGCTTTCTGCTGTAAAGAGATAGTGCACTATTGCACTTAAGCTGTGTTTAAGCAGCACACGATTAAGTGTTTATTAGTTTGCTTTGAATCAAAAGTTTAAAATAAGTTGAAAAGTTAAGATGGTAAATTGAAAAAACAGCAATTCGGCTTTAAAAAATACCAGATTTTTTTCTAAATCTAATTTAAATCAGAATTTTAAGATTGTGTGCATTATATGAAAATTTCCATGTTCTGTTTCTATATTTTAGGATCACCTTCTTGTATTTTGTAAGTTTTGATATTTTTTGTGACCATGTTTCTGAAACTTTATGCAAATAATCCAGGACCAGACTATTGCCATAGAGTTACATAGTTGCTAAGTAATTGCTAAACATATTCATAGGCGAGAAGGCATTTAAAGAAATTCTTATGATTTCCAAGTTCTGTAAGTTTTGAATATTTATATTTCACAAAAAAAAAGCTCACAATACGATATGCAACATACTAAGCTGAACAAAAGTTCCTTAAAACCCTATTAAAGCAAATACTGTCAAATACTGGTTGAAAGATCTGTGTTGAATATAAACCATCCACAGCCATGATGTTCTTGGCCATATCTTCAATCTTTTGCAGTAAATGAGACTTGTGAATAAATATTGCATGCTGTATAACAAAGTGGTTACACTCCTCAAAATGCTAAGTAATGTATTACATTTTTAAAGGCATGGAAATAAAAGCATACACAGGAGACTGTTAGCAATAGAGTTAGAAAAATATATGTCCCTTGTAAGCTGTGATTTTCCACATCTCTGTGTACTTACCTCAAAATTGCTTTCAGGAATATGTGCAGTTCTGCCTACCCCAAGATAAAGCCTGGGTATGAGTCCTGACAATGCCAGTGCAATTCAGCAAAACACCATAAATCTGCAGGCGTCCACGAGCACGTTCTCAGTTTCACGGTCAGACCCTAAATGTGCAGAGTGGCATTTCTAACTATTTCACTCTATTGCGGCATTTCTTTGTAATAGAACCAGCAAAAATGAACCTGTCAATTGCTTTTTAGTGTCATCTCATTCTCTGGAATGCAGACAAGTGTTCAAATGTAGCTGAGGCTTTTAACAAACCAGATGGCTTGGCAATTGTCACTGTTGTCCTGAAGGTCAGTTACTGGCATACTGAAAATACATGTCTCTCTTCCCTTTCCTTATTGAAACTGCAGGCAGTGATGAGGACTAGGAAAAACACTTATTTTTTGTGTAAAATCGGTGGAGATGACTGTCCTTTACCCTGATTTAGCCCGTATTTCCAACTTTGCCCATGCTGCTGCATGGATGTTTTACCCAAATCCCCTTCTCATCCACAGGCCCTTGAGGAGCTGTGCTGTAAAGCATGGGTGCTAGCGAGCTTGCGGTGTTTTGCCCACCTTTGTAACAGGCAATGCTTGCACCTTTTATGTTTGTTTTCCACTCCATTTACAGCAATGTGAACTTCCACAGATAGATGGTTCGAGTCCCACGTGCTACTACTGTCTATCAATCAGGAAAAAAAAAGCTAAATCAGATCTCCAAGAAATCTTAAATCCATGCACATGACATATTTAGCCTTTCAAACCCTACTGAGGCAGGAAAAAGAATCCCTTATTGCTAAGGACTTTGTTATATTAAGGAACTGTCATAAAATAATATTATATAACAATGCTGAAATATAATTACTCATAGTTCACATTGCAAAAAAAGATACCAGCAAACTCATCTCGAGTTTGAATACTTTCAAAGTGAATTTCAAGGCTGAGCGCATATGATCAAAGCAATCATATACTTCTGAACCACAGATTATTTTCACACTACTGTTTGCATTATTTTCTAAAGCAGAAGCAAAATTTCCCATTGTTTCCTCAAAAGTTCTAAATTTTGCCTCATTCATAGTGGGTTTGCAAACCTAAACTAATCAACATTTATAAAGCATATTCTTACTCTTGATTCTGTGAGAATAATACTATTGTTATGTTTTTAGGATTTTAAAGTACTGTTTTATTTACAGCTTGGCTTATGTAATGAGAACCTGAAGGGTGTCTTGAAGGCCTCGGATTCAGTAAAGACTAAGGTAAACATCATCATAGCCTGATCATGATAATATATAGATTAGTTAAATTAAGAGATACACAATGATTCATCTGCCTTTTTGAAGACTTCACAGTAATGCAGGGTTTCAGCAGGAGGAGGCTGTTGAGATGTAGGAGCTGAAAGTATGATACTGGACATGAGTTTATGGGTTCTCATAAGATGTTTTGTATTGTGGGGCTCCACCCTGTAGGCTCTTTGTGTAAGGTTCCTACCTAATCCTATGCTTCCATCCATCTGTCTGTCTATTTAAAATTACCCCTGGTGTCCATCACCAACACAGATTTACAGTAACCAAACTCACGTTTTTCCCAGTTAAAGGAAAGGGAAAAAAAAAGGGAGAAATAACACCAGAACTGCACTTTTCTTAAGCTGTCGTGCTTACTTACAATGACTACACCCACTAAGCCTCTCATAAAGGCACAGGATAGGCAGAGATAGAATCTGAATATCTGAATTTTAGTGAAGTATGTTAAAAAAACAATACAGCATCTCCCACAGGATTTTAAAAAGGAATGTAGACTTTGACCCTGAAGATGCAGACTTTATCAATGTGCGTGATCTTCCCTTTAGCTTCAACAGACAGCTGAAAATTATACACAGAAGTGTTTTGCTTGTTCAGGAGCATAGAGTTCAGTATTTTGAAAAAAAAAACAAAACAAAACCAAAAAACCCCACAACTATTTAGTCAGTGATGACTGGACTCTTTGGTACGTGGTACCATTTGGTGGGGGGAAGCTGTTTTTTGTTTTGTTTTCGGAGTGACACTGCTCATTGTCAACAGTGATAGCTTAGATGTATCTCAGATCAAATTTATCACCAGGGCAAGCAACTCACCTCTGATACTATGAGAAAACACTGGAGTTTTGAAATTTCCTCCTCTGATTTAGCAACACACTCACTTGTAGCCTGAGATGTAAATCCTATTTTACTCAGGAGTTTCATTAACCCAGCGTATCTTCCACAGGGTAAACAAATTTGCTTTTGTGATTCTCATCCTTCAAGCCTACTGCCTAAATATTCTAAATACGTGTATTACTGGATCTACAGTGGCTCTGATTCATCCTCCCCTCCATGACAGTGTCATCTGGATTATCCTTAAAGAGCCAATTACTATCACCTCAGAGCAGGTATGGTATTGCAAAGAACAAGACCCTTCTCATCTTTTAGCTTCAGGAATATTATCACTTTACATTGTGTTGCTGTATTGTATCAGGTTTATTTGTCTCATTTGTACTGTAAAATGAGTACTACCTTTACACCACATTATTGCTGTTAATAAATGCTTATGATTCTGCCTTAGCCAGGTTAGGCTACTCACATCTTAAAAAGTCTTAAGTGAATTGAAATAAGATGACTTCAGATTAGTGGAGTTGCTTCCATTGCTCCAGTAAAGGTGATTTGCTTATTTAAACTTCCTTGTGTGTCTCCTAAAGCAGAAGCCAGGCAAGAAAGATGAATTATTTCCATCTTCATTCCTACAAGACTCCCCAAAATAAATTCATATTCTCATCAAATCTCAGCCAGAAACCTGCCTGAGCAGGGAGTTTTATGATGTGCCACAAGACCAAACAGCTATAGTTCTCCATTCATTGCTATTGTAGACTGCTTAGGAGCTGTACCGATTGCTTTGTTATTGCATTATTTCCTAATGTCTGTAGGACAAGATAAATATCCCTCACTGTCCCTTTCAATGTAAGTAATCTTTCTGTTCTAAACTCTTAGAAACTTTCTTACACAATTCAGTTATTGCCACCTGTCCTTCCAAAGGAGTTTGAATTAATATCTTTCCAGATAAGGTTAGTTAAGTACTTTGAATCTTTGAAAATAAAAAGCACACATACAGAAATAAATTGGGTATTATGAAGATCCTTAATATTTCTTTTTAATTGGGCTACTGAGTGTATAGGGAACAGAAATTAAGAACAAATAGTTTGAGATAAAAAGTAACATTTAAAGCAAAGTTGGATTAGTTCTAAGTCATTGGGTTTTATTTTCACAGTTGGCAATACTTTTAATTTATCAAACCCCAGTTTATTTACATAGGTGATAACACAGTGGTACCAGTGTCTAAAAGTTTCTGTGACAGCTGGATATAGGAATGAATAGGATATTCAAAAAGAGTTGTTTGTTCCAGTACTTCTGCGGCAGCATAAATCCTAACTCACCACTGGATTAATTCACTGTTATGAAGCTTCATTTTTTTAAAGAATAGAAAGTTACTTGGAAAGTATAATGATTTCTCACTAATATGCAATACAAAAGTCAAAAGCTAAATATATCCCTTCCTTCCTTGCCCCATTTAGCTGGCTTAATTCCACATGATCTGATCTTTCGCAGAAGGGGAAGCACCTTGTCCCATACTGAGCAATCACTGGCAACCCCAACTGCTGAAAGGCAGAGTGGTGAGAGGCTAACAACAAAAGCAAATCTGGACCACAGTTTACTTATGAAAAGCAACACATCCAGCCGAAGACTATGGAAAAATCTATAAAAGAAATGACAACATGCATATGTTCTTAGCTGCAATATGCTGGTCCTGCGGAAGCTGTTGCAATTCACTGTGGCATTTGGCTAATGCTTTTACTGCAATTAATCTAGATTTTTTTTGTGGCCAGCAACTAATCTGTTTCAATGCAAGACTTCTAACTTTAAAATTTTTAATGAATGACATTCCTTCTGATGTACTAAGTAAATCATGGTGATAAGAAGCAAAGTTCAGAATGAAATTTATCAGTATGCAGCTTCCCACCAGAAGAGTTTATGCAACTGTGAGATGTCTGTTGCTTTTTGCAGAGAAATTGCTACTGTTAAAGGCAATCACTAATGCATTGTTGTTGATTTGGCTAATAAAAATGTTTTCTTTTTCTAGTTTAGCTGATATTTGGCTGATTAAAACTAAATTAATAAACTGCTTTGACATGAAGCAGTATTGTAACAGTGCTATGCTATCAGTATTTTAAAAGAAATTGTATGATAACTGCTGGTTTATTTCACTGGCAGATCTAATAAAGGATTACTAGACATATGTCCGCAGACAAGTAAAGCACCTTGGTCTAGCTGTACACCTAAGTCACACACTTACAGCACCAGTTTCACTCTTTCTTAAGCAGAGCAGTAGTCAGCTTTGTGAATGGCACTGGCAGTGACAACTGAGTGATTTAATAGCCAGCAGGGGCAAAGGTCTGAAGGAGATAAAGTCAGACTTTACAAGGATACAAACATAAAGCATTAGAACAGAAATGGGGTTTCCAGTTGACCCCATTATGTAACTTAAATGTTGTTTGACGGAAATGATGAAGTACCTTCACTAAATTTCATGACTATTATCTGTTGGGGCTTTGCACCACGTGTTGCTACAGATACAGTTTCTTCTTTAACATTTGCGTGCCCTTGACTCTACAGTAAAAGCAGTGCTGTAAGCATTTACAGTGCCTCACGCTTCCTCTATAAATTACAGAAATTTTTCAAATCCATGTTCCCAACATACTCAAAAGCTGGATTGCTTTGTATGGAAAATGCCACCTCTGCTGCTGCAGTGAGCTGCATTTAGTGGGACATACTCCTAGGTTCACCTTTCCAGCTAACCAGCGTGTCTGTCTAGCAACAGGATCAATAAGGCCTTGGTCTGTGACTCACCATCATGTAGTGGTGACAGTTATCATAACAAAACATGTGACATGAATAACTAATTACTTGCCCCAATCAAATTACCTTATACCTGTCTTTTGCCATTAGCCTGTTAAGCACGATGACACAAATCAAGACTCTAACTTAGTTTCATGCAATGCATTTGTAAGAAATACAATAAAATCATACCAAGACTTTTGTTTATTCCATTGCAAAACAGGTGCCACGTTTACAGCTAACTTTCTGTATAAAGTAGATTTTCAGATATCACAAGCAATTTATGTTGTGAAGGCTTGCTGAAATAATGGAAAGATCATTTAGTTTTATTCTCCTATCTTGGAACTAAGGGGAAAAATGTTAATTGCAAGTACCAAAGAGTAAGCACAAACTGCAGACAAGAACTAAAATGCAATACTTCAGCTTAGTCTGAGACCTCCACCTTTATGAACAAGAATCTCCCTTTTGTCAGAAGAGCTTCTTTCCTAATAATATCAATCCCTGATGCAGAATCATGAACAAAATGGGAGATAACCCATGAACATGGGAATGAGGACCTCAGTATTCAAAAGCAGTCTCCACTTCTGTGCTAATTAAAAAGCAGACAAATCAACATTCAGTCAGATTTCCTGCCATCTTCATTAGCAATACCTATTCCTATTACCTTAATAAGCAAAGCTGGTAAAATGCCTCTTTCTGTTCATAAGCTTGCAAAAAGAATTACAAAGAGGCCAATAATTCCCTCAGGTAACTGATACCTTCTTAATGAACGATCCTGAAGCCACACCATTTGTCTCTGCCTTAGTGCAAGAACTGCATCATCCCTTTAACAGCTGTGAACAGGAAAATAACCATTTTCAATCTCTCAGTTCTCCAGAAAAGAATCTGATGGTGCTTGTGGGAAAAGTGAGAACAGAGGCACAGCTATATCACTTTGGTTTTGGAGGAGGCACCTTCCTTGTGATGGGAGACCACAACAGGCACACATTTGAAAAATGGCAACAAATCTGTTAGGCAGAACAACAGTTTCCTATACAAAGCTGTTTCATTCAGAATCTATTAAAAAATCCCTCTAACTATTGTCCTAAGATATAATTTCCCAGATTTAGATTAGGCCTGAGCAGCAGAGTTGTGGGTTCCATCATTTAAAGACCTTTGCATGTGTGCACAAGGGTGATGGGACGTGGGCAGCTGGATCTACTGGTTTGTCTCAAGTCATCTCCAACATAAATGATGTTACCCTGCTTCTTTCTGTGTAACTCCTTCAGAAAGTTACTTTAATAAAATACAAGTGAAAATAGCAAGTAGGAACAACTGTGAAAATCAAATGGACCTGATTACGACAGCCAAGAAAATGAATAAGCAATTCATAGGCTTGGAAATAGCAAGGCAGAGGGAATGTCTGACTTGATCAAGGAAAAGCAAGGTCATTTCATAGTATCTCTAGACTTTGCCTACCAGTGAAGGAGAGATCTCTTACCTGTATAGCAAGGAAAGAGAACAAAATACAAACAGGATTTTATTTTCGGACATAAATCTATCACTATATTGATATCTAATGGCAGTTGCTGGCAATATAAAAGAGATGGAAGGGAAAATTACCCAGTTCCAGTACTTTGAATGAGTGATTTCTCAATGCCAAAGACTTGAGGAAACAAACAGAAAACCATAAATATTTTAAGGCTGATTTTAAGAATACTGCTTCTGCCCTTTACCAGAATGAATAATTTCCTCATTTGCTGCTCAATATTTTATTGCTATATAAAAATGTTAGTATCTGTGTGCTGTGCATCAATAGCCAACCTCCACAGTAAAATGCCTTTCATCTCAAATGACAAACAGGCAAATGCCAGATACCACAGACACAACTCATCTAGAGAACTTCTGCTAAGCTTCTCCTCATCTTGCAAAGGCTTTCAAAATACAGTAACTCTGCTAAAATAAAGTTTCCTTGAGTAGCTCTAGAGCTCTGAAAAAGTAGTTAGCATTTAGCTTCTGATCAGCAGAATGGGCTCCAGGACAGGCTCCAGCAATCCCCTCCATCTTCATCTCTGTTGGGCACATTAACTAGGACTCCTTTGTTGGGGTTATAAGACAAAACTGGGTTGATTAATGTTCCACATTCGTTTTTTCTTTATAAAATCCTTCCTAGTTCAACTTTTCCCTCAAGGGAAGAAGTGTACTGTTATAACCACAAAGGTGTCAGCTGGTAAGTGTACTTTGAGAATGCCCAGATAAACCCTGTAGATGAGAGAGAGCACGAGCAGGCCTAGTTAATAACTCCTGATATAGCTTAGGGCTTTTACTGTAGGGTCTGTAGATCTTTTGGAAAAAGTAAGACCTCATACAAGTCTCACTTCTTTCATAAGACTTTCTGGGAATCCTCTGCATCTCTAATTCCAGCTATAACAGGCACGGAAATGCTGGGCTCCAGTGCTGAGCAAGCCCAGTGGCACAAGATGGGAAATGTGGGACTTCAAATCAGCTAGCAACAACATCGGGCAGTGGAAGAAACCACTTAATTTTTAAGTCAGTCACAGCAAACTATTTAGAAAACTTCCAGATGTAATACTACATCCTGAAACTTCAAGAACTGTTTTTCAAACAAAACTGCTTGTCAAAGTCAACGCATTCTCTAGCTAGTCTGAATTTCTTGATTGCATTATGTATCACAGAAAAGAAAAAAAATTGCTAGAAAAATCCCACCAGGGTTAATGGTATACTGCTGCCTATGCTATGGTAATGCATTATAGCTTCCTTGCATGCCTTATTCAAGTTTTTCTGCATAAGCACAGAGATCACATAAAATGCATTTATTTTTTGACCTCTTAAGCCATTAAGTCTTTGGCAATGTTCTGAGATAACCAAGAGATCACACCATAAAAATTTTAAAATCAACAAAAAATTTTGCCACAAATTTCACCATAGTGTAGCTAGAGCCAACTCAGCCTAAATAGTATATGCATAGGAAACATACACCGATGGAATTGTTCATGCCAGTACAGTATACTGTGACTGATTTCTTTAAGAGCTATCCACTGCAGCCAAGTCCATCAAAGGCGTACGGTTCCTCTCAGCAGGGTGCTAAAGGCACCTGGGTGACAACAGGGCACCTGCTCCCCTGAGGGACAAGGCGCCCTTTGTCCCCAAGGCATCCTGGTTGCTTCCAGCAGATGACCGAAACACGGTGCTGCCGTGGGGCGCTGGCCTGCTGGGATCCAGGGAGCCTGGGTGGATGCAGGACCAAGCCGGGCCATTTTGGGAGCAGTAACAGCAGCAGCACTTTCTGTTACTGCCGCCTGAAACGAGCACTTCCCTCACCACCAAACTATTGCCACCTGATGATCCCCTTTTAGATATCCATTACGTTCGCTTCCTATTTTGTATGTGTAGAGCTACTGCTCACATTTGGATAAATCTGTGAAATCCAGAGGTTGTAATATCTTGTCCCTGATATTTGCTGTATTGGGCAACGTGTAGCCTCTGCTTAATTTTCTTATAAATATACACACAGAGAGTTCAGGGTGGAAATTTAAAAGCGAGCTGGCAAAGACCCAACTTCCCTCTCTCTTCCCATCCCAGAGGGGATTCAGCTTCATTCTTCGCATACCCTTGGAACAGCATTTACCCCTCCTCAGGACACCCGTGAGCTTAAATCCAGCCTGCCCAAGCAAGAGAAACCTGAGGATGGCTGAGGGGTGGCTGAGCATGTCGCATGCCCGGCTCTTGGTGTATGTGGCGGGGGGGATGACGGCTGCCAGAGCCGTGCTCAGTAACCAGATATGGTGGGGCAGGGGGCAGCGCATCTGCTGAAATGTCGCCGCAAAGCATGACCCACTGCAGCGCCTGGCTGCAGCTGCACCCCAAATCCAGCCCTGGCCAGGGCTGCTGGCCGTGGGGCTCACCCACCGCAGGGCTCACCCCCACGCAGGCAGGCACGGCCTCCATCAGCGTAGCGTAAGGCAGTTTCTTAAGCAGCGTGTTTGATCTTTTGGTCACAAAAACATCAGACCCGCGCAGGAATCCTGGCAGCGTGAGGACATGCTTTTTTGAGACACCATATATTTGATTTGTGGTGATGATTTAGCTGCCCTTATCCTCGCTGAGATCTTTAGCAAACCGCCCGTTGACCGAAGTCAAGCAGGACAAAGCAGTGAACGAGGCTGGAAGACTGGAAAAAATAGAGTCTGTCATGACAAAATCTAATGCAATAAAACCTCATCTCTACTTGGGACGTTCAGTTACCAGAGCAATGTAATAATATGAGCCAACATAAAAGACCAAGCCATGCACTGCCAATACTTTTATAAATGTTACCTCTGAACATACCCGTTCCTGCCCTGCTGTAAACTCGCTCCTTCTGGAGGGGTGTTAATCAGGAGAGAGTGGAGGGCCAGGGCAATCTGGTCATCTGGGCCACCCCTTGAAACCAGAATGCTTCCTCATGATAAGGAGACACTAACCGCTGGCACAGCAACAACCTGCTGTCAGGAAACGTTTAGATTTACCCTTGAAAAATGTGTCACGACAGATTTGGTAGTAGTGGAACAAAAAGCTGTCAGCAACTGATGCAATGCACCTCTGTCTTATCAGGAGGTTCCCCATGAAGTAAAGCAAGGAGGGGGACATCCACAGCTGCTTCTGTGCAAGCAATTAGGCTTCCCTGCAGTCCTCTGAGGGAGGCCAGATCTGCACGTCTTCCTCCTCCGTCCCTCACCAAACCGTGCACTCTTCCACTCATTCGCATTGTTGTGAAGCGTGGCCTAATATCTTTTCACAGATCCTTGTTTCTTAATTATCTTCATGGAACCATACAGGCCTTTTTTGCAATGGCAACATACTTTGGACCATGGTTCAGCAGAGTCATTGTGTCTGTGAAATGTATATATGCAAGAGGAATGCCTGTAAAGGTCACACTCCAACTTCAGAGTGGCTTCATTCCTTGAACAAGTCCTGTAGGATTAACATTAGGCAGGATTTTCCAAGGCTGCCGGCTAACAATGTTTGCATTTCCATTACATATCCTGCAGCAAAGTTTGTAACATGGATTCTTTTGTTATAGGGACAAGGGAGAGAAAGGCTCCAGGGGAAGCCTCCAGACAGCTTTAGCCAATTATTGCAAAGGAAAGCTCTGCCAAGACCTACAGAACTGTTTCTTATCTCACTTGTATCCTGCTTCTGGCCTCCATGGTTTTCCTGGTATGAACATTGCTGACCTATCCTGTCATCCTTTAGCCCACCTTCCAAGTATTTGTTGTATGCTTATTTCTTTCTTCAAGTGACATTTTAACTCATTGCAGCTTATCTGATGGATGAGAGGGAGGCGGAGAACAGATATTTGGCTCAAGCAGATGCAAGACCAGACATTTGATTTGCCTACAGGAGATCAAGCTCTAGACCTGTTACTGAAATCTCATTTCTGTGACACTACGGCAAGTTGGGCCAGTTGTGAGAGGAGCATAGACTGTTCAAGTAAATGATTCAACAAAACAATATTGTGAGTATAAAGGAGTATATATTAAAACCTAATTGTGTTCAAGGCTGCGACATGCAGAGCATTCATACTCATGTTCTTCTGTGGGTCTGCAAGCACACAGGTATATAGTTATTCCAACAGGATGGTTAGATTAATGACAAAACTCAGCAGCTACTGCTGAGCTTTTGTTCCCAAAGGTTATGCTTTGAAATCTCTAAATGTCACAACACAAGTGACCCAGCTTGCCACAGGGCTGGTGCTTCCATTAACTAGGAAATCTCTTAGGTAGTCAGTACTTCAAGCAAATTAAAAGCTTCTTTTTAAATGGTGAAACAAGAGTTAAGTACCAGTTTGAAAATGCTGACTTGATGTGACTACTTCAAAGCCACAGAGAAAAGTGGTGCAAAGTTAGGAACAGAACAGAGTTTTTGTGTAGCGCTCCCATGCTAGAGGTGGCTCAATCCTCTGGAACAAACCTACCATTAAACCACAGCTTTCCAAAATCACCTTCCACTGCTCTTCCCAAGACAGATATGTGACCTGCTCCTGGCCTAAAGTCAACTTCTAAGTATCCAGTTTTCCAGGCTGCAAACCAGGGGGGCTCAATTTCTAATTGCTGCTATCCTGCTTAATCTCACCTGCATGGTCTTGGCTTTGACCACAGGGCCCGTTGGTTCTAGTTTGACCACTTACTTAACAAAGACTGGCTGTTTCTGTAGTTAAATCAGCATTCATTTATGTACTGGTTTCTGTGATGCAGAAGTCACAAAAACCTTTAATTTCTGCTGAAAGACAAGAAACTGATGAATCATCAATGCACCTGTTTTGCAAATAAGGAGAGGCACAAGAAAGGCTTACAATAGGATTCAGAAGATGCATTTTGGCACCCACAATGAAACTTAGGCTGAGCAGATGCCAGCCTGCCTCTCTCATTTACGAGACATCTAAATACCACTGTCACACAGGAATACCATGGGCAGTGGTGCCCACAGAGCAGCCAGCTTATGGAGACTTAAGTGTCCAGACTGAGTGGGGACAAGGTGTCACGCAGCTGCTCCGGCGGGATTCAGAAAGGAGAGAGGTGCTGGTGAAGCCCTGGGTCACGCTTGTGCACACGCACTCCTAGCACAGACCAGAAGTGTTAGCCATGCCCACACAAGCAACTGGAGAGGGACAGGACTTGGCCATGGTCAAGTGGAAGCTCCCCAGCATGGTTTTGGTGAACGACAGCTAGACCCTTCTGTAAGAGGGCCCAAACTGGGTAAAATGATACTCCCTAACAGACTGTATGGAGGGAGGTATGCAGGAAAGATCAGTTGTACGGACTCAAGACTTGTTATGAACCTTGTTCCAGGCCTGGAAAGTGGGCCCTGGCTTGTTTTATTTACTGCAATAGGCGCAGCTATTAAGTTCTCTGCAAAGCACAGCAGTTACACTCCATTTCCCACTGGAGAAGCAGGGGGTGTTGGTAGTTAACACACCCATTCAAGAAGTAGGCATATTTTCCATGCTCTGCCTGAGGGATCCTTGTTGCCTTTGAAGATGTCTTGATGGGCAGCGACACTGGCTTTTAACATGAACTCTCCACTGCTCTAACTGGACTGTACTCACATTATGGGTGTGATATTATGCCTTTCTGTAAATGCACAAAATAAAGTGATAGCAACAAGAATATGCAACTAAGCCATTTCTTTTTAACTCTAGCCATTCATTTGGTTAGTGGTTTTATGCCTTGGCTGGGTAGCTTTTTCCCTGCCAAAGAGAACAGTAACTCTTGGTGCCAGTAAGAAGCATGAGCTAATGTTTGTACAGTGCCTACCAATGCAAGAGTGCTAAGTACTTAGAAGTGAAGCACATCTTATCACTCAAAGACCTGCATGCTGAATAGTTGACCCAGAGCCCAGACTGGGATGAATACTGACTCTGAAGAGGCTGAATATAGCTTTAAGCCATAACAGAAAAGAAGTCCAGTACAGACATATAAGTAACAATATGTAAAGCGTAACTAAACAGCAATACACATTTTTCAGAAAATGAAATGGAGCTTTCTCTATTTCAATACAAAGTAGTCCAGTTAGTCACATTTTCCTCTTGCATTAATTACTGGATGCAAGATGAGAAAATTCTTCAGTGTAGTCTTTTTTTTTTTTTTTTTTTTACAATATAAAACTCTTATATTA
>JAVJGJ010000037.1:33443804-33457266 GCA_035590215.1 Microhierax caerulescens
AAAATTCTTCAGTGTTGTCTTTTTTTTTTTTTTTTTTTTCCAATCTCAACCTCTTATAGTAGGATCTTAGTGCAAGTGACTCTGCAAACACCCCTGAAGACATTGATTGCCATGATGCAACACGGTGCCAGTCACTAGGGCAAAGTGAAGTGCAATCATGAGACTTCTGTATTATTTAAGCAGTATCTCAGTGAAGCCATGTGTATACCTGAGTGCTGTTCAGCTCTGATATCCTGGGTGTTCCCACTCCCCTGCTAGATGGCTGTGCTGCAGGGCTAGATTACTAGATTACTTCCCGATTGCCATAGCCCAGAGGTGGGGGCTGTTTAGGCTGTATGTACCCTCTGTACACTGACACAGAGGGTGAAATCCAGAGTAGTAAAAATTAGTTATCCAATAAATAAATAAAATAAAATAATAATAAAAAAAAGCAGGCCAGAGAAGACCATTTTGGTAGTGCATTTTCCCACCTCTAGTTACAATTCTCATCTTTCTGTAGTGGTAAAGAACTTTTTCCACCTAACACACATTTACAGAGTGCTTGTGTGAACCAAGAAGCCTGTCTTCAATCCTAGAAGTGATATTTAGATAGCTCACAACCAAGAGACAGGTAGGCAAATGCTTTCTGGGACCTCACACTAACACAGAGAGTGAGGCGGGAGCAGTGCCACAGCTGAAGCAAATTCATCGGCAGAAACTGGTTTCAAATAGCTGGTCAGATTGTCTATATGAATCTTTACTGTTCCCTTTGCAAAAAAACTGCTCAATGATGATCACCTACACTCAGTTGTATTTACTGCACGTGTGAACTTGCCCTTGCACAGAACTTGCTCCCAGAGCTTCAGGCACCGTCAGAGTCTGACCTGCTGCCCATGCTCTGCCCAACGGCTTCCTATGTGCTCCGTGAAGTCCAGCCAAGCCAGACCATGCTGGACCTCCAGAACCTGCTTGGCAGCGCTGACGTGGCCACGCACAGTTCAGGCTCCCTATGCACAACTGACTTAGATGGGGTTTTGTGTTTTTTTAACAGCTGGGGAAACTTCCAGCTTAAAGCAAACACTGAAAAACTTACCTTGCACCAAAAAGTGTTTGTTTCTGGCACGTGGGTTTTAGACCAGTGTAGAACTACGTGAGGCTAATTGCTTATAGAAAACAGGGGAGCATTTGAATGCACAGATTCACCTAAATACAATCTTTTAAATGTGAACATCTTTTGTTAATATCGGGAAGTAACCTTTTCTTTTCATAATCCATGTTTCACTTTTAAGAAAGGGAGTAAAGTCACAATCAACAGCACATCCTTAACACGTGAGTTATGTTCCATACTCTTCTTCCACAGGCTGAGACTTCAGGACACCGTGGGTGTCATTCCAGCTGTTGATCCAGTGGGAAGGTGACACCCAGACCATTGCCTTATTTGCAGTGACATCTACCGGCAAAAGCAATCGGCAAAGGGCCTCTTTTTCTATCAGAGGGTTTGTTCTGTCTTTGGCATTTCTCTTCTCTACATCTCGCTGCTCAGTTGTTCACAGTCAGTTCAACGTTTTAAATTACTGAATACAGTTTAGTCCGTTATTATCTTTTCAAACCCAATACCCCTGTCCTCAATCATTCCTCTGTCTCCAGAGTATATGTCAAAAGGGAAGGGTTTGTATCATCAGTACATTTGCTGGTGCATTTAAGAGTGCTGGGCATCTCCAGCATCCAGGAGACACAGTTTCTGCTGAGGTAGCATCATCTCAACACCGTACATTTAGCATTCCCACATGGCTGCCTAATGAGTGTGGCTATCCGTGACATCATCCACACACCAAAACAGAGGCCACTCTGGGCACAGGACCCTGTCTGCAGACTTCAAGAGGTTGGTGGAATCCAGTGCCATAGGACTCGACAGAATCTGCTGTGCTCTAGAGTCATGCTCCAGCTCTTCCTGTGTACTCTACGGTGTATGTGTGTATATGTACACATACATAACATGTGTATCGTATATTGTGTATTTACTTATAAACATATATACAGAGAGAATATATACATAGGTAGTTTAGTGTAGTTGCTAAATATTTTAGGAACAATACGTAGGAAAAGTAATTACATTAATACCATCAGACTGTGAGTACAGAAGAGAATATTTCAAGGATTTGCTCAGAACATCTGCTGAATATACCACATACCATGTTACAGCTACTGAAATAATGTTAATTAGTGAACAGTGTTTTGCTTTTATTTTGTCATATACAATTACTGCTCTGTATCATCCAGTTCAAAACTAATTTGGTCAAACGGGTTTGCTACAGCAGACATTCATGAAGGGCTTTGCTCCTCGTACAAAGGTCCCCTGGACCAGTCATGAAGATGAGCTAAGCTGCTTTGAGAAATTCAAGGTTTCTTTTAGGCATTGGGCCAACAGGCTGGAAGTTCTTTGGTTTGTCTCTGCAGACATTTTAAACAGACTTCAAAATTAATATGTTGTTGAATAGCAGAGTGCCATGACTCTTGTATTATTTAGTTTCATACAGCAGTAAGATATTGCTCTTATTTATAACTGTATTTGCAATTAAATAGGTAACAAATGCTCTATAAATAGTCTTCAGCAATTTTTGGATTGCTGTTGCCATCTGCAGGCCTGGGGACACAGGATTCTTTCAGCTATTCATACAGAAGTACCTATGCCTTCTACATAACAATGAGAGATTTAAAATTATTTTGGAATGTAAGTTTGGGTGCTGAGATTCTTAGTGATTTCCACGTTAACTGTTTATTCATGAAATCACAAACTACATAAGCAACTGGAGTTTAAACAGGACAAAGGGAAAACAGAAATCAAGAACAAACTCTGAAAAACACCAAGGATGACTGGGTTCCTTTTTTTCCTCAAAAATGTCAAAGTGCTGTTTTTCTAAACTTTTACTTTGAGAGCACATTTCTGTCTGGTTGTTCACAGAAGCGCATAAAAGAGAATAGCTGGGAACAAAATGTTGACACTTAAATGACTGGTGCTTTATTCAAAAAATCTTCAAATCAGACAGCAAAAAAATAAATCAGGTCTTCATAAAAAATACATTTAATCTGTCTGTTGCATGCAACCTGTGTGATTTACATCTGAAAAATGGAACTGTCATGAGCATCTGAAATTGTTCAGATTTATGTACTCAGGTATGTGGGTGAAATTTGGTCCAATAAAAGTGACACAGGAACTGGCTGTGCAGCACATCAGTACTGTTAAGGAGAGTCAGAGAACCTGTTTTCACACGACAATCCAGTACTCTCCTGTCAGAGACATTCCCTGTCCTTAAATACTGCTGCAAGAGAGAAGCCAGCACAGATCGGACATGCCAATGTTCCACCACAGTGAAAACATGCACTTGGCATGAATGATGGAGAGGTTGACAGAAACAGGAAATAAAACATTAATTTAGAAACGTTTTTGTTTAACCACTTCAGCATTACCTCCTGTCTCACAAAGACTGCAGACACCCAGAAAAGGCCATTTGTTCATGGAGTAAGTACTTAATGAATAAAAGGTATGAAAATAACAGCACCTAAGAGATTAAGTCATGGACCAAACCTCTATTAGTCTAGATCTGTACAAACAATAGCAAGACTTAATATGAAAAGTAAGCAGACTATCCATATGTTCAGAACATTGGAAATATAACACTACTGTATTTTTGTACGATGCTTTATGAGTTAAGGTTTTTATCCTAAGTCCTAAAGAGATGCCAGGGAAGAAGAATCAAAGAAAAATATGCACAGGCAAGCAATGGCAATTAAAAATAAAGAATGGAACAAACTCTTTACTCCACAGCTAAAACTACAAAGCAAGATCAAACTGTGTCGGGAACAACATATAACAGTTAGGTCAGTAGTCAGATGTAGTCCATCTAGCAGAGTGATAAAGGAGATTGTCACAATGCTTTTTTATACCAGTTGATAGACAAAAGAAAAAAAAAACCATTTCTAGATAATCATTCCTCTGGCATTCATACCTTCATGCTGAGGCTTCAATGTGAAGGTGCTCCAAGTCTCAATTATCTGCAACTTTTAACTCTGAAGGCTAGACAAGAATTATCTCTAGCCATCTACTACTTGCTGACCTAAAGCTCCTAGAATCTAAATCCCAAATTTCCTTTCCATTGTTTATTAAAAATGTATGACATATTTCTTTCTACTATGTTACTTTATTCATATGTCATATTCCACTTTTTTTCAGTAAATTTATTTTGAAATTGATTATTTGGAAGACTTGTTTTTTCTTCTGGAACTGATTCTTTGACTTCTTTAAGGTCCCAGTTCACACCTGGAAGGCCACCGAAGTCCTGTTTGCTAAAGCAACAGAGAGACAAATCTCTGCAGGGGCAGAGAAAGCACACGTTGGTAGCAAGTGGATGTACAGCAGCAAACAGGTACCTGCCTGACCTTCAGCCCACTGTACTCCAGAAGGAAAGACAGATTCTTCCCAGCGGGGGATTTGCTGACATGAAGACATTTCCCAGCTGATGTTAAACTCTGTCTTTGTAACACGAAGGACATCATGAGCGTGACTGGCAGAGGCTATAAACACAGCAGAGCACACTGCTTCCGTCCCGCACCAGCACCAGCAGAGCTGACCCCAAGGCTCTACTGCAGTTTAGTTCTGAGAATAGTTTATGGGTGACCAACCATCCAGCTGCACACAATTCTTGACAGCTACTATTTTCAGGAGATACCCTATACGTTTTTTGGTCACTGAGCATTTCATTCCTCTTAGCATAAAGGCTCCAAGTGTGTCAGAGGATAAAGAGTTGATCAAAGAGACCTGCAGCTAGGGGGTGATGACATATTTTAGCCTTGTTTGCTTTAGTCATCTTAGTACAGCATGGAACCCACACTTGAGATTTAATTCCCTGGGAGCATGTCATGTAGTCTGGCTGAGATTCAGAGCAGCATACAGTAAATCAGTGACTGAGGATGCAATCAAGTGCTCAGTGCTGAGACCGGGTCCATGCTCTCACCTCATAGTTGCAGCAGATGGATAATCTGGGAAGCTGTTCCCAAAGGATTTCAGGCAACCGCGCATTTCTATTCTTTTTCAGATGCCACCACTAGCTTTCAGTACCATGCTAGGTTAATCTAATGTGAACACAGCATCTCCCTATTAGAATTACTGTGAATGACATCTTCTAAAACTTACTTGTATAACTCTGTAAAAACAGTCATTAGTTCAAAGAAGCGCTATCAGAAATTTTATGTACAAATGATTGCAAGTATTACCACTGCCAAAGACATTTTACTTGAGAGATAATAAAGATACCTAACACTACAGTAGCCAAATATAGACTTCAAATGAAGGGTGACAATTTTTTGCAAAACTTGAGCTGAAGGCACTAGTTATAAAACTGCAGCTTTCTCTGTAAAACTTTAATCTCTTCAATAGAAAATACAGGACACATTCATAAAATCCATTTTTTATTTTGCTAAAGTCCTTATAAATATCAAAGCACTGGATCAACTCCACTGTTTTCAATATGTAAAAAAACATGTAAAACTTTTGTTTCTGATACAAAGCAGTAGCCTTATTACTTTCTTTTCTGAGGCAAACAAACTTTATAACCTTCATGCAATCTGTAAACATTTTGTCCACATTCTGCAGCTACTCACATGACAGGGAATCATCAGATCCAACACTAAGTCTAAAAAAGGGTATGAAAACACGCAACACACTTCTGCTCTCTCCATGCACACTTTCCAGATGTCCTCATTCAGAAAGAACCAACCTGAGGTCTTTTCAGCTGCATTCTTCTCCCTATGCCAGAAAACAAAAAGTGCCTACAAGTTTTTCCCCTTTGGTTAATACTTGTACTTACTGCCACTGCCAAATGTCTTTTATTTCTCACATGGTCTACTGTGTTCTTTCCTTCAGAAAACATTCAGAAGGCATCGAGAGGCCTTGCAGTAATAGTAGCTATATTTTGGGGAGGGGAAAACAAACAAAAAATCCCCCTACCTTAAACTAAGCTAAATATCTATGTCTCTATGTCTAATTTATTCAGTTATAAGAAAGTATATAAAGTAAATCCTGATTGTGATTTCCCTCATGTTTGTCCATCTAAGATCAAAAGCCCTGTTGAGGTAAAAGGCACAGCCTAGAAAACCTATTAAAACCCCCAGATTCATGGAGAGCAGTCATCAAAGATGAGCCAGTCAGAAGTACTACAGAGATTGCTGGTAGGTGCTGCCCATGTAACCTCTAGCTGTCTCTTCCAGGTACCACTGGTTTTCACTACCTAGTTCTCACAGTCTGAGGGTAAACCTAATCCTATACTAAGCTATATCCTATAGCAAGTTCATTAAAAACAATAAAAATAATTTTTGTGTAAAACAAGCGATTACATTCAGATAACAAAAGCTCCTGAGAGAAACACATGCTCAAGTCAATTCATAAAGCCAGGCATTTCAATGCATCGCTATTGAGAGCTGACCTTTTATTAGATTTTGACTTGATTCTGATGTCTTTGGCTTGCTCTAACTGCTGTCTTTGGTCTTGGAATATAAGTGCAACCACACAAGTTCAGCTATGGCAGCAGAACGTCAGCCAGTACCTAGGAGACACTACACACCTGAGTAGTGCTGTGCTCCACTGCAAGAGGTGAGGTATACGGCATGTGTTCCATTCACACTGCAGCGGGCAACGCGTCTAAGCACAAAACAGGCTGGAGCAAGAGCTACCTCTGCCTCCTGAGTTTAAGTGGTAGGAGCCCGATGCCCCATGGATATAGTGTTACAGTCCCTTACTGTTCACCAACTGCAACAGACTGGATTTAGGAACAAACGGTTCCCTCTGTGCCCTTCCACCTTGCTGTTTTCAGGTTTCAGGAAAATTTCCCCACTATACATAGTGGAATTCAGGAATACCTAATCCATCTGCCATGATCCTGCAATATACAAAATCCTTACTATTTGCTTTAAAGAAAAAAATCAATCAGCACATCATTACTGCTATGAAGCAGTCAGAATAACAGGATCATATGAATAATCTTGTTTTACTTAAACCCTGTTAGTCATTACTGCTTGCTGTAGGAAGATAAGCGTGTTATTGCAGAAGTCACCAACGAAATTATATCAGCCTTAAAATATTTTTTTCTTCAGAATTACAGTGTGAAGTCTAATACAGAAGCTAAATGTTGTGTTAGAGACCAGGAGAATAATCTCAGAACATCCTTCACCGACATAGATATCAGGGATCCTGTTCAGTAATTTGGTGGCAAATTCTGGACAACTCCTCCACCACACCTTACCCCTGCGATCAGCACTGCCAGCTCTGTGCATCCAACCCTAGTGCCTCAACGCTCCCAAACCAACGCACTCAAACACAGTCAGACCCCTTAACGCTGATGAACCTGCAACAACCCAGGACACACTCCTCTGTCAGAAATGACTGCATGGTAACCAGTAATAAAACACCTATTTGTTAAAACAACTCACAAAACAAACAAACAGAAAAAAAAAATAATAACAAAGTATATTAACTATTAAAATTAATTCAGCCTTTGGTTTCAGAGGGAGACTACTCTGGCTTTACTCTAATTTCTTCTGACTTCTCGACCCTTTAAGGGCTGGGGAGGCCGGTAGTTTCTCAGCAAGCAGCAGGCGACCTCATCCTCAGCAGTGCTCAGGAGGCTGCGGAATTTGGCTAGCTGCAATCAAAAGAGACATACAAGTCAGCAGAAAACCCTCACACCATACCAATGAAAAATGTAGCATGTAGTATATATTAAAGCTACTTGTCACCTTTTTTTCGGCCAGGAAGAATGGAACTGTATTTTTCTATGGCATGTGGCAAATGACAATTTCACCATTTCTGTCCTTGCAAATGAAAACGTCGGCTACTGAGAAAAATCTCCCAAAATATGTGTATGAACAAAACTCTGCTTAAGGGCTATTTGTTTCCTATACTCACACTTCATCTTCTATAACCTGATCTAAACCAGGGATTTTTATATTTTTTAGTTTGATTTTATAGTTTGGAGATTCTGGAACGTTTCATGCACAAAATTAGATTTCTCAAGTACACCTGTGTCCATCTTCTTGTTTAAATAGTATATTTACAATTAACCTGGAATGGTAGGTGTGGTGGTATAGAAAGCTTCTGAAATTAGCACTTTTCATATATTAAACATATCTGTATTCAGACCAGGAGAGAGAGATTCCAAATTTTTCCCTTGTAAAGACACGGAACCAGAAGTTATTCGTACCTCGGCATAAACTTCTCTGCTTAAGCTGATCTCAGCAGAAACCCACATCAAAGCTCCACGTCTAAACCTTGGGAAATCTGAGTCTGATTTCTGGCCTGAAGTTTAGTATTTGGTCTAATTTCTAATATTTCTAATATTTACTATTTCTATAGACCACCTTACTTCTCCTCTAGGTTACCAAAGGTAGGACAGAACAAAAATCATTCCATTACAATAAAGCATTTACTTGTATGGCACATGGCTTCTTAACTGTATTAAGAGCAAAAAAAAGTCAATACTATCTTACTTCACTCCATTCTAAAGCTGACATTTGTAATTCAGGCTTCCTGTGAGTTTCTAAAAACTTAAAATTTAGTTTTAATTTCTTTTAACCTGAAAAGTTAAAAGTGCACCAAAAAGTAGGTAGTAAACTGTAAAGCCTGGAAGAAATACAAACTGGTGAAATAAAATTAAATAGCAAACCAGCATCAGTCATAGTAATGACTGATCAGTCACAATGGTGGACATTACTGGAAACAAATACGTTTAGCTACATGCAAGCTTATAAGAATGAAGCACAGTTATACTTTAAGATATAGCTACAGTCTGTGTAAGACAACTACGAAAGAACCACTGTATTTGACATTGTTTCTGACAACATATTCTCTGAACCTGTTACACATGGGTGTTTGCATACAGTATTTCACATTTTATAATATATTAATTATAGATTAGCCCAAATAAGAACATTTTAAGCTGAACAATGTCTTGTCTTTGGGAAGCTGGTATCTTAAACCAAATTTTCAATCCTAGATCCATATGCATTGCAGTGAATCTTACACAGGCAGACTGAGGGGAGGGGGGGAGAGATACAAATGAGAAAAATGCACACGTTGAGCAAATACACGACTTAAATCAGTTACAAACAGAATCTGAGGTTTCCTGACCAACAGGCATCCCATTCAGTGAGCCATCAACATTGTGCACAAAGACGTCACCATTTCTGCTGAGTATGTGGCCCAGGGTATTGAATTTTCTGAGGTATTTGTAATACTGACCATGAATGAGACAAACGCTGTGGTGCAAAAATCTTAACGGTTGCAGCGTGCCCAGAATATCAATAACATGTTGCAGGTGACGTATTTATCAACATCCGATATCAGAAGGTATAATTTGACATAACTTCAGTGACTCCAGCGGGAAAAGCTCTTTATACCCGAGATGATGAGCCCACTGGGTGTCACTGTTGCAACATTAATATATAGCATGAAGCTTAATTTAACAAGAAATGTAAGTAGACTATGTGGTATCACACTTTTCCTAAGATATCCTAACATAAAAAACAACTTATTACCATTGTATTTGCTTTTCATGATTCTAGGAAATTCACCAAGTTTTACATCTGTGGTATGAAGAAGGAATTTACTAGTGATCTGCCAAAAAAAATGCCAGAGGAGAGGATTGAGCAGGATATGCAAATGATGGAAGCAAATGGAATTCCAGGATTTCTGAGTGTCACCAGAACCCTTTTTTCCGTAAGTTCCTTGTGGGTTATTTTTAATATTTAATTTTTAAAGTATGCAGATTCTTTTTAAAAAATAGGTAATAAATAGCTGTTAGGCAAAGAAAAGCAACTAGTCAGGATACATTTTATAGACTTATTTTGTCCTTTGAAAAATTGATAAAGTATGCAATGCCAAGGTCTGCAAAAAAATTTATATGTTTGGGTGGCATTTCCAGTTTCAAGTCTTACAAAAGCAACATTTTTACAGCAGTGAAAAATCAAAAATACCTGTTCCGAGCAAACACTTATGGGCTCTCTCAGAACAATCCAGATGACACTCTCAAGAAGAGGTGGAACAGTGAGAGAGCCAAAGTAAGTCCAGTAGTCCAGGGACTTGGGAAGCAGACAGCTAGGATCAAAGTTTGTGAACAGTGCTTTTTTACCCTGGAAAGAAAAAAAAAATAGCTTGCTGAGATTCTAGATTAGATACATTTATGAATTTATTACTTACACAAAATTTTGTTTTTTTTTAAAAAAAGACAATACTATTTAAAAGGAAGATGCTAAGATAAACCATGCCAAAGGAAGTAGAGATTGTGCCAGGATGCTGGCAGCATCCTGGGTGAGCCAGTGCCCTTCTGATGAGGTCCTGCCTCTTGGGACAGCTTTGCTGCTGCTACCCTGGATGCCAGCAGGACACCATCAAAGGTGCCATGTTAGTGTAGGCTCCCCATAGTCACAAGTGACCATGAGATGCAAGTTGGAGGGAGAGGTGAGATGATGTGAAGATGCCCACAAGCTACTGCCAGCTGCTCCCCTACTCACTTCCCCCAGACCCACAGGTTACTTCTCCCTGTTCCAGCTACCAGGCCAGAGATGCCTGGACAAAACATGATATTGTGAGTCAGCTGATGTCTCTCATAGAAACAATAGCTTCTCACCTTGTACCTCAGCAAAACAGGGGAGGAAACCTTTCCTTCATCTTTTTCACAACTTCCCATAAAATAGGTTCTTCCCCTGTTATTATTCTCACAGCAAGAGATTTGTCAGAGTCCAGGTTCTATGAGGTATTAGCCTTTTCCTCTGATCTCTCACTGTATAAAAACTATTCTTTGTCTCCTTAGTTTTCAACTTTACTTAACAAGAATGTGCCTAAACTGGCCCAAATCAGAGTTAGATATGGACAGCTAAGAAACTAGGGATTAGGGAACATGAAGCAGCCAGGTTACCAAAAAAACCAAAACAACAAAAGCAACCACCAGTATTAGTATTCTTTAGAAGCATTTGTTCACCTTGATTCTGATGGTGTCCAAGCGGTCAGTAATCTTATTCAGCTGAGGGTTGCATTCACCAATCTATTAACACCAGATAAAAAAGAAATAGTTGAGCTCCAGAGAAAAATAACAAAAATAAATAATGAAAAACAAATGTGTAATGAAACAGTTTTATATAACTTTACTGAAATAATAGCTGACTTAAAACCTGATAGATTTTGTGAGTGTGAGCCTGTGACTAGCTGGACCTTAGAAACAGCACTAGTCATAAAGAAGATCCACTCCCCTGCTGACAGTATTTATTCTGGCTACTCACAGTAATTATTTCAACTACAAAAGACCCACAAACTTCACAGTGCAGGGGAACAAAAGCAATTCATTTTTCAAGTTTTATATGCAGGATATTAAAAGTTGCAGGCATATACCTGAAAATTAAATTGTTTAAAACAGTCACAATATCATTCTTACCTAGCCCAATCAGAATCTGTGTGCTAATAAATCCAGCGGAATTTCCCTTGAATCATTGTAATGCAAACTGGAAAGACAGAATTACTGAAGTGGTTCTTTGCAACTGCTGCACGTAACGGCTCCCTGTGCTCAGGAAGACGTGGCATCCAGGCAGAAACCACAGATTTGACCAAAGCCCTATCTTTTGTCATGGATTGTGTGAATTCCTCATCATACAGAAGTCAGTGAAGCTGTTGCAAGAGTTTAATTTAATCTTGTAACAGGTACAGAAGGCAAAGAGGTGTATAACAACTTCAAGGAAATTCTCCAGTTTCTGATTTTTGGGCATTTTTTTAATTATTATTTTTCAGGAGAAACTACCAGGTCAGAAACAAACCATTAAAGAAGCATTCAAATAAAATCATATCACCTTTCTAAAGAAACCTGTTAGTCAAATACAAGGGGCAGCGGAATTAAGTTCCACATCTTATGTAGTACAGGAGTGCAGGCTAGACAAACTTGAAGAGTCTCACTGTCTTGAAAATCTATTAATCTGATATTTTTAATCTTCAAGGAAGCACAGTTTTCTATATTAGCAAGTAAACAGTATGAAGGAAACAGTATAATTTAATGCCCATATAAAACAAGTATCTCTTTAGCAGCACTTATACCAACCACTGCCATTATCCTTTAGGACTCATAATGCAGATTTATTGGGAGGGCTGAGGCATTCTTTTCTTACCTGCAGAAATACAGCCATGACTGCTAATCCATCTGACTGACGAGCTGCCTCAACGAAACTGGAATACTTCTCCGAGTTCCAATGGACCACGTGAAGCTGGAAAGCAAGAAACACAGACAGCATCAACTCCCGCTGAACAAAAATAGTCACAAATTAATACTACAACTTTACTGGTATTGATACTCTACTTCGCTTTTTTGTATTCAGAGCCATTCATTTTTCTAAATGCAAATACTTCATTAAATCAGTAAATATGTAGTTCACACAAATGGCAAAAGCATTTCCAGTGACTGGGATTATTCAAAACTGAGCAGTGATCAGCACACCACAGTGCCTGGCAAATCGCTCTTGGGTCCCCAGATTTTCAACAGAGAAGCTAAAACAAGATGTCTAATGGTTATATAACTAAAGCTTTTAAATCCATTTTAGTACAGCTGATTTTTAAAAGTGATTGAAAATCGTGAGGATGCCATTAGTATTTTGCTCCTCTTTTTCTTTAATCAAGCTTTCAGGAGCATCAATCAGCCACATAAATAGCTAGAAAACAGGCAGAGGAACACAATTAAACTTGCACTGACCCCTTTTCCCTCATTTAGTTTAAGCTGAACATCAGATCTCATATTTGAGTCTGTCCAAATGTCATTTTCTATGATTACCAGTAGTCTGGCAATTACAAGCAGCCTGATTATCTCAGGTTTGAGGATTTGCATTTCCAACATGCTATTCTGGAACTGTCCTGTGGTAGTTGCTTAAGCAGCTTAAAGAGGCCACCTAGCCAGGTGGGGAAAGGAAAAGCCCATGTTGTCTACCCCCATACCACCTCAGTCCCTCCTGCTAAGCCAGGTTTCCTAAATCCTGGCCACGCTCCACAGCGGGAGCTCCTGGTTCTCGGGAAGCGCCAGGACATCCCAGCCTTGAGCAACGGTCCGACCGCCAAACTGGAGAGAGCACAAACACACAGCGCTTAAGACTAAGTACTTCACAAACATTCATTACTCTCACAAATCCTCAGTGCGTTAGTAAATCTTATTTCCCATAGTTTTTAGATAAGGAAAGAGAGGCTAAGAAGCAGGGCATGAGACTGGCTTTTCTAAAATTGGTGACCATCTTTTCAGACTTTGAACTTTACTCTTTAGGAACGCTTGAAAGCAGCTGCACTGAATTACTTAAACTGGGATGAACCCCTGGAAAAAAAAAAAAAAAAAAAAGAAGAAAAAAAAAAAAGCCTTCCTTTCACAAAACAGCACTACAGGATCTCTAAAGTAAAAGCAATCTAGGACAGCGG
>JAVJGJ010000037.1:33474649-33491637 GCA_035590215.1 Microhierax caerulescens
TCTCCTGTGGAAATGACACCATGCTGGAGCAGGGGAAGGGTGTGAGGAGCGTTCCTTCTGAGGGGGAAGGAAAGCAGAGACAACATGATGAACCCCGTTCCCTGTCCCCCTGTGCTGCCAGAGGGGGAGGAGGTAGAGAAAATCAGGAGTGAAGTTGGTCCCGAGAAGGGAGGCGTGGGAGGAAGGTGTTTTTAAGATTTGGCTTTATTTATCATTACCTTACTCTGATTTGATTGGTAATAAATTAATTTTTTCCCCAAGACAAGTTTGTTTTGCATATGACAGTAACTGGTTGATTTTCCTGTCTTTCTCTCAACCCACAAGCCTTTTGTTGTATTTTTTTCCCCTGTCCAGTTGAGGAGGGGGAATGATAGAATGGCTTTGGTGTGCACCTGGTGTGCAGCCAAGGGCAACCCACCACACAAATGAAGGAAGAAACCTTTCCTGGAACTCCACTACAGCTGAGAAGCTGAGGGCAGTGTAACAGGGCTTGGCTTTTGTTTTCTCTGTGTTCTGTTTCTGGATCACTGTGGGCTTCATGTTTAACAGCTTTCATAATTTCCAGTTTATTAGAACATTAGTATCACATGACTAGAAGATGTCATTAAGCAACAGATAAATCCACTAAAAAGGTATTTTGGAAGATATGGATGCAATACTGGCTGTATAAGTTGTACAAAAATGGTGTAATTGTGCATGCTAATTGAATTTTTCTTAAAAATACTAATGTGGGTTTTTTTTTTACTTCCCAGCTAAACATTAGAAATGCTGAGAAAGTTAGCACAATAAATAAAGCATTTGCAGAAGTTCAGAAAGAAATACAGCAGCTATCAAAAGGCACTGCAGCAGAACCTCAGAAGAATGATCAGGTAATTTTCCTTTGTAAAAATCTGTGGGGGGAAATGAATGTGCATGTTCAAAGCATTATATTATGGCTCTAAGACTACATGCAATTCATGCAGTTGCTTTAAAGCTATAAACCCAGCTTTATTAATTTGTGTTGTAATGTTGCAATCTGGTTCGCAAATTCAAGTGCTACATAACTACTAAAGTAAAGAGAAGAGGGAGGGCAGCCAAGCCAGAGCATGCTTCCAAAACATATTTTTAAATTATGTTCTAGCTGGTTTTTAATTCATTTTTTTTCAAGTCAGTTCCAGTTCTTTGAGACTTATGTCTTAACATGAAGAGACATAGAAAGTAAAGATGAACCTTGTTGTTCCCTACCTGAAGCATCTGATAGTGTTTTGAACCAAATAGTTCTGCCTTTTCTCGTTCCTAATTCCTAAACCTTCATATTCCCCCATCGGAAGTAGCAACACCTGCAACAGCAATTGCTGTGCTGGAGCTCTCGCCTGTGCACTTCAGGTTCAAGACAGCGTTTCACTTGTCTTCCTTTGTCTAGTCTTAAACAGGGCTACGTGCAGTTTTGCGCAAGAAATAATTCACAGAGTGTAATTGCAGGCAAGCTCCTCCATATAAACTCTTTATGCTGACTCTTTCTGATGCTCTGGGCATGGCTTGGGGGAGAGAGAAAGCAGTGGGCTAGGATGAGGTACAGATGAAGCCATCCTGGCTGCTGGCGAAGTGGACGTGAATTTTGTGTTCTTTACTGTGCCTGGAGCGATCAAGTTTCTGTATAGCTGGGAGCAACAAAACAGATGTCAGATACCTTAAGGAGAGGCTGAGGGGTAAAATGAAACGGGTGACAGTGCTGCCAGGGCAGGATGAGGCCAAGCAAGGGGTTCAAGGCAGTTGGTGCCAGCTGACCTGTCCCTGCTGGCTTGCTATTGCATGCAGCCAGGAATTCGGACTATACCACTGCTTCTGTGCTAGCAGGGCTGTACGTGATCATGCAGGCTGTAATAGTATTTTCTCTGAAGTTGCAGAAGTGTTGTCAAGAGCACTTCCGAACTAGAAGCCAAGCCTATTTCCATTTGGCCATGTATGTTACATTACTGGCGTGATGCTTTGTCTTTGTCCTGCAGCATAAAGTATTGTGCTGCTTATCTGTCAAGTTCAGTGAATCCTGTAATCCCCCAAATCACTCAATTATGACCGAAAAATTAGTCTAAATCAAATATACAAAGACAAACTAATCTTCTATAGACAATGGGTGTTTACTACTGGAGCTTTTTTCCAAGCAGAGTAAAAATAAATTGCTTTCTACTTTAAACTGAAACTTGTTTTTTTTCAGGTTTCCACAAACCTGGAAGAGGAACCGGCAAACGTGGATGCTGCCACAAACCTATTATCTCAGTTGTAATACATAATGGACAATGAAGGGATTACAAGAAATGAAGACCACAGATACCAATGGCTTTGTTTGTACAATTTTATTAAAAAAATCTTGTTAATATACAAGTATTGGCACACTTTAATACAAACTACAAACAGACCTTTCCTATCATCTAGGAAAGTGGAATGTCAGAAGTCAGTGTGAGAAACTTAAAGTGCTAAAACAGAAGGCACTTCACAAAATTGGTTCACTGAAACAATTTAGCATAACTCAAGTTGACATCCTTCACTTTTCAGCTTGGCAGTGAAAGCTTCAAAACTGATTGAAAGGTTAAAGACAAAAAATATAGAAAGCTTCTTGGCAGTAAAGCTTCAAAGAAAATGCTGTTAACTGTGAGCAAGAAGCCTAATAATTTTTTTTTAAATGGTCAAAAGGTTATAAAGCATTTTCACTTCTCTTACCAAAGGAAACTCCAAATAATTGGATTACACAGAAAACACTCGGATGAAAAAACGTGCTAGAATTTTTTATAAAAGCCCTTTTTTCTGGTTGTTGAATTTGTTTTGTGAAGTCGTTAAAGGAAGCAAAGGAAATATACTCCCAGAGTCAGTGAACTAAGAAGTTATACATTCAGTATGCAAATACTTAGGTTATGAAGAAGTCTAGAATGTTATAGTTAGAGGTAGATAAGTAGTCTGGTTGATACAATATCTAATAATTTAGTATCTGCACATCAAAGAGATCACAGACTCCTTCATTATCATCCAGGTTAAAGTTGTAGTCATCTCCGGGAGTAGGAGAGAGTCGTAAGAGAGGAAAAACTGTAAAGCAGGAATAGTTTAGTTTAAATTAAAACACTTTTTGGAATATCAGCCCTATCTCATAATTCAGTATGTTTGTCATCACCAGTATCAGGGTTAGTCTTAATAATTAAACCAGCCTTTATAATCTGACAAGCATACTAAGATACATACTGTGAATACCTGTATTGCCTTCAAACTAAGGCAAAGAGAGTGACAGGTCTACATTTTTTTCTTAGCATTTTAAATGAATTTGCTAGAATAGAATGATAGCTGTGGAATACGGACTTAATTTCTCCTTCTGCAGCAAAGAAGCTCCTGAGCAGCTTTTGAGACTTTATCAGAAGGCCATAATTTTTATTTATATTTCTATATTGCATATGTCAGCCTTCAAATATTTATCAGTTTAAGGAAGCTACCATTATCCTTATTTTACAGATGAAAAATAGAGGCTAGCAGTTTCTTTGTGTGATGGATTTCAAGCTGTCTTTGGGGAGGAAATGCAAGATAACTCTCTGCTCTCATGCTGCACCTCAGGAACAACACTAACCTAGTACCTTCTAAAAGCAGAGACTTTCCATTTTAGCTACGTACTGGCACACTCACATAATCCCATCTTGCCCCTCAGATCTTATACTTCCATGGGGTTTTTTTTTGGGTAAGCCCTGAGGCTGTCTGCTTGAAGGGCAGATACAGGCTGCATACAGAGCACAGGGCAAGAGGAACAACCTCAGCCAAGTTCACCTGGCACCAGTGAGACAGAGCAGAGAGGCAGGGAGCATGTGAACTTACTAGCTGTGGCTCAGCTCTGCATTTTTGGCCACTGAGGCGCAAGAGCAGAAATGGGTGACATTTGTCTGTTCTGTTAGTGTACCACAGCTGGTCATGTATCAGTCTGCATGCAGGCATGTATATGTTCTGAAATGTTTACTGAAAGCACCTGCAGGAAGCCTTAGGCAGAACAGAATTAAACCAGGTATTATTTTTTTTAAGGCAGCACTCTAGTTATCAGCCTGTTCTTTGTTCCTGACTTAAGGACTGGTGGGTTACTCATGCATGTAAGTATTTGCTGGATTAAAGCTTTCATATTTTGATTGTTAAATAAAACTGTTGCAGGGAATGGAAAGGGGAGCAAAGACAAGAATGACAAAGATAGAGAAGGCAGTACAGGGGAAAGAAGTAGGTTCATACTGACTCTTGGCATCAGATTTAACATACACCCTACTAAGAGTGCTGTTCACACAAAACCCATGCTGCTACTTGTGATTATAGAAAAGTAAAGATGCTAAATACTTACCATCAGATGACATCAGTTCATCAATAATATCCCCACTGATATTTCCTATGAAAGACATAAGCATGTGTTTATGGGACCCAACATATATTCTCTGCATTAAAACACTGAATTACAAAGCATAGTATGGCTCATGCAGTGTAGAAGCTGTACAGATAGCATGCCATATATATGTAAAATATACTCATCTTTGTATCCCTCAGTTTTTCCTGATACATTTCTCACACCGATCCCTTATAACCCTAGAGCCATGTACAACATGAAGTTTATTTGGTGGCAGAGACGAGTATTTGCTCAAAACAAGTTTGCTACGCAGAGCTGGCTCAATGGCTTCATTAGGAGATAAACAGAGGCCTGTCGTTTCCTCTGTGTAACCCATCGGTAACGTGGTCACAAAGAAGGGCTCAGGAAACTAATAAAAACAATTAAGCATAACTACTGCTTCCTACCTGCGGGTTCTTCCATCTTTGCTACGTCGAATGAGTTTGGCTTGAGAATGCAGTTAACATCGAGGGGCAGCAAGCCCTGGTAGTCATTTGAACTAGCTGTAGCTTGGGCGACATCTCCTGGAAGGCTGGGGTACAACACCGACTCTGGAAGGCTGGAGAAGGGAGCTGCTGGGGTTGTACCGTCCTGCTGCATGCTGCCGGCTGCAAAGGCAGAAAGGCACGTTACAGTCTGCTACGGTAAAGGGGAACACGGAACGCCCGCACCCAGCTTTGTCTTTTGAGGAGAACGTGCCCAGTGTCCGGGAGGAGGTGAAAGGCGTCTTCCCCCTTCTGAAGTCACAGGCACAATTTAATCAGGACCCCTCAGACATGCAGTCTGTAACACCAACAGCTTTTTCTTAGACCTTTTCCTATTACCTCACTATTGTTATGGAAAAAATACCTGATATTCAGGCAGTCTCTCACTGTGGCTCTGTGGAAGAAGGAAGTGACCTTGTGGCACAAAAGCTGTTATCTGTCCCATTACAAGGTACATGTTCAAATCATATCCTGTCAGAGGCTGGTTTCGTCCCACGCTGCAATCTGAGAGCGCCTCAGTAGAACTAACAGGATCCCACCCAGAACCTGCTCAGGATGAGAAGCTAAGGTACAAGGGAAGAATCTGTTTCACCAGAGAGAAGAGGAGGCTTCTCTGTTAACTTCCTGAGAACTGTGAGTAAGCCCTTGGGGTAGTTTCTTAACACAGGCGCTCACTATGCAAATTCTTGATCTTTCCTTTACCTACTACCTTTTCTAACAGTTTCTTCTTACCCTCCAGTTCCCTTCCTCCCCCACCCATCTGAGGCAGGACCCACCTGACGGCGTGTCTGCACCTGATGTTTGCGGTAACTCTTGTCCTTGGTTCGGATCATGTTGTTCTGGTGGATTCTGAGGAGCCGCAGCAGGTTTAAGGGGAGTAACTGGAGCTGCAGGTTGAGATGGGGGCTGTGCAAGGTCGTCGGGCGGAGGAACTGGAAACACCATGGGCTTGGAGGAGCTCGATTCCTTATTTATAAGCAGCACATGGATAGGTCCTGAACTACTTTTAAGATTGATCTGGTATTTCTTCTGTCCATTCTGTCCCTGTGAAGGTGGTATATTATGAAAGTTACTGTTCCTTGAGAACTTGGAACTTTACAAAATTTAACAGTAACTGCATAGTTATTTCCCACAGAAAGCAATTAAGATTTTTGAACCTAATTCTCAAACTGATGCAGAAGATAAATACAGAGCTCTTCTAGTCAGATCACCAGGAAGAGCTGACAACTGGCACAAACTTGCCAAACCATACTCAGGAAAAAAACCAAGAGTACTTAAAACAAACACGTCATCTAATAAAAACCCACAAGCCGTATCACAAACCTGTAATGTATTTACCTGACCAGAAGACAGCTACAGAGGACACAAATATCCGATTCCTCAAAGTGCTTAACTAAATCAAAGTTACATGAGACTTACAGAGGGCTACCTCTTAAATGACAAGTTCAGAATGATCCTGGTTGGGATCAAGCATCCTATAAAACATTTGGATATCTTACCCATACTCAGTAACAGTGGATCACAAGTCAGTGGAAACAATTTCTTGGCTGATTTGCCAGGCCTTCTTTCGGCAAGTTACTTAATACAACTGGGACTAGTTTCCTCTAGCCCAGTCTCAATGAGACCACTGACTCTGCAGTGGCTAATTCAGCAAACAAGTTTTCAGCAAGTAAGTTCTAGGAAAAACATGAGCATGAGAAAAGAGGGAAAGAAGCCTCAGGGCAGGGGAACCAAAGCAAAAACATCCAGTTTGAACTCGGCGCTGAAGACCTCGACAAAAAGTCAAAAAAAACCCAAATGCCCAACACATCACAGCAGCTAACTTTGGTCCCACAGAGAACCTTACCATTGACAGAACTGATTTCAGCAGAGATGGACAAAGATAGTACCACTGATAAGCTTCACAGTTCTAGCTCTGGATGCTTCTAAAATATTAGACTGTGCTTAGCCTCACTTAAAAATAGCTTGTGAAACCTCTCAGGTGAATTTCAGCCTTCTGCAAGCATAGTGGCTATCATGCTTTATACAATGCCCTCTCCTAGCTATGTAAGCCCTGTTTAAAACAGAGCACTGCAACAACAACAACACAAACTGAAGATGGACAGAGGTAAGTAATTTTGCCTCCTATTTTAATCTTGCCCATTTAAGCCTTTCGCCTAAAGTGAGACTGCAGTTTGTTTCTCTATCCAGTCTTGTACTACAAGACTAAATGTAAAACCTACAACTAAATCTAAAAGGCCTTTTCATAAGGTATCTGTTTTAACAATACAAATTTGACACATAAAAGCCACTGCTAATAAGTTCTCAAGGGAATTCATGACAATTAAGCCTGCTTTGGAAAGTTGCAACATTTAAAAGCAAGAGGAAAGAAGAGAGGGCAAAGAAACCCACTATTATATCTTGTTCTTCATAGAAGACAGAGTTACCATTAGTTTATCTAGGTGTAGAAAAACTTTTCCCTACCCAGCCTCTCCCTTCTCAAGTGAAAAAATCTTAATTTATTTTTTTTCCTCCTTGCACACAGATAGAGGTGAATTCTCTGCTCTAATGTAGCTCTTCTTTTCCACTGTCCCTCTAGAACACTTAATAAAAGAAGAAACAAGTACGTACCATTTCGGGTATAGGTACTTCTAACTGTGTGCCACAAGGTGCTTGAATTGCTAGAAGTGTGTCTCCTGGTTAAATAGCAATTTTTAAGAAAGTGTTAATTGTGAATATTTTTCTTAAGTCTTGCATGGTATCCACTCAAATGAGATATGGTTATCCAAGGGTACTTAAAATACTACATAATTCTAGCATAAATAAACTTGTGGTGGGACTTGCATAGCCCCTACAAGATCCAAGTATATCACATCATATAAATCACAAAATTCCAATACTTAGATCATAGTTGCAAGAACCTTTTCTCACAGCAGTACAAGATTTACCACTTCCTTTACCTGTTTGTTACTGTCCCCAGATCTCCTAGTTGTATGTGTAACGTGAGGTGAAGATACTTAACTAGTTTCTTTTTTGCTAAAACACCTCTCTGGTCCAGCTCACTTTGTGGCTTTGAAGAATGGTGGGAGTAGAGACATTGAACACAAGGAAGAAAAGCTATTAATGATTGTCTTCAGTGCCAGCACTTCCACGTGTCCGAGCTCACGCCTTCTGCAGTGCATACCACTGGGATGTAACAGCTGGCTATCAAACTCACCTGTGGCAGTTTACTACGCACCCTACAACGTGCTAAATGACTAAAAGTCAGGAGATCACAATTACATTAACAGGACTGCCACAACCAGCCTCATGCTGCAGGTCACTCACCTACCTACACATCGTTGCCCCTCTGTCCATCACCTGGAATAATGCTTTTCCTTCTCTGCCTCCTAAGAGACACTGAGATGAAGTACTATGTGCTAGATGCCTCCACATTTTGTAATGACTAACTTTTTAGTAATGGCTCATTTTTGTTAAATTCTGCAGTAGCTGTCTAATCTTACATTTTTACTCAAAAATGAATCCAACCTTCCTTGTGGCAAAGAAGAGATGGTTCTGAGCCTAGCTGGAGGCTGAACAACAATCTTGCCTTGGGTGCCCCAGGATCAGGAGAGGATGTCAAGGGGAGTAACTTCTGCCAGCAATTCTTGGCCATTTCTTCAAACCTCTTGTACAGAAGGAATCCTTTTGATTTAGTAGCAATGCTCCATCATTGAACTCCAGCTAGTTCCATTTATATAGCATCATCAGGAGCTCCCTCTGGCTACAGCTGCCACCAGAAAATATTATGAAATTTGGACCTGCTTGTTTTTTTCTGGTGGGTTGGATCAAGATGTTCTGTTAAATGGCCTAAAGTGAGCTGCTACAAACTGAGTACAGAAAAAGACATCCAAAACCAGTACTCCAAAACCACCTGAGCTTCCATTCCATACAATCTGTGACTACAACTAGAAAACACCAGAACTTGCTAGTCATGACCATTGTGAAGGACATCTACTTAGTACTGATCACTACTGAATACTTCAGAATGCTTGCAGGGAAAGAAGCAAGTTAGTTAAGAGGTTAGTTTTCAAGATGAAGATCAGGAAATCCCTCAATTTAAGAAATTCAGCCTAGTAACAGCTTACCATTGAAGCAGTTGCAGATATCTTCATGGGTGACATATGAAAATGTAATTTATGTTAAGGAACATTTTTCTTAAGGTGACATGTAACTGGTATTGGTTGCCCTTTAAAAGAAGTTTGTCTAAACTGAGCCTAACAAGTTACTGTTGTTACTTGGAGGTGTAATCAAGGCATGACACTTGGTTTTCAGAATGGCTAGTTAAAAATAGCAGAGTTCTGTCTTTTAAAGAAAAAGAAGAAAATCTGTGAAGAAAATACAAAAAGTTGTGTAGCTTGAATGGGAAGATTCTTCTAAAAAAACATGTATAATCTTGTGTTGAAGAATATCACTTACCTCACTAACTCGACACTACAAAATTAATGTATCAGGACTTCCCAGAATCACACAAAAATACTGTCAGAGGGGACTTGAGAGTTCATCTGCCATTTGATTCCCCCGCCTCAAGGCAGGATCAACTGTTAAGACATTCCAGACAGATGTCTGCCTCCCCACTTCTGGAAAACCTCCCATGATGGATATTCCACCACCTCCCTAGGGGGCCACTTCCAGTGCTAGCTCTCCCAAAGGAAAGTTTCTCATAACATCTAACTTCAATCTCCTTTGCCACAAAATCCATTTTACAGGAACAGTTTCTGTAGAGCAGCTCCAGTAATTTTTAAGTACTTATTGCTGGTGCTATAGATAAGAAGGGCACTTTCCTGCTCCCAGTCTCAGGTGTCTATTTTTCTCGGTATCTTGCAAGACAGCTAAACACATGGCTACGAGTGATGTAGCTGGAATTCTCTGCTGACGGGGTATTTACACACAGGATTTTTTTTCAGTTTCAAACACAAGCTTTGGGACTTTGTCAACTCAATTTATCTTTGGGTAGTAATTTAATCTTTTTAAGAGAAGGAAGCAACACAAAAAAAGATTCATGTAAAGCACTGGTAAGAAAGTATAAATTCAAGTGCCAGAAACACCAGGGTTATATTATGGACTTAAAAAATTACCGACAGATATATATATGTATCTATATCTGTGCTAAATTATTTTCAGGTTACCAATCATACAGTCACAGAAGTTAAAAAGTGATGTAAATAGGATTTATATTTTCTTTCTTTTTGAACCACAACCTGAAAAAAGTATTTGCCTTTCCTTGCTTCTGGATAACGTGGACTACATTATTATTATGCTTTATCCATTACCTACACTCTAACCATTGCTTTAATTCTAGTTCCAAGATGCACATGATTAATTTAAAAGGATATTGGTAGTTTGTAGAATCATCCATGACATTCTTGATACTTTGCTGAAGCCACAGTTTCTGCTGATCCAATTCTTTTTCTTTTAGCTCTAGATCTTCAATTTCAGCTTCCAGATACCTCAGCCTGTCTATGACTTCTTTTGTATTGCAGCCAGCACCTACTCCTCTTAAAAAGGTATAAGGGTTCATGAAACCACAAGTGAAAAACTAAAGTAAACATGCAAAGAATTTCTTAAGACTATACTTTCAACATTTTTGAAGTCTACTGATATTCAATATGACAGAAATGAGTGTTTACCCTCCCACCAGTTTTTGAACAGAAAAACGAAAATTCTTAACTTCAGATCAAATTTAGAATTCCCCTCTACCAAAATTTATTTTCTTTTGTAATGCAGGTTTTTTCTGCATCGGAGCTGATTTTATAGGCCCTTTCTCCCACCCCTCTAACTCTTAGCTTGGGCTTGTGACCTTCTGTCACAGAAGAGAAAATAGGCAAGAACTCCAGGAGGGTAGATAGGTGGAAACAGTGTCCCCCAATACGCCTCCCAGATTCATCTAGAGTAAACTTTTCAACTACAAGTGCTAGTTATAAGGTAGCACCACTAGTTTTCTGAACATTTCTCTCCTGTGTGCTTTCAACTTGGTATGTATCAAAGGCATAAGTTAAAAGGAAGACAAATACAGTTCATTTACAACTTCACTGTAATTCTAAACTGTCATACTGCTCATTGACAAGCATAACATCAATTCTGCGGTGTCGTATTTAGTCAGGAGAAGTGGGAAGAAGCATTTTTTGTTGCTTTTGAGCACATGAAAATTTGCAGAACTGAGAAGGCTTACTTCCACTGAATGCTGTTTTTTGACTTCTTCTCAATGAGATCAATCCCCTCCAAAACATTGGTGATATCATAAATCCTCCTCTTCTGCCTCACAGCAAGTGTATCAGCAGCCTGCCAAGAGAACAAGTATCAGCAGCTTGCATGCTGAGGGCAAAAGACAGTTAAGGCATTCCCTTGGAAAAATGCCAGCGAATGTCATTCTTAAGTGAGAAGGTTTCGCTCTTCAAGAAACGGACACTCAATCATGAATTCTAAAGCTCAGCACCTGCACGTAGCGCTACAAAGCATGCCGAGAGGAGTCACCTCTGAAGGCCGGCAGGCCCACCCTCGTCAGGGAGGAGGTCATGTGTGTTGCAAAGACCATGTTTGGTACTTGGACCACGCACGGAAGAGCTTGCAACGTGCTTTTTGAAGGTAGGAAAAAGAAGGGAAGGCAGACAGCAATGCCCTGCAGGGGAGCAAGCCTCTCAATTGAGCCAATGACGTACGAAGTTTATCATCCCTTCTGCTGGCACTCGAGGTACTGCAGTCTTGTCTGGACTGCATGTGCCAGGATATGAAATGACAGGGCTGTAACTTCACACAGTGGCTCAAGGAGAGCCGCGATACTTCAAGCCAGCATCATCCTCTAATGCATGAATCCACCTCACAGTGTACCTGGGCTTGCTCAGTCTGTCACACTGAGAACCAAGAGCTGTCTCACAGCCTCGAGGACCTTGGTAGAGCTCACAGGGATGCTTGCTGCTGTCACACTATCACTTTTATGTTACAGCTAGCTATGCTGTGTGCCAGTGTGCTGTCACAGCTCGCCAAAGCAAAGCAGACTGCCAGGGAGAGGAAACAGTCTGCTTCGTGCCATAATTCTTTCCATGGTAGCTTTTATGTACCTGATGCAAAGACCTAAGACAAAGTAAGCAAACCTGAGCCAGTCATGCCTTCCGCACCTTCAGCAGTTTGATGCTGTGAAGTGGCTCAAGTCCAAAGAATATTAGTTAAAGGTGAGAAAGCGAAGGGAAGTCCAGCTTAGGACACTCAGAGACAATGATTACAAGGACTTATATGTATTAACCAGATTAAAATAAAAAAAAAAAAAGAAAAAAATGAAGAGATGGCTGGCTAGAAAAGACTTCTGCATCCCAAATTCGAACTAACGCACAAAGCAAACTAATTTCCACTATAAGCACATGACGACTTGTTTCAGTTATTCCAATAATCAAATTAATGCTTTTAGTAAAGTAGCCTATATGAAAAGTACAACCTGAGATAACCACAATTAGGAAGGAAAACCAAATCCATTTTATAGCATATATAGTATTTTCTGAACCATGAACTCACTAATCTTCCAAAGAAATGACATTTTCTTATTAGTAAGTTAATCACTAGAACTTAGAAATATTATTTTTTTTTGCTAGTGAAGTAAAATTAAAAGGAAAAAATGGAAGAAGAATGGAGATTAAAAAAAATGCTCTCATAGCCATGAAGCATAAACACTGGTCTTTCTCCTTGACAGTGATGTACCTACTCAACAGTGTTTCTACCGATACGGTTATTGACATTTATCTTTTGCATGTTCTTCTGTTAAAACCTTTTCCTATCTAACAAAACAAAATACAGACATATACATACAAAGCACACACTTTAGTTCTCTCCAAGGAAACAGGCTCTTCAATCATTTATATCAGCAAGAACATGCTTGCTAGCTTAACCTGCTCTTTTTGGTGCATGCATACACACCACTTACAATGACTGTAAGAGAAGCCTTCAAAATCTAGGAAGTGGCAAAACTGATGCCACCTGCACAACGTTTAACCAACACCTCATATATCGCACAGTCTTCAGAGGCTTAATTTCTACAAGCCCTTGGCATTATTCGGTGCAAGGAATGGACAGCACACACTTAATTTATAAGCCGCTATTCCACTTTCTGCTTTTTCTGCTTTTTTGCCATTGCTCTACAGATGGATGTAGGATTAGTCTACTGCTCAGTCTGAACAATGAAGAAACTGCTCTGGAGACAGACTTCATTACCTCTTGAGATCTTCCAAAAGGCGTGCCTGTACAATATATAAATGCTTCACTAATCTTAATGTATTTTCAAGCTGCACTGGTGGTAAAAGATACCAATGTACATAAATTTGTAGCTATGATACCAAAGTTTAAGAATGAAAAAAAGCCACTGATTTTGAGCGCCCAACTTCAGATGTTTCAAAGCTGATGTAATCTCAATGCTATTATTGCATTTTGTATGCCCAAAGCATGGCTCTCATGAACACCAGCAGTGGAGACTCACCACGGCTGCAAACCATGCTCCGAGGACTGAGAAAACATACGCCACAGTTAGATATGTATTCAGCTTGACTAGCCCTGTATATAATTCAATAATTAGATAACATAATTAGATATGTATTCAGCTTGACTAGCCCTGTATATAATTCACAGCTACAAAGTCCAACTACTTACACCAAGAATTCAAAGATGTCAAACTGGGGCCAGTCTGGGAAGTTTAATGCAGACATTCACCAGCTTTCTGGTGCTGGTCTCGTAACCCAATTATCTTTCCAAAATTTTATGTTTCACAGATATTTTCAAAACCAATGGAAAAGTTCCCGCTTGACACTCTACCAGTGTGACACCTTCCAATAGCCGCACTGCTCAGACATTAAGTTCAAGCACTCAGTTCCTCCACAAATCACCCGCTACTGACTTCAGTATTAAAAGAGCCTGCTGAGACAAACCTCCTGTTGTCAAAACCACTTATAAAACTTATCATTTCTCAGCTGACGTCAAATGGTTGAAGCAGATCCAGCAGCATAAGAAAGGGACATCTACCACAGTGGCCCTGCTAACACGGTTTGACACAGCTTCCACATTCCTTCCTCTGAATCATTTGTATTTGAAGTTCCTTCATAAAGTCTTTTCAACGTGAAGCTGCTGCACTCCAGTCGTTCCTTCCAGCATCTCCTCATACTTTGATTAAGTACATATCCAAGACAAGCACTATATGAGTGTCTCACAGACAGGTTTGGAAGCGAAAGAAAAACATGTAAGCACAGGGCTTTCAATCCATGTACATCCAGATTGTGTAACTTCTGGAATACAGAAAACAAGCTGTTCAGCACAGTTTCAGCTGCAGGCATGCACACACGCACACACACACAACCCTGCCCAGAAATAAACCAACCAGCCAGAAAGTGTTCGGGTGCACTCTCACACAACTTCTTCTTTGCTCCCAGGCAGCTGACAAAAAGCAGCAGGAATCATCAGCTGCACATTTGCTGTGTTAGCACTGAAGAGCAGAGGAATTTGCTAGAACACCATGACAGAGTAATTACTGAAAAGCTTAACAAAACAGAAGTGCCAGCGGCCTGCTTGCTCTCCATGTGTCAAAGCAAAGAGGTCCTGCCATCTCCTGGACCATGCCAGTAGTAGGTGATAACGTCTTCTCCCCAAGAAGACTGCTAACAGTTTGGTGTGAGTCTTAAACTGACTGGCATGCTTGTCAATCTATACGTGCAAGTACCAAGTACCACTGCACGCATAAAGTTTAACTGAATGCAAAATTTAATAGATAAGCTTTTTCTTCTTCTGTGGAATAGGGCAAATGTAAGGCAGTTGTCACATGCAGCTGATCAACACATTTCTAAAGGCAGAGGCAAACAAGCCGATTTTAAAGTATCTCATGCTTCGCACTGATGATCAGAAACACTACTTCATCATCAGTATAGCAGTGATGGCATTCTGGTAGAAACCAAGCTCATTTACGAAATCTAGGAAGAAGAAATTGTATGCAACTGAAAAGAAAGAATACACGATGTTTTGCACGTCATTTCAGGTGGATTATCCCTTATTCGCTCATTGTGCTCTTTTCCTCTCTTCCCTGCAATTTGTGAGTTGCTGCCTATAGGAACTTTCTTTCCCCTCTATCTCATCCCTTAATATTTTAAGCTTATTCAAGTAACTAGGTTTCTTTATACAGGGTTATTCAGAGACAGCTATGCCGTTATTTGAGAATAGCTGTTTGATTTTAAAGTAAGTGCTGCAGAATTCAAATTTCAAGTAAAGAAAAGCCTCACTTCTGCTCCCACAGTTTGTCACATGTTAGCAGAGAAGTATCCGGCACTAAAACATTTCAAAAAAAAGTTCAGCATACAGAACTTGTAGGACTCCCTGCACCTCGTGAGGAACAGTGCCCCACATAGGATGATGCATCACTTCTGCTTCATAACAGGTCAGCACACACATCCCAAAGGAAGCGTATACAAAGTACGCTTAAGTATAATTATAGTTGTATCCACCGACAATGAGGAAATGTCCTATAGAACAGGTTTTCATTCTCAATTGCTAAATCACAAAGTTAGAAGTACACGTAATGTTTCCAAATTGTATTTTCTCCACAGTGCCCTGCTGGTTTTGCTACAGAAATACTAAGCAGCAGCACAACATCAGACAGTCAATTACTGTCAGTAGGGAGACTTCTGAAGATGTTCCCTGCATGAACCATTTCCTGGAACACTGTTCCATTTCAAGACCGTCCTATTCTTCAGTACCCCAAGCACACCAACATAACGTGTGTGCTGGTTTTCATTTTTCCTTAGATATGTGGCATACTTAGCAGAAATACTGGTTCAAAAACATACATTCTGACTCACTGTTTATGCAAATACCAATGATTTATGTACTGCAGTTAGTACTTACTTCCAACAAACAGTTCCCTGTAATTCAGAAACCAGTCTCCAATAGGTCTTGAGCAGAAACATCTATGACTTGTTGCAATGCCCACCTACTTCTCCCTGGCTATCAACCCTTCTGTTCCCGCTGGGTGGATACCATCCGCACAAAAGGGAATCAGAAGCATCGTTCCTTCCCTCCACAGAGCCCGACTTTATTGTTCAAATCCATCCCCTTTGGCTCTTTAAGCTGAGCTTTTTGGCCTGATGTCTTGCAAACTGAGTATGTTTTGCTTCTCAAACTGACTTGCAACACCTCGCAGCATGCAACTGATAATACACCAAGCTGCACAACAGTCCCTGAGGTGGGGGCAGCCTAGTTCCGTCAGAGGCAGTTAGATACTAAGAAGTAAGTTAATCAACTTGTCCAGACAACAGCGTAACTAGAGGAGGAATACAAAACCGATCGGTGTCTTCCCAGCTCACCCTGAAGTCGCATGAGCCGCAGTAACCTCACTGAAGCGTTTGCTCTCTGACCAGAGATGCAAAAAAAGCCTGAGAACACCATTCACCTTCTGGAGCCCATGAAGGATCATCAACAAGTAAGGCCGGTTTTCCAGAAAGGACTTCAAGTCACCAAACCGCCAAACCAGCCTGGTTTGCTGGGCTTTGCTTGACTCCTCAGCAGCTCGCGGAGGACCTCAGCCGGCCAGCAAGACGTGCCTTTGCCTCGACGCGGAGGCCGACAGCCGGAGGGCCCGGGCCGAGCCCCTGCCCCCACAGCGCGGCAGCACGCCGGGGCTCCGGCCAGAGGGGTCTGGCACCCAGGGGCCTCCCGCCACCCAGCCCCCGCCTGGCCCGGGGCCTGGCACATGGTGGGCCCGGCCGGGGACGCCCTCCCAGCGCTGCCGCCACACGCCTTCACGCCGCCGAGGCTGCAGGTGGGGAAAGCGGGTGACGACGACGTGACACCCCTCCCCCCGCCAATTAAGCGCCTTTTATATACATTTTTAAAAGTACTAAAAAGGAGACGGTCTGGTTTTCAGGATGGTTTTCCCTGGCCAAAAGGGCACCGAGGGGGGCAGGTGACAGGCAGCTCCCGGCAAGGGCCGGCGCACCCGGGGGCTCGGAGCGCGGTGGGACAGCGCGGCGGCTGCCCCCCCTTCCCCGGCCAGCCGCTTCCACGCACGGCGCCCATCTTATCCGCTTCCCACCGAGCGGCCACGCGTCTCTGCGCCGGCCGCCGGCCATCACCGCGCACCGGCAGCCGGCAGC
>JAVJGJ010000037.1:33497808-33509475 GCA_035590215.1 Microhierax caerulescens
GGAAAGGGCCTGGGGGTGCTGGTTGGCAGCCGGCTGAGCATGAGCCAGCAGCGTGCCTGGGGGGGCAAGGGGGGCAAGAGCATCCTGGCTTCTGTATCAGAAACAGTGTGGCCAGCAGGACCAGGGCGGTGATTGTTGCCCTGTACTCAGTACTGGTGAGGCCGCACTTTGAATATTGTGTTCAGGTTTGGGCCCCTCACTATCAGAGGGACATAGAGGTGGTGTAGCGTGTCCAGAGAAAGGCCACGGAGCTGGTGGTCTGGAGCACTCAGCAGGAGTGGCTGAGAACCATGTGTTGTTTGGTCTGGAGAAAAGGAGGCTCAGGGGAGACTTTATAGTTGTCTGCGATTACCTGAAATGAGGTTGTATCGAGGTGGGTGTCTATCTCTTCTCCCAGATAACAAGCAAAAGGACATGAGTAAACAGCCTCAAGCTGCACCAGGGGAGGTGCAACTGGGTATTGGATATTAGGAAAAATTTAGATTGGATATTAGGAAAAATTTCTTCACTGAAAGGGTTGTCAAGTACTGGAGGGAGGTGGTGGAATCACCCTCACTGGAAGTGTTTAAAAGATGTTTAGAGGCAATACTTAGGGACATGGTTTAGTGGTGGACCTGGCAGTGCCAGGTTAACAGTTGGACTCAATGATCTTAAAGATCTTTTCCAGCCTAAACAACTCTATAATTTGTTAGTGTTCTTGTGACAAATACTGAGGATCTGTCCTCAATTTTCTCCACAGTGCATGAGGTATTTTCATCATCCTGCAGAGACATTAGCAAAGCACTGTGGCCTCCCTCATAAGCCCACATGCAAGCCCCAGCTGCTTGGCTTGACCTGCAATTTGCAACCAATTCGTCCCACATGTTCTGGTTACAAGCTAAAAGGTTGACAGGCTCATGCTCAAAGAAACCCTGCTACACACTGTCCCTCATGTGTACAAGCATCTTCACTGCATGACTCCAGCCAGCACGTTTCATGACTGTATAAGGGTCCATATCATGCAAATGTGACCTGACGTTTCCTTACAGAGGTAAATCAAAAGCACTGTGGTGGAATGAGTATATTAGGGAGGAAGGACTGTAGGCTCCAAGTATTTTCAAAGAAAATGGGAACATAGCTAAGTTACAAGGGAAAAATACTGTAGCTGGATGCTAGTTTCAAGAAGTCTGTCACCTGTATAGCAAGAATTACTTCTATGCACACAGAGTTTGCGGCAACTGGGCTCACCAAGTACTTAAAAAGGCATTATGCATTTTTTCACTACATAATCAAACATTTCTGTACTATTATTAACAGTGCAAATCTATACTAACTGAGCAGTCACAAAATAAGCTATTAAGGTGTTCACCTCTGAGTTTGAAGACTTTTGTTTCTCTCTTCAATCAACCGCTTCTCTTTGATATCAAAGCTCTCCTTCATTTGTTTAACCTGCACCTCCAGCTGACTTAATAGGTCTCCTTTACCTTGCCACTTCTTTTTCAGTGCACTGAAAAATAAAATGCACACATTTACAATGGATATAGATACTGCTTCTGAGAAGGCAGGAGAAAAGTTTTCCATGCTTCCATTTTTCTATATTTCTGTGGGTTTTAATAGCAAGCAAGTACTCTCTGACCACAGAATAACTTCAGAGCAGTGTTGCATACTATGATAATCTTAAAGAATTATTGCCACTTTTGTCACCTGTGCATATTCTTAATGCCATCAAGTTCTACTTCTTTTTCTTCTAGCAGTTGCTTTAATTCCTCTTTTCTTCCATTTAGCCTTTCTAATTTTCCCATTAGCTCTTCAAGTTCAGCAGCTTTTTCATCCAACTGTACTTGAAAAAGTTTCCGAGCTTCCAGATTTTCTTCATGCTGTTTTCTGATTTGTTTATCTTTTTCTTGTAAGCCCTTTAGAAGATAAATACTTTAGAACACAAACTCCCTTCATTTTAACTTTATTGTTAAATACACTATATTCAATAATATAACTATATTGTTAAATATCCGTTAAGAGTATGTGTTTAGTCTATGCTGGAACAAAGCAGAGAGGGACATGTGAAAGTTTACTCTTTAAACATATTATTATATGAAAAATACTTAGTAAAGTGATAGCCTGTTAAATAATCTTCACCTGAAAGAAGTTAGAATTAAAAAAATACAACACATAAAAACATAAATCTGAAGTTGAAAGCAAGTTAAGAAAAAAGTTTATAACTAATACAACAATTTATTCTACATACACAAATCACTGAGCTCACATTCTGTTACCTGGCTATATAGCTTAATGAGTAACGTATCTAACCTTGACTGACATAACATGCTATAAAACTTTGATTAATAATCTAAAGTCTTAAGTTTCTAAATGACATGAATGGAATTAATAGAAGAAAACATGGTAGCTCTTCTGTTAAAATACTGATTTACAAGAAAAAAATATTTACATTGTAAAAAGATCTGAAGCAAACTTTTTTTCCTTTTCTTCTAAACATACACGAAAAATTATGCTATCCTAGCTTTTCGTCTTACAAAATCATTATCAAGAATAAACTGCAGCAAGGCAAAGAGAAGAAAGTCTTCACATATATATGGCTCAAAGAGACATTTTAAGTAGCAGCTCTGTACATCAAGTTAATACAAGGCCCTCATCTGCACTCAGTGAAATCAATTGCCACTGACAGCCTGATCATGCTTGCTAAACTAGGAGCGCAGAGCCAGCTTTCATACAGCCTTTTACAATAACTTTCACTGCAAGTCTTAATTTTAACTAAGCACACAAACTGTCAGACATGGCACTTACTTCTTTTAATTTCCTAATAGTTTCTGTCTGATCATCCACTATTTTGTTTTTAATTTTTATTGTATCACTGTCATGTTCCTTTTGCTTTTTTAACATCTCAATCTCATTCGTTAAAACTTCAATTTTTGCCTCCAGTTTTCCCCGATCCTGAGCAAGATGAGCTCCTAGATAAAACAGGATATTCACACTACAGCACTCATTTTACAGATGACTTCAAGATGTAAAATGTTGGGGGAGGGGGAGGGAGGCGAAGCTAATAACCACCTTAAAAATCAAACATGACCATTTTGCCCACTAGAAACACTGTAGGGCTTTAATGTGGAGGTAGGTAACACTTAAAGAGGAAATGTAGAACTGAAGGTCTGTATTTTGTCCTTTGAGAGCTTCTCTGATAAAAGTCCAGTAATTCTTACAGACTCAGCTAATCTCAAACAACCCACAAGGTGGTGCTGAGTTACATGAATAGTGAAAAGCAATAAAAGCCCAAGCTTTTTTTCACCCAGCAGTTAACACTTTTTTTTTTAACATATACCGAAATTTTCCTATTAGACTTTTCTGATAGAAAAATAGCATTACATGACAATATTTACAAATCCATGTTTTCCTAGTTTCATATTCGAAATTTTTTTGCATAACATCATGGTATTTTGATATTTTTGGGAAATATACAAACTGTATTTGCAACTAGCTCCCACTATGCTGTTTTAGTTCCTATAATGGCCTGTGTACTACAGAAGATCTATTTTAGCATGCCATCTTTACAATTGCATAAGATCAACAAGGCATCCTTTAAAAGGTATGACATTGAATACCAACAGTTTTTTCTACAAAAGAAAAAAAATTTAAAAAATTACCCTGCTGTGCCAACTCCTGCCCCCATATTTTCCTTTCCATTTTTAACCCGTCAATCACAGATTCCTGGGCTGTCAGCTGAGAAATAAGCTTTCCATTTTCCTTTTTCAGAAGCTCAACTTGAATAGCCTTCTGTTTGTTCTCCTCAATCACAGTTTCAAGTTCTCCAGTTCGACACTGTATGAACGAACATTAGAAAAACACAATTAGATCTTTTAAAACAACTATACAAAATTTCACACCAATACTAAGTGGCTAGGAAAGTAGTACTTACATGTGACAAATGAAGAATATAGTGCTTGCATACAATGTTCTATCTGCATCTCTTCCCAGTAATGAAACACAAACAATTTGCTTCAAATAGACATATTTCAATCCCATAAAACTAAAGCTGATTTCTAAATAGCCACCTTAAATTATGCAGTTATGCAGTCTACCTTTTATTTTACAGATTACAGCTGTTTAACATAGCTATTTAACTTTGTTTTTAGCAACATCACTGATGGGCAGAATCTTATTCTGTACAGCAACATACAGTGTTTGGACACCCTGACAGCAACATGTAGGGAGGAGATGAGAGACAGCTGCACAGGGGTTGTACAGCACAGAAGGTTTAACATAAAGAGGGACTGGATACATTCACGGGCTGGTTCACACAACAGTTTAAAAGTTGTGTTTCCAAGATTTTTAGGGATTATTTACAGACAGCGTAGTACTACAGTATGTTACTATACATGATCAGTAGTATATGATAAAGCAACTGAGCCCACAGTATTTAACCTTAAAATTAGACAATTAGTAAATTTATGACTAATATTGCTAATTTTATGCAACTCTCAGATATTAAGCTGCTAATAACTATACTTGATTATTTATTCAATTTCATTTTTACCTCACATACAGCAGCTGCTGCAGAACCATATTTCATTACTTTCTATTTACAAAGGGTCAGGGAGATTAATGTAGGTTTTTAAATCACAGTGAAGAGCGGCCACTTGATTATACACAAACTGTTAGTGCAAACAAGGCAAGAAGTGCACTTCTGAAGACATGACTTTTGAATTTGCTTTATGGGGAGCAGTGTTTGTGAGAAACAGAAGTGCAAGGTGCAAGAAAAAAGGGTGATGTGGAGTACTAGGTTTTAGTGCAACAGGAAACAATGTCTTTCAGTCAATATTCCTTGTATGGAATTGTTAGCTTTTATAGATAAAATATTACCAAAAAATCATGTAGGTAGTTGAAATGTTTTGAAACAAGTACCTTAAGGTTTGCTGTAGCTTCTTCATTTGTTTTTGTTAATTCTGCAATCTTTGCTTTCTGTTCTTTCACTATACTTGTCAGGTCTTGGATCAGACTTGCCATCTCCTTTTCCTTTTGTTCCAACTCAAAGCGGGCTCGTTTATGTTCAGCTAGATCAGCAGCAACACTGTCAAAACCCTCTTTTACCTGAAGTTTTATAAGATAAGACTTGAAAAATGCTAACATTTGGAAAAAGTTTGAATACATACACACAAATGACGTTTGAATTTCAAATAAAGAAGGAAATACAGGTTCCTCAACAGTATGGGAAATCAGTTAATATCTGAAACTAGTTTTCTACCAGTTTGTTGATGATACTTCAACTCTAAAAACTGGTTCTGCTCAACTACAAATTGGTAAAAACAGAATGGAAAAAAAAAACCAAATTCATGGGTAGATGGGAAGCAGAGCAGAAAACACATCTTAGGAAAAGAAAACAATGCCTTGATTTAATCATATTGTTAAGATTAACATTAAAATATGGACAGAAGAACTTAGAATTAATTGTATTTTTTTCCCTTGCAAGAGAAATCTTTGAAGGGTGAAAACCCAGTCTTTTCTTTCCCCTCTTCTCACATGTATCCAAATGATTTAAAATGAAGAAACTCAAGTTTAAGTGAAGATGAAACATTTAAAATTTTATTTAACATATAAAATAATGTGAACACTAGCCATAGAAATAAGTTATCTGAGGAATTTAATAACAAGTTTTGAATTTGAATTTCAAAATGTTATCCAAAATTAAGTTTTGAAAATTTAAACAATAGAGAACTGTATTATTAAATACATTAGAATATATGTAAGCATAACCTTAGCAAAACATGAAAGAGTTTTTACAATAATTTAGTATGTTCTAATAGAAGGTCAACATCTTTTAAAAGATATTAATACCACCAGACAGAAGTTTTTCTAAATTCTTTTGATTAACTTTTACTTATGAACAAAAATGCTGTGCTTTTTAAGTGCTGACTTGGCATTTCCTATCTGTTTTCCAATCATTGATATTCCAAGGCTTACTACCCATACTTTTAGAAGGAGAGACTTTGGATCAAAAACCCCTCAAAACAACTGCCCCCCCCAACCCTACACATTTAAGAAAACTACAATTACATCTAGCTTGAGATTAAATGTTCTCTTAGTCTCACCTCTTTAAACCTTTTTGCTTCAATGGTTAAAGCTAAACGAAACTCATCTTCTAACTCTTTGTACTTCTGGTTTAACGTATTAATTTTCTCCTGAAATTCTTTAACACGCTGTTCATGCCTCTGCTCCTCTTTAGCCACTTCCTTTGACAAAGCATCTTGAAATTCAGGTCCATTTAAAGCAACTCGGGTTTCAAGTTCTTTCCTGAAGTTAAACATAAAACTTGAGACAAGACCTGCAACATCTCACAATACTGTTTCATTTTCATAGTATTTCTAAAAAAGGATAATAAATGGAGTAAACACCTCAGTTTCACAGACAGATTTCAGTCTTGTATGACAGTGGCCCTGGGATGAGGAAAACTGTGCTGAGCACTGTTAAAAACACTCAAAGGAATAACCTTACTTTTAAATTCAAACTTCTGTAGAAATTATTCAATTGCTCTTTTGCTGTTAGTGTTTGTTTGCTTTGCTGTTAACAAAGATCTGGAAAAGACATTAGAATTGGGGAAAAAGAACTGTATAACCACTTTTACAGTCAGTCTCTTCACACTCACTCAACTGTTTCTTCTCGTTCAGACCCAAAATCTGAAAAGCAACAGCAGTGGAGACCTAAAGAGTTCCAGAATGTGTCCTTCCTGTCTGAAAGCATCCCTATAGGAGAATGCTATAGCAAAAGTATCTGTACTTTAAGACTATTCTATTCATCTGTCTTAAAGCACAAACACAAAATATACCTGCTGTCCTTCACATTATGTCTTTTGGAGATGTATGAGATAATAATTGGAAGTTCTCAAAACACAGCTATCGGATTCTTTCCATCTAAACCTGCAGTTATCTTGGTATTGGAATAAATTTATCCTTCTAAAATTAAAGAACTGTAACCAGCTTATTTTATTAAAAACTTCCTTCACATACTAGTATACCACACACCACTTGTTGCTTTAGTTTACACACATATTTAATTGTATTAGCTAAACAGTACAGATCTGGTGTTCAAGTATTCTCCAAGAAACAGGAAATTTTGAAATGAAAGAGGAAAAAAAACAAGTTTTCCTCTTCAAACCAAATGGGCAAGTCACCCACCCTAAAACAAGATACTATAGAAGCTGACTTATTTTTTTTTTTAAACTTTGTGTTACTGTAGTATATGCAGACCTTCAGACAATAAATCAAATGTGATTTTATTTTTATCTGATTCTTTCCTCAACTGAAGTTTTTAAAAGGAATTCAGCCATATAGTAAGACAAGAACCTATCAAATGAAAGGCTGGAATAACACAGTTGCCTACACTGTCTTATGAGTTAGGAATCTAGAAGTTATGAAGGTATGCTTAAGTGAGCAAGAAAATGGGTGGGAAAACACCTACATTTTTACGAAGACCATCCCTCCCATTAAAAAAAAAACAAACTACCAAAACCACAGCCACACTTTGCAGAATGCATTTAAACAAAACACATTTGCAACACTAGCATCTCTATTGAAGACCCCATACCTTTGCTCTTGCTCTCTTAATATAAGAAGTTCATGTAGTTGTTTTATCTTCTCCTTCTGTTGTCGAAAGGATACTCTAAGTAACTGTACTTCTCTTTCATTTGCTGATGCTTTAAGCTCTGCTTCTTGCACCTGTTTCATCTGTGTTGAATTCATAGAAAGAGGAACAAGATTTTCTTAAAATTGTGATCTGTTCTTCATGTCTTATACTAGAGTACAAAGGAACAGGTGCTTTATTAAAAGTTTTACACATCTACCTGGGCCGTTATGTTTACAGCAAGCTCCACAACTGTATTTTTCACAAAATTTTATGGAATGTTATTATGTTACCTAGCCCAAGACAAAGGAAGGTTTTGTGGTGTGTGTTTTGGTTTTTTTTTAGCTTGTTTTGTTACACTTGCAGAAATTTAAGAGAAGATTTTAAAAATTAAGTCTTAGATTAACTTACTACAACACAAAAAAAAAAGCAACTTTCAGGAATAACGAAGGACATTTACTTAATTTATATGAAGAACCCGAAAGTGCAGAAGTTGAACAAGTATATCTGCAGAATGATTTCCTCAGTTACAATCTCCGTTATTGTAATACTTGCATTAGTTTCAAGCAAAATATTTTTAGATGTATCCAATATAACTTTTTTTAAACACCCCAGTTACCAAAATGTGTATCTTTAGGTTTTACAGTTTAAAGTTGCTGAACAGAGCTTCTTTCTAATGATTTAATATATATTATTAAATAATATATATTAAATATTATAAATACCAGGTGACATAGTCCACTTTTTCCATTTGATGCAAATTTTTATGAGTAAATCCATCGTATAATCTTAAGCCTTTTACATACAAAGCTGTCTTTTCTGATGCAACAAGTAGGAAAAAAATATGAAAAAAGGTATACAAAAGGTTTTAATTACTCATGAAATGGTAATTCAGAATCAAGATACTTCAGAAGGCTCCAGATTAGAACGTGTAACAGAAACAGTGGAAGTGATATTAATGGAGATTTTCTTACTCTTAATCATTACTTGTAGCATTCATTTCAATCCTATTGCGATCAAGTAGCGAGCAGTAACAACTATTTTGTCAATCTGTCTTCCTAAGCAAAGCAAAGGGCCTCCACATTCTGTACTTCCACAATTCTAATCTCTCTGCTTTCCAGAGTATCAAATCTGTGAATGGTTAATGGACTACTCAAGATTACTCTTAAGTGTCAGTTATCTAATGGCAGAGCTAGGATGCAAGAGACAACTGGTCTGCTTTCCAACTCCCAAAACAAAACAAACAAACAAACCCCAATCTCCACAAAACAAAAAAGACCAAGTAATAAAAAAAATCCTAAATCTGTTTTCTTTCAGAATTACATCACATCTGTCCCTGCAATTTGATTTTTGAACAATTAATCAAAATGAAAAATAAACCCAAGAAAAAAAAAAAGAAAAAAATTAAAAATTAAGGAAGATGTAAGGCATGTCCTGCACTGATAAATAAAATATTGTTTCCAATGTTTACCATCTCCTGCAACGTCCCTTAAGATACATAAGCGCTGCTGCATGTTATGAGTTCTAGCTTGAAAGTGCTAGAGGTACCTAAAGTTCATATGGTAACTTCAGTTGTATGAAAATTGTTGTGAGGCTTGAGTATGAACGTAAGTTCTCATGTTCTGCATATTAAGCCTCTTCATGAGTAACACTTAGACTCATCCCCACTGCATTCCTGTCGTTTTGCGGATGAAGTGAAGCGATCCTCTCCTAAACTGCAGTTTTTAAAAACAAAAATTTCAAGTGAGAACACATACAAATTTGAAGACTGCTAGAAAATAGGGTACAATTTAGAGCCATTGTAACTTATTTATCTTGAACCCTTTAAAGAAGTAATCTAGTAACGTTGACTGAAATCCTTGAACAGTGACTACCATAAGTAACCGTAATTTACCAGAAGGTAACCGCCAGTGTGTACTATGAGGAAGGTCTATAAAATATTCTAGAGTTTGTTAGGCTTAGAGAATCATGATTATTCTTTGAAACATAATTATTAAAGAATATTTCCTACAGAATCTTAAAGACAGGAACAAAGGCCTTCCCTTAAAGTTCTACAGTTAATAAAAGAAGATGTTACTATTATCAAAAGAGATTACTTCTACAAACTCATTGAAGGAAAAATAAAAACCCTATACAGAAATAAGAAAGTATTTACTTTCTTATAGAAAAAGAAAAAAAAATAACCCCAAAAGGCCCCAAACCCGTCCACTCTTCTCTAAATCACTAATTTAGCAGTCTTCAAAATGACAAGCAGATACCTGATCTAAACTGAAGGTCACTTCTAGATCCCTAATAGCTTCAGGGTATTTACAAGGAAGGAAGGAAATGGAAGAGCCACTCAGGTGCCTCAACAAGCCTAAAGTGGAGGGTGGCTAATCCGTGACTTGAATGGCTCTTGCAGTTTGGCTGCCAGCACCCTCCCCAATTCTATTTCCTTTCAGGGTATCTGAGCAACAACATGCCCTACAGAACCACACTAGCAGTTCAGACACTTTTCCAGATGGATGTATTACGATCTGTAAGTGGATGCACTCGGTGACACAGGAATAAGAATATAATCAAACAACAGGAACAGATACTGGAGGATGCACCGTTTGACCACTGAAAATTCACCAGTTAATTATTCAGTCAGAAATAATGGCAGTATCTGGTCCAGCATCTTGATTTTATGTATTTGTATGCTGAACAAAGTGCCTGTGGCAACAAAAGCATTATTATCTTCTTCAGCTGTAAAAACAAAATCAAAAATCCCAAGCAAACAAATAAACAAAAAAAAAACCCCAACCCAACCCAACCAGAATCTTTAAAATAACTTCTCATCAATTTTTCTGGTCACAATTAACATCATCTAATTCTTTAGATCAGCAAAACAAACAGAACCACCAGATTTCCATACCATTAGTAAAATCTTTACTGATTTCAGCAACATTTTTAAAAAATTGATTTTCAGAAAATATCAACTCTTAGTGTTAAGTACATAAGACTTATCCTCCTTTACCTTAAGATCACATCCATGACATATTTATAAAATACATTAATTGACTATTAAAAAATATACTTGTCTTTTTGTGGAAAATTCAGACTTAAGGCTTGTAAAATATAGCATTTATTAATATCTAGGACTACAGTAGCCATCCTGTTGTCATTGTGTTATTTACTCATGAAAAATATTTACCTCTATTGTTCGTTGCTGCAGCCTCTGTGTCTCCATCTTGGATAGTGTTTCTTCTAAAGCTTGCATGGCCTTCTGATGCTCTGCTTCTTTGTTTCTTGCCTGATTTAACTCATTAGTCAGTCTTTCAGTTTCACCTTTCAGCTGCTGGACATCTGCTTGCAGTCTCGCTTTAATATCTCTCTCTCTCAATATCAGTTCCTTTAGCCTGAGAATAAATGTCACTAAAGTTGTATTACAAACATTTTAGTATTTGGTTTGATGCCAAATACATTGAGAAGAAGACATTAGTAAGTATTGTAGCACCATATCTTATTCTTTGCTGAGTTTAATTATTTACAGCATTGTCATGTAAACCTGTTTAAAAACATGTAAAATATTACTGAAGTAATGTGTACCATTTCTAGATGAAGTTTCATTTTGAAAGAAACTAAGCTGGAGACAACCTCATAGACAGGTCTTTAAGGAAATGACATTCCAGTACCATTTTGCTTTATACAGCAGTCACCATATATAGTATCAATTTGTAATTTAATAATTTTCTTCAGAAAACTTTTAAATCTCCTTAAATATTCTAGTATATTCTAGTAATTTTTGATACATAAGATCTATTTCAAACAAAAAGGAACATAATAAGCCTCTTATACAAGGTGGTAACAACTAAAGGTGCAAAGTGAACCTAAAACAAAAAAAATGGAAATAATCAGAGCTGGACATAAACGGCAATTCAGGAAGCACTTGGCTTGTTTCCTCCTTACAAGAAGGAAAATGTATCTTTGATAACTACAATGCAGTTAAGAAAAACTATAAATACAGCAGACATCTCCAGTCTTAGCTGAGAACAAACAATACTTTGTTAAAAGGGAGAACTCCCGGGGGGGGGGGGGGGG
>JAVJGJ010000037.1:33526042-33549536 GCA_035590215.1 Microhierax caerulescens
CCAGCAGTGGTCTACCACTGCCACACCCACTACTACATTCCCCTGGGGAGGGAGTTCTGTGTCAGCTGAGGAGATAGCTTTATAATTACAGCCCTTGTTTCAAACGTCGCTGTGCATTGCTGCGGTTCTTATTCTTTCACTATGGGTTATTTTTGGGTGGGTAGTAGGAGCTGGGGTGGTGTTTCCCCCATCTGTAATTAAACTTCCTATGGTACACAGGTCACTCATTGGTTATAGACCCACTAAATATCAGTCCTCGCTACAATATGGGCTATAGCTAATTTCCTAGCATTATTGAATGTCTCTTGTTCAGAAATAATCTTTTCCCTTTCTCAGTTCCATCCAAAGCAAAACTTCATCAATAACAAGCTCTCTGACCCATCTCTGCTCATATGTGTGCTCGTGGTGGCAATTCCCTCATAACAGTAGATCATGTCACCACTGTGGCCATGCTGGGGACTAATGCATTCATTTTCTTTCTCTGCATGGCCTTGCCCATGTGTGCACGTTTGTGATTCATGGCGGTGAGATGCAGCTTGCTCCCGCTGGGCAGTCCATCACTATGGTATTGGCCCCAGCAGGTTTACCTGGCTTGCTCTGGTTGGCAGCACTCCTTCTTGCTGTCATCCCCCCACCCTGAAAATTTTTAGCTCCTGAATTAAATACCCTTAGGATTCCATTAGTCAGGTTTGACTACTGTAACAAAAAAACCAGGCGTTGCTGGTAAATAATAGGTGTTTCTTGTATTTTAAGTTTTGTTTCTGTTGAGTCTGTTAGTAATTCAAAACGTGATGCCTATGCTACACTAATGCTTTGCTTTCTTGCAGTTGCTGTGGCAGTCACTTGGGCTGATCGAGTGATCCCCTCTGTTGCCTGGATCATTCCTCTCTCTGTTGCTGTCTCAATATTTGGTGCCCTCAACAGCAGCATGTTCACACTAGGGCGATTAAGCTATGCTGGAAGTCAGGCAGGGCATCTGCCTGTTTTAATATCTATGCTCAACGTCCATTCCTGTACTCCAGCACCAGCCATGATTTTTTCAACCACCATCGCATCCATTTTTATCATCCCCTCTGACCTTATTACGTTAACAAATTACTTTGGATTTTCTGCCTGGCTTATGATTGGATTGACTTGTGCAAGCCTGATTGTACTTCGATACCGGGAACCTCATCTACATCGACCATACAAAGTAAATGGAAATAAGTTACAAAATAGTTTTACAGATATTTTTGAGTCATGGGTAGCATGCAAAAGTTACAGAACAAGCGCAAGTCAAAACTGGATAGTCATTTCAAAAATACAAATAATAATCACAATGTTTAGAGCCTTATTCAAAAACTTTGCTTTATTGTAGAAGGAAAAGAACAAACAGATAATCTCTGCCCCAGAGGGCTTTCATTTAAAAACAAGAGACGAATATATGCAGAATGGGGGAGACGTACAAACTTGAAACCATACCAGTGTTAAGCAGTAACCGGAACAATGTGGGATCCAGGCTGGCCATTCATGGTTAATTAAACCTTCATCTACTCTCGTTTTTCCTGACACAACAACAGACATTAACGATACGTTTAATTTCCTCTCAACCTAGCTGTCAGAAAGCTGGGTTAGAAATGTATGCTTATTGTGAAGTCTTTTTCCAGGCATCCAACCCTGAGTTTCTTTTAGAAGTTCGTAGTATCATATGTGGACAAATGGTTTTCAGGTGCTACCTGTCTCTCCACTTTAACAATAGAAGATGCCTGAACAAGTGTTTTAGAAAAGATGCCTATCTCGTAGGCAATTTGAGGTCAGATGAATCTTGTCATGGGTGAGATAGCAACAGCATGAGAAATGGTGCTCTAGTGTGGCAAAGAATGCATTATTACTCTAAAGAATGAGGCATATAATCACAGTGGTCAGTTTATTTCCTAAACCAGTCTTTTTCTTTCTCTTGCAGGTGTTTCTACCAGTTCCATTTGTAATGGTGGCAGTGTCTTTCTTCTTAGTTTTAGCTCCCATAGTCTGGTCCCCAAACCTGCAATATGTTTATGCATTCTTGTTTATGCTGGGAAGTCTTATTATTTATCTGCCTTTTATACATTTTAAATTGCATTTTGCATTTATTGATAAAATTACTTGCCATTTACAGCTCCTGTTGGAAGTTTCTCCTGCTGATGGATCTGCAGAGGGCAAATGTGAATAATGGCAAATGTTTAACCTCAGTACAGCTAAAAACCAAGAGAGGATTTTGTTCAACTGAGATTGTAGAAGGTACACGTTAGATTAAAGTGTGATACATAGGTGTGCACGCGTGTGCATGTATGTATATCTATGTACATACGTAGATGAATACACATATATTGCATACATATATACATGTGTATATATATGCATATGTATATATAGACATTAGCGTAATGAGTGTGTATATATATATATATTTCTGTGTGTCTGTGTGTATACATACATATATATAGGTGTTTAATTTAACAGGTGCAAAGAATCTCTCTTAAATGGTAAAATCTGTAAAATGCTGTCATGTTCCTGAAGGCACAGTTAAAGTTACATGTATTATTGCAATGATGGAAATAAGACTAAATAAAAGCACAAGTAATTATTGATATTATTATATAATAAATGAGTAGATACATATTTAACAGCATCATTATATAAATACACTTTAGGTCTCCAAACTAATTTGTCTGCATTATTTTTAGTTTGTAGTCAAGTTTATTAGAACTTCTGGTTTTAAAAGCTTTATACTTCTGTTCATCTGCTACCTCTTTTTTTCTGAATTTATTTCTGATAAAAACCTTTGAAGAACATCATAAAATTGTCAGACCTTTCTTAATCCCAAGAAAACCATACATGGTGCATTTCAGCTATTTTAGAACAATATATTTAGAACATACAAAATCAAGGTGAAATGTTTTGAAACTTCAAATAAGGCAATGAGAGCTATTTATCCTCTTCATCACAGCAAAACTAAAGATATATGGATTACTTTACTAAATTGTTTACATCTTGGCATTAATATTACTTTGTTCCTTGGTTTCTTGTCAGTGTTACTGAGAAATAAGAGCTTTTTTAGCCCCCCTCCCCTCCATTTTTATTTTGTTTATGAAAGCAAGATAAATAAATTCTTTTTTATTTTGATAATTGGGCCATATTAAGTTTGCTGCTATATAAACTTAAAAACAGAGAACCAGTACACAAGAAACATCACATATGTAGATGATTCATATATTAATATGTGCTGTTACTTTTGTAATTACAATCAAACTACATGTGTAAAGTGGGTTTTCGAATCTGTCTATTAAAGTTCAGCAATATAACCAATAGATGGCTCCAGACTAACATCTCTATTACACCGTGGTGGTCTGGCTTGCTGGATGTTGGATTGGCGAGAGCATTTGTTTGCAGTGTTGTATTATAACATTTCTAGTAGTATGAAAAAAAAACTTTGTAGAATATTCAATTCTCTGATATATCAAAAAGTTAGAGGTGAGAATGATAGGCAAAGACTTTATACACGGCTACCTGAAGTATGGGGTATGCATCCAATAATGCTGGGAACCAACTGAAGGTTTAAGAGGATTTGACTTTGCACTGGAATAAGCCCCCAGATGAAAACAAGTTCTTGAAGAAAATGGCTTTTCTCACAGCTGGTGGTGTACACAGAATGGAAATCTGAAGTAAAAATTAGACCTTTCCAAATGCCGTAAGAAAAGTCCATGCAATTGAGGAGTGAAGCGAGTACAGCTGAGCTGGAGACTGGATCCTGCTGAAAGCAAGGCAGGAACCAATGTTTTATTTCAATTAATAGTGCTATCAGAAGAACATTTCTTTTGCTATTTAGATTTTCAAAATCACAAGTCTTGCCAAAATTTTATAGGAGTAATATTTTAAGAACTGAATTCTGATGAGTATGGAAAGGATGAGAGGATTTTTCTGTGACTAAAACACACCAACCAGGGATTTGAAAATGCAAGCGTGGTACCTAGCAGTGCCACAGGTTTTCATCTGATCTTGTACAATTCACTTATGTAAACCCATGTTTTAATATGGAAACAAAAATGGAAGCCATAAGAAAAACAAAAGTGTATGGAACAATAATACTGTGTTGGAGACCACATGGTTAGAAAAAGCAGGCATCAGGGGGGTGTTGCTCAGCCAGATGTGTAATTTGGATGTAATTTCTTGTCAGTAGATCTACTTGAGCTTGTTTATACACTTGGATTCCATAAGGAGTTGGTTACGTAGTGAATACATATGTCAAAGTGTGTTTGGGTAATTGGAGCATGTATCAATGATACAAACTTTGAATTCAGAGGTTTAGCAGTTTCAACAAATTAAGGAACTCAAAAGTCCCAATGAAATATATTATGGAATAAATTGCACCTGTGTATCTTTTTATAATATGAAGTAGATAGTTTTAACAAAAATCTAGGAAATGGCACATAAACAGGCATGCACATGCCCCACAGTTTTAATGGTTATTGCCAAAGGATCAGCAAAGTTGAGAACACTTAGAACACGACAGGTCAGAATGAAAACTGCCCATGCAAACCCAACCTCCCCGCTCTGTGAAGGCACATTACAATGGCCTTTGATTATCAGATCATAAACTATTCTTTCCTTACCTCATTTACTGGATTGAATGGATGATGGCTAGATAATTCACTATTATTTTGTTCCTATTTCAGTGTGTGACCTTGCACTTCATTTATCACTCTGCTAAGATGCTGTTCTTCGTAGACATTCTTAATTTCTTACAGACTTTTCTATGGCATTCCCATTGACAGCATCTGAGCATTTCACAAGCAACTAATAATTTGTCTTTGCTCTCATGAGCTGAATCAGCAGTATCATCTTTGCTTTGCATAAAGTGAATTAAGCAGATGTGTAGGTTGCACAACAAATGCAATTTGTTCCTTGTGATCCAGCAGTTCATATCAGGCACCTTGATGGAGAACATTGATGGAGATTCAGGACCAACTGTGGATGTTTCTTTATTTTAGGAAGCAGGGCAAAGAGCCAGAGAATTGGTGAACATACACTTTGTATAGATACTCACCCTCTATATAGAGAATTCAGTTCTTCCACATCTTTCAGATGGAAGGAAGAGAAATATGGCCAAAATCATTCATGAACTTTGGATGCCTAAGATGAGGTACCTTGGACCTGATTTTTCATAGTAATTAAAAAGTTGAGAGTGCCTATAGTCTCCTGGAATTAAGTTCCAAGAATAGTAAAAAAAGGAAAGAAGGACAAATTATCACAGTCATTTTGGTTTTGATGAATAGCAGATACCCTATAACTCAACTTCTGACTGTGGGTAGCTGCAATTCCTTTAAGATAGTCTATGAAATATTAAATTACAACTATGAGAGTTTAAATTTCCACCAAATCAAGCCCTGAGGATTTAAGATGGGTATAGAAAATGAGAAAACAGAATTAATGATGTTTTTTTAAAAACGTTTGTTTAAGTCATTACAGTATGACCTTGGAATTTTATAGGGAAAGAAAAGTTTGAGTTCTTCTGGGCAGTATTCAGATTCTTTAATCCAGCAACCCTTCTGCAAGTGTCACCTTGTTCACCATGTATCAAATTCCATTTGTACAGCAAATGAGGGATCGGTCATCTCACATTTAGTGTCTTCTTCAACGCAAACTGTTCACTTATTCCCAGATCTGGGTGAGATGGAGGTCTTTTGAAAAAGAATGCTCTCATTAAATAACCCACTGTTTGGGAAGGGACACACACAGCTGAGCTGAATTAACATTATAGAAGTGATCTTAGATGTGGCATTGTCACTTGATGTTCTCTTAATGCAGCCTTTTTTTTTTTTTTTGCCTGTTTAGAATGCTAAATCACAAAGAAGCAACTAGAGTATTCAATTTATATAGATTTTGTATTGTTGCTGGGCCATTCCGCATTTACAAGCTCTAAGCATAAAGGAACAGAATTCAAATTCATAACTCATATTAGCTTCTCTGGCCAAGAGCAATTCAATATTTCAACATTATATCTTGTTTTCAGTGACACTAGTTGGTTTCACCTGTTTTCCTACTTGAATATATCTCAGAAAATGCTATATAGAAATGTGACTGCTTTAGTACTAGACTATATCAGACATTTATTTAAATTTTTAATTTATTTTCTTACCTTTGACTTTATAATGTTATCTCATGCATACTTGCATATTTCAGAAGTTCATCCTTACAACAAATAAACTTAAGATGTGGATATTTGTTTTTCAATACCACACTGGCCCAGTTTAGCATGCAACATCCTTAGCTGTTTTTCTAGGTTCCTAATGCAATATTTGTATGTATGTCTGTATTACTTTGTTGTTGTTGGTGGTTTTTTTACCATTATCTCCATAAAAAAAAACATTAAACCCCAAATGATAATCACTCTTATTTTAAAAATTACTTGCTGTTATATATCCTATTAACTGCACGTGTGCTAACTGCTTTACAAAACAAACCAAAAAAAAATTACTGAGGCAAACCGCAGCAAGTGTACAGAAGAAATGAAAAAAAAAATCAGCAATTTAATTCCCTTTTCATAGTGTTAACCGTGATTTCAGTAAAAAATAATCAACTAATAATAAAGTTGTACATTTTTGTTTCTGCTTTGATGTGGTGACTGTTGGCTGGAACCTCTGGTTTACACAGGGGGGGATGTGTGAGGATGTATGGGGAGCTGCCTATAGCCGTTAGGCATGGAGGGGTTCAGACCTTCTGACTTCTAATCTGAGGTTTGATCGCTGCGCTATGGACGTTGCTAAGGTTCCCCATTTCTCAGTTTCCACATCTGCTAAACCAGAAACAGTTGCGTTTTAACAGCTTACAGGTCAAAGAGTATTTGCTTGTCACCTTCTCTTCTGGAGAGTCAGACATAATTCTTGTCATTACCCTTTATGACTTTTTCCAAGTGACGGGGGACCCTGAGCATCCCAGTTCTTACTGGCTTGATTTGGAGGGGTAAGAGCTGTATGTGCATCAGGGACTTTGAAGCTGTTTTTGTTCTGCTTTGGAACAGGAAATTAAACATTTTTAAATTAGCAGGTTTGGATAACCTGTATCCGACAGGTTTAAAGGCACCATTGAGGAGCTTGACTATTAATGTTGATTTTCAATAACTCTTGCAACACAGGGGAAATATCAGGAGAGCAAAAGAAAGTTAACAGGCCAATATTTAAAAAGAATAAAAGAGATGACCCAAGTAATTATAGGCTTGTCAGTGTGACATAAATCCTTGGAAAAATAATGGAACAGCTAATAAGAAACCAAATTAATACAGAATTGAAAGAGGGTAGCATAATTAATACCAGTTCATTTGTGTTTGTGAAAATAATCCTATCAAACCAGCCTCACTTTATATTTTCTGTAATTTTGGTTGATTAAAGGATAATAATGTTGATGTATAATACTCAAACTTCTTTACTTGAAATGAGATAAGAAAAGTCTTATGAAATATCTGGAAGATGACAAAATCAACATGACACACATTAAATGCTTTAGAAAATGGCAAATGAGATCTCAGTTTAACCTGTGAAAAGGAGTCTCCAAAGCAGCCCCACAGCTATCAGAGTTTGATTCTACCCTTCAATGAGCCTGTCAGCAGTCTGTAAAAATGAGCTATTCCTGGAAAAGTTTGTACGTGACTGAAATGGAAAGTGGCAAACAAAAAATTAAGACAACAGGGTTTTGGTTAATTACTGAACAGGAACCCCGTGTGGAGATGAGGAAGTCCAGAGAGGCAGCTGGTAAAGGCTCTCTGGCAGAGAGAAATAATGCATGGAAGAACTTGCAGGAAAAAAAAAAATCCTATACAGTGTAGATTTTTTATTTCAGGGCATGATTTAGCTAAGTATCTAAAGAGCCAAAAAAATCAAGATTCTGTGATCAGCTGAGCAGAAGCAAAAAATGTGCTCTGCAAATGTTACGGTCATATGTGTAACAGGCAAAACCCCAGCCCCCTTTCTGGCGGCAGCAGGCTGTTAGATCAGTTTTGTTGCCGGTGACCATGAGAAGTGGGCCACAGTCGTCGTGAAAGGTCCCTGAACTGAGCTTCAGTGAGATCTTGCTTCTCTGTGTTGCATGGGCAGTGAGGCTTAGACCTCCTCTGAAGAACTGGTTCCAGTTCTCTCTCCACAACAGGAGGAGTGGCTGTGATTTCTCTCTGAATCCTTTCCAAGAGCAGAAAGTTAATGACACAAAACCAACCATGCACGATGGCTGGAACTTGGATATTTTAGCTTAGCCAAATGGATTTTTTTTTTTACTTGATGCCAAGCAAAGCATCACTAAGTGGCTTTTAAATTTAGCAGATAAAGACACTGCAAGATCCTGGACCTCAAAGTTGAAGCAATTCAGACTAAATTTGAAGTACATATATACATTACTTTTTTAGGCTCAATATGTTCATTCAGACCTCATTAAAAATGAAATTATATTCAGGAAACATGAAAGTAACTTTTATTTCTCCCCGTTTCTTCTTAATCCCTTTTTGCCACAAGTAAGTTGCAGCCTTTGACATACTTTCCAGCAGAAATTTCTGCCATTCCTATCAATGTTTAAAACTTTCTTTTATGCAGTACATTTTGACAGGTCTTATGTTGTTTGGTTTTTTTTTTTTTTCCCCAAAAATTGTCTAATCATTTCACTTTGTGGTCTTGAGCTCCTTCTAAACCAAAAAGGTTATGGCATCATTTTGAATTTACTTTCAAAAGCTGCTGAGGATAAACACAACAGCTGCCAAAATGTGTCAGTTGAGTTTGATCATACGTATTTCAGTCTTTGCAAAAGATGCCTTTCCGATCTGCAGTTTACCTTCATAGCAGACAGTGGTTGGACTAAGTTTGGCAGAACTGCTGCAGCAAGTGCATGTGAAATACTCAAAAAGTCACCCAAACGTGAAAACACGCAGGGCACTGAATCGTGGTTTTCAGCTTTGTCTCCAGCATAAGAAGTTTTAAAATCTGCTGTCAGAAATGACATCTCCTCTGTGCGCTCATTGCCATGCAAGTTTACTGCCTGTTATCTTACACTTGCTAGTTGATTAAGGTTTTGTTTCCACTAATAGTCAAGCCTGGGTAATTGTTCTGAAGTGTAAAAAATGTGTTGCTAGAGGTATTTCCCTTCTGGATTTGTCTCCTTTGACTTTCTGGTTTGGTTTTAGCTCTTTGTTTGCTGTTACTGAATTTCTGTTCACTGTATAGATTTTACTAAACTGACCAAGTCATTACCGGTTCACAGGGGGGGACGACTCCGCTAAAATCAGGGTTTTTTTCCAGTTTATTTGATGAGATTTATTATGTGAGTCTTTCTTCATTTTCAGTTAAGTGAGGTCAATCAGTATTCTCTGAGGGCACTAAAACTGGGCTTAGTATCAGAAGCAGTCACACAAATGGTGTAATGTGGAGTTCTTGTAGGGTGAAACAGAGGAATTTTTACTTGGTCTGCAGAAATGATATTCCAAGTCTGACCACAGTGTCACTCTAAGGAGTTATTCTTAGCTAGTTATGTGCCAAGGCTCTTAACATCTGCTGCAAAGCAGCGATTCCCAGGAGAGACACCCACATCCAAGGAACAAGATTTGTATTTCTTGGTTTGGGTGGGTGATACAGAAATTCATATTTCAGTGTCTATGCCCAGATTATTCAGCATGCCTTATAGCAGCAACATGCCATTTCATTACCTGTGATCTTCCTCAACTTTGTCAGACCCAGAGTATGTCAGGGATAGCTTTGTGGTTTTGCTCCAGGTTAGATAAAATATTTTAAGGAGCCTAAGGCCAAAAGGTGATACATGTGAGACTCCACTAGGAATACAACTGCTGGAGGATACATTCTTGTCCACAATTACATTTTGTGATTTACTGGCTTTTACTCCATGCAGCATATGGTGTGGTAGTTTTGTGTAATTCCCATTTTTGGAATTCAAATGTAAAGTGAGACCAAGCTAAACACTTTAAAAAATTGTAACCTTATTGCATTGTTTTTATTACATTTAACTTGGGTAATCCCATACATAGTTCATAATCACTTTCTCAATGCAATGGAAGAGTGCATTGCATTTGTGGTATGTGATTGTGCTTGCAATAATTTGACTTAATATATTTCAGGGAAAAACTCTGATTCTTCTTGATTCTCTTAGTGTCATCCAGGTATTTTAATATGGGCTTTTTTCAGCCTTCTTCCTGTAATCAAAATAATGCCTCTATTTTAGTTGGGGGAAACACTGAATATTCTCTGGAGCTGAAACCTACTGACACATTCCCTGCATAGTACTAACTTCAGACTTACTAACTTTAGCCTTACAGCCTTTTAAAAGATTGCACAATTGGAAGAATCAATATTTAGGACATCATCACTATGAGCATAATTAATCTTTGGGGTTTTATATATAATCAATATCAACATTAACTGCTAGAGATGAGGCTTTTCCTTAAGGGGAAAAAAACCCACAACTGATCCGCTTTTTAATTGATCTTTTAGTCTGACAAATCCTCATTTCCTAAAATGCTTGGCAACATATGGTTCTTACTCAGCTATTTGAAACCAGGCATGTAATTTGAAGCCTAAATTAAGGTCTCATTTTGGTTTTATTCTTTGTTTTTAGAACTTGCATGCATAACAATACTGGCCAGATATTTCAGTGAGTTATGCAAAATTATTTCTATGCTGAAGCGAGTGGCAGAACCACTGTAAAGCTGTGATCAGATTCATAACCTTAACTGGGACCTAGCTGAGGTGCATCCAGTCCTTGATCATGTCACGATACTTCTTCTGAAAATCCTGATCAAGTAAGGCAGACCTGGGGGTCAGTTTTCGGAAAGGTATGTTGAGATCTCAGCATCATGTGGAGATGTCTGGAAAAGTTTTAGATAACCTTCCACCATGATTTCTGCATCATCAGTGGTGCAGCTTAGTCACCTTCAGCTGAAAGCCTCATAAACCAGCACCCTCGGGTAGGAGGTGTCAGCAGCAACCCTCAAAGGCAAAGGCATGTCTCAGATCACAGTTCCCTTTGTGTCTGGTCTAGTGGAAGCATCTCCCTTCACTGATGCTTAACGTAACAGTCTTCAGTTGAGTGGTGAAGGTCTTTCACCAGAGAAATCCATCAAGAGCAAGGTGCGGGAGGAGAAGAAAGTAATTCTTCCATTAAAGCATCACTGGAGACAGAGGAGCCTCTTTCCCTCTCTGATCCCATACTTGACTGGTTAGAAAGCTCACAGATTCCATCTTGTGGCATTTAGCTGTGCTTTCCAAGTGCTCTAGACGGTAGTCTAGAAAAAGAAAAAGGCAACAGATTTACCTAATATAGGTATATATTTACATATAGGTAATAATAGGTATATAGGTATACGTATACCTATATATACAATATAGATATAATATATACCTAATAAAGGACAAAGTTACCATTTCTCCAACCTGTCCATACCTTTCCAGCCACTTAAGCTGAAGGCTAGGTGGGTATCAGTACTTGCATCTTCCTTGTCTGGGACTTCGTGTGAGGGCCAGGCAGCCTTCATCTGCACTGGCATGGCAGTGAAGCCCTCTGAGAGGAGGTGTCCTGGGACCAGTGGAGGTGCCAGGAACCAGCAGCCTTAGGTAAGTCACCACAGCCTGTTCTGACCCCATCCTCTGCGCATTTGTTACAAGAAATGTGATTTCCCTGGTTGTGATCTTGACAAAGGAACAGTTAATTCCCTTGGAGCCAGAAGGCTTTTCTGCTCCAGACCCAAGCTGGGATAAGCTGAATTTAGTGTAAGCTAACAGTACAAAACAGAGATCAGTGATGTGGCAAAAGAACAGCCAGAAAAAAAACCTGCAGGTAACTGCAGAGTGATGCTGATCAGTGAGCAGCTGGCTGTGAGCTGATCTGAAGCATGTAAAAAGCGAGAAACTGGTAGATGAGCAGGAAAGCAGCATTTATCTTTGTCTGCTGGTTTTCAGTGCAGCGTAAGAAATCATCATCAAATAGAAAGCACTGATGTGAGTTTGCCAATTCAACTTTAAATTAAAGTAGGACTATATCTGAGGCTTGCTGGAGTGAAATCCCAGTGAAACCAATGGGAAGGCTGCCATTAACACAGCAGGGTTTTATTTCTTTATGGGCTTGAATCATACATAGGAAGGAAGGGTCTTGTTTGAACTTTCATTCCACATAAATGTTAATGCATTTAGGAACACCCTGCCTACATTTTAACTCCTTGAAGATCCTCTGAGGGTGTTTTCTTAAGTTTCTAAAATATTATCATTAAATTTATTAAAATGCATCTCTTAGAACACTTTCATGTATTAAAATGGAACATTTGTCCCTTCACACTGTAGTAATCACTTAAACCAATTAAACAGTGACATTGTTTAAAATTAACCTGTTGCAGTAGTCTATTTTGACACCAGATTTTGTCTCTTGAAAATTTTCCTTAGTGTATCTTTTTGAGACTTTTCAGCTTCTTTCCTCTTACTGTGCTTGGATGTAACATTTCTTCTCTCCAGTCCCTTTGCCCACTGAGGACCCACAGTAACTGCTGCAGCAGTCAGTACTCCAGCACTGCTCTGCTCGCCTTCCTGCAAGCAGTAGCTGCTGCAATCTGCTCTTGGGACTGCGTACGATTCTCAGAAGGACAAACTGAAAGCTTGTGACACAAATACACTGATCGACACCACTAATAAGCCCTTTTATTCCCCTGTGGCCTCTCTGACGGTTTCGGCAGCCTGAGCTGGAGTCAGAGCAGCAGCTTTACCTGAGCTTTTTTTTCTCCCAGAACATGGTGTCCCTTTAGTCCCTTAAGCACCCGTTGCAGGTGCGTTGCACCGCTTTGTTGCTGGAAGCCAGCTGGAAATCTGCTGCTCAGGGAGCTGCCACTTCCACTGGCATATAGGGACCCTCTGCTGGGAAAGCTGACTTCACTAGTTTCGCATCACCCCCTTGCTGTCTCTGTGTACGGGTGTTTCGGAGGTGAGAATGGGAAGAAAGCTTCAGGGCAGCTCTGGTGGCCCTGTCCATGCTCCTGGGCCAGTTGCGAGGCTGCTGCCCTGGAGCGCCTGGTGCTGGAGCTCTCTCCATTTACACTGCCTCGGCCCCCAGCCTGCACCTGCTTTTCTGCTCTGTGATTTCTGTTCCAGAAACACTTGTAGCACATTTGCCAGGGCTTTCCTAGCCTTTGTCCTCCTTCTCATCATCAGTTTCACCCTTGGAGATGTGATGCTCTTCTGTAAAAGGGGCCAGGCCTGGCTTGTGTCACTGGTGACTGCTGTCTCCTGTGAGAACGTTGTTTTTTAAAGGGTGAAGGAGGTGGAGAAAGGACCTCTCCAAGGGCTTTGGGCAAGATGACTGTCCTGTTAAATCTCCACATTTCTGACTCACCAGCTTGACAAGAAACAAAGCAGGGAGTCGCTCTTTTCACTTTCAACGTGCGTGCGTAGAAAGAGATGTGTTTCCCCTTCTAAACTGAACCATTGGCTGCCAAGGTATGCCCGCATGGGCTTGCACATCATCGCACCACTATGTGAGATAACGCAGCTACAGTAAAGCTTAAACTAGCAAAAATTATGTTGCGGGCCATTTCAGCCCCTATTACCTGAGAAATGGTAGAATTTATCATGTAGATGCATCATTTTGCAATAACTTGCCTAATTTTTGCAGAAGTATGAAATGATGTCAGTGAAGTGGTTATTCTTGCCAGTGCCACTTATATGTACTTGCAGAAGTATTTGCTTTCATCTGAAAGAAGTCCACGAGTCCAAAATCACAATAGAATAGCGTCATATATTTTCATTTTAATTTTAAAATTATTTTGTCTTGTTCTTATCTGCACCTCTTTTTTGCATTTCCTATGTATATCTGGCAAGTGAACTGCCTGGTAAACAGTTAATTTTAAGCAAACGTTGCAGTGTTTAATAAATTAAATTAATAAATGAATTTTGAATTTTCTGCTGCTTCCATTCACACCATGAACCTAATTTTAAAAATTACCACAATCAAATCAGATAATGAAATACTCTGTGTGCAGTGAAAGCATTACCATAGTAAATGTTTTGCTACTCCTGAAGAGCAAATTAAAGGGCAATATTTGTAAAAACTTTGGAAATTAGTGTGGAAAAAAACTAAGAAAGGAGCAGAAAAAAATCAGACAGTAAGAATGCAAAACTTACTGCATTATTGACAATGAATTTCATTCCTAGGAGCAAAGTGCTGTTCAATGCAAACAGGCACATGACCTATCCTGTGGTTATTTTTCTTGAAAAATATTTTCCTGTTCTGGTTAGTATAATAATCTTTATTTTTTCCTTAATATAATATAAAGTTTTATACTTATAAAACATTTTTGGTTGCATATTCATAAAGCTGTGCACGTTAAATGTGTCTTACAAACTGAAATGTCTTTATCTTCAGACACACACTTTGCAGTATTTTCTGTAAAATTTCCTCTCTTCATACCAATGTTTAGAGAAGTTGTTTTTCACTAACAGAAACCAGAAGAAGAAATTTTTGCATTCACACTTGAATTTATGCTAGAAACGCTTTTCTAGTAATTTCTTTGCTGCAATGGGAATTAAAATAAAAGCAGCCAGGAGAAGATAGAAGAGTAAATTTTATATTGTGAATAAGACAAAATAAAACTGATTGTGAAGTCTGATTACTGGAAATAAATCTGATATATTACTGTCTCTTTTCTTTAGTACTGAGAGAAAACAGCTATTTTTAAGTCATGAGTCCATGAACCTTGCTAAATGCAATATACACTCTTGGGAAAGAGCTGACAGAAAAATATTCTAATATTTAAAACTTTTGAGACCTGCTTACTCCAGTTTCATCTCTCCCTGAAAGTTTCAATGCCTTCAGCGTCTGCCATGCTTGTAAGGCACTGAATCAGCCAGCAAAAGGAATGGGGATCCCTTTATCTGCCTGGCTGGTGGCCTAAATCACATTGTGTGAGTTGTGCCGATCAATCCCAGTGGTTAAGTTCTAAAGACACTTTAAGAGTTCTGTCTTTAAAGATGCAAAGACACAAATGCTCTTATATGAATATTTTTAAAAGATGTAAAATCTTAGGGATGAAGCATTGTCAATTCAAACATTTTTTTTGCTGCAACTGTGTAAGCTCTATGAAATAGTGTTGTATTTCACTGGGATTTTTCACTGCTGCTTCTAGTATCCTGTAAAGCTCAGGGATTTGTCTTTTTAAGGCCAGGATGCATAGCTACAGGCACCTAATTAAGCTGAATACTCATTAAGATATTCAGTTAGCTTTGCTGCACCATTAACTCAAGAAAAGACCAGCAAATATAGTACCCATTGTAAAAACGGTGAAGCCATTTAATCACAGACGTACAGCAGCGTTTGCTGGGAGAACCTCTGGCTCCTCAACAAGTCCAACCTGCTGCTCAAAGCGTGACCATCACCAACAGCCGACCAAGTCAGCCGCGTCGATGTCTAGGTGCAAATCTTGGAAACTTCCAAGGGTGCAGATACCACAGCCTTTCCGCAAAGCCTGCCCTACATTCCCAGTGAAAGGGTTCTTCCTAATATCCGACCTCAGTCTCCTTGCTGCAATATGTGGCCCCTGGTTGTATCCTTTGCCACTACTGAGGAGCTCTTGGCTTTGTCACCTTTGCAACTACCCTTCAAGCAACTGCTGGTTGCTTTTGCAGTTTCTCCTCTATGCCCAGCTCCTGCAGCCCCCTCTGATAGTGCTCTCAGCCCTCTCACAGCCCTCCCCTGCCTTGCCACTTTCTCAGCACTCGTAAACTGGGGAGCCCTAGGTGAGACCCTGGCGCTGAGGAGCACAGCAACTTTCCTTGATCTTCTGGCCATGGTCTTCATGAAGGAGTCCAGTATGCAGTTTGCCTTATATACGATGAGAATAATAAAATGGTACACACTGGGAAAAAAATATCCTTATTTTAAAATGTTGGAAAACAATGGGATGTGAGCAGGCTTCAGAAAGTGACCTTGGGGTTAAAAGAAGTCCTTCTGATGAAAGTACTGGCTCTGAGCCCAGTGGCAGTTACAGAATGAAGCAAATACTGTGTCAGAGGGATGATCAGAAAAGGAACAGAGAACAAAACAGAGCACAGCACCATGCCCTTTTGTAAGTTAGAACCAGTGTGTGCAGTTTCAGTCCTGTTTCAGAAGGACATACTAAAAGGAGAAAAGATACAAAGGTTGCAAGGGTAAACAAAGACTGACTCTTTACTAGTCATAGCTAGTAAGTAGTTTAGAATTCGTCAGCCAGGAAAAGAGACAAATGAGTGAAAGTACAAAAAGAGGCTTGTGAAATTGTGAATGGCCTAGGCAAAGTGAACAGGGAAAAATATTTTTCTCTGTATTTTTCAAGACAATGACTAGTAGATATCAAATTATCAGTTGGCAGTAAAAGCAAAAATGAAGATGTTTTTCACACAATGAATAGTTAATCAGTGTAATTTCTTACCCCTGGATTTGTGAATGCTTGAATTTTACCGCAGTTCAAAAAAAGCCTGGACAAATTAGCAAAGGAAATTCCCTTATGTATTATTAGAAGTTGTATCTCTAACTCAGTTAGATTGTTAGAGGCTGAGAAAGTACCCTGGGAAAATATTCACAACATGCTTGCTCTCCTTTCTATATTTTTATTAAGCATTTGCCACTGGCCAGTGTTGGAGGTAGGATACTAGAAGCTAGAATATCCTTTGGTGATCTAGTAAAACTGTTTGATATATACTTCTTGTGTTCTTATAAAAATTTTATTTACAATATTAATATTTTTTTTCTTTTTTGAATTTAAATTAAATTGAGATGACCGTGATATGTAGATTTCTAAATCCTCCACATAAAGAGCACTTCTGTCCTGTTAAGTCCAGTGGTGTGAACGGCAAGATGTGAGCTGACTTTATGATAAAGTCCAGTGGGTATATGCTAAGTGACAGGCAATTTGGAAAAGGAATTCACAACACTGTCAAATATTTGCCATATCTTAATCCCCCTGAAGCCTCTCCTGTAGGGAAGTAAAATTAAATGGAAACATCCCTCTATTCTTTTTGCTATGAGTGTTGCTGTTCACAATAAGCAAAGTTTTCCCTTCCACATACAGACTTTTAGTTTGTGGGCACTATTAACTCACAGACAAGGCTTCCAAATAGCTGATGACAGGTGTTTACATTAAAGGGGGGGAGGATTTTCTCGACCCCTAGTGTTTTGATCTGTCTATCAGTGCCCCAGGAAAGCTGAGACCCTTGTGCCCAGCCAGTCTGTCAATGTACTGTTACAGGGACCCTTCACTGAACAGTCCTGCTGGGTCAGAGGGTGATTCAACTGACTTGTTCAGGGAAAACGTGCCAAGAGCATCAGGGGAAGCCCTCAGCGGGTCTTCCCATTTTATTTGAATATGTTACCTGCTGCCGGTGACTGCTAGTGCCCACGAAGGACTAACACTAGCAGTTTGTGGAATAACACTCTTTATTAATATAAAATCATGACATATTAAGGTTCTTGATTGCCAGTGATAGAGACTGTCCACAAAAAAACCCCAAGCTTGAAGTGATATACCACGAAACTACAATCACTAATAACAGCTAGTATGAGTTAGTTATTTAGTGTGCATTAGATAAAATTCTTACCCTGTAGGCGTCCCTGGGGGGGAGAAGACAGGTTCAGCCTGTTGACTGATCCCAGAAGTTACGATGGAGTCTCCTCTAACTTTTCCTCTCGTTTGTCCACTTTTTATACTTCATAGCATTCGTCATACACAGGATTGGTTACAAGTTTCTCACTTCTAATGCAAATCAGTGCACATCCTCAGACAGCACTACTGAAGCTTTCTTCTAACTACACATGCTCTCCAAATGGGGTTTTGCCCTCTCTCAGGGGGGCTGTTTGAGTTGGAGGTCACGATTTCCCATTACCACAATTACCTTCATCCTATTTTCAATTAATTTTTTATTGAAATCAGTAGATTGCAATACTTTCTCATCTGATCTCCTTTTATAGCTAGAACTTTCCTCAGTTGAAGGGTTCTTTCTGTGTAACATAGATAGCTGTGTTCTTTTTGCTATCTGTTCTTTGTCTCTCATCCTTCCCAAGGCTGACTCCCTTGATTAGAAGTCCCTTAATTTGTAACGGCTTTAGAGAGTGTGTCAGCTTGACCTAACTTAGTGAACACTAAGTCAGCGTTGGGTAATCTGGGAGTTTAACAACAATTTCCCCCACCTTTGGACTTAATTCATTCCAGGTCCAGTCCATTTCCTTCACACTTATGTGGAGCTTGAGTGACTCTAGTCGTAAATATTGTTGCTACTTACTGGTATCACGTGCCCAGTGAGGTGTAAGTAGTACCTTGGATGCAGGAAACTTTGGGAGGGAGGTGTGTCTGAGTATTAAAATGAGATTATTTCGTCTGAGGAAAGTCATTTTGCCACAGCAGTTGGCTCAGCAGCAGACATCTCGTAGATTCTTCATGTGACAACTGCTGTGCAGCTTATCAGCTGTGGTGCCATCAAATTCCCATTCCTGCATGGAGCAAAACAGAGCCTTTGCTCTGCTCCATCCTTCATCACTCCTATCAGCATGTGCTGAGCTGTCAGGATGTGTTTCTTAGGGAACTCTGGTGGTGTGGGTTTTGTGCATGCCAACCATTCTGAAAGCAATAGCTGTATTTTACCCTAAAAAAGCCTTCTGTAATACTGCACTTCTATTAGATCCCAGTTTTCTCTTAATTCCCCCTTCAAACTAATTTTCCTGCAATGGTTTTTCAGGGGTTGGAAAATATTTTTTTTTTGGGGGGACACAGTTTCTGAAACTGAAAACAACACTGTTCTTCCTAATATCAGTACATGTTTCAGTTTCTACATCAGCTATAGTCCCCTTCAATACTATGAAAGTGAATCCTTTTATGCTCTCAATACAACAGTGAGACAGTTTTCCCCTTGCTTTTCGGTGAAAACTACTAAATAAAAGTAGCAGAACAAATTTCAAAATGCAACTCGAAGACATGCAAACCCTGTGCTTTCAATTAACTTAAGCATACAAAGCCATACTCTTAGAGCGTACTAAACAAAAGCTGAATCGGGATATGCAGTCCCACAGCTTTTTCCTCTCTGTGGCCAGGACTGAAAGCCATTGAAGTTCTTGAGGAACTTTCTATTTGATGTCAAAGGGCTTTGAATCCAGACTAATTGTGGGATGGGACTAATCCCTGTAGCAACTGTGAAATGCATTTTTAGTCCATTTTGCAGTTTCTGGTGTGTGTGTGTCTTCATGAGTCTTGCTCTTCCATGGGCATACATGCCCATGCAGACAGTTTAGCCTTTTTGCGAACGTGAGCACCTTAGTTTCATGTATTTGGCTCCCAAGGCAGGCAGGAGCTACCACGAGTTTGTGCCTTCCTGGGCTGCCCAGACCCATCTAAATGCAGCAGTTAATGTGCCAGGAACCATCCGTGCTGAGCATCAGGGCTGAGTCTTCCAGACCTTGGGCTGCCAGGCCACAGGGTGAAATCCATCCCACCGTGGGGTGAAATCCATCCCACCGTGTCTGTCTGGAGAGAGACCCGCTCATGTCCCTCCCCTGACAGACTGTAGTCAGAGCCATCTCTTAGGTCTTCAGGGGCTTCCTGTGGATGGGTCAGTTGTCCTTCTACAGCTTTTACTCGCCCATCAGCAAGTGGTCTGGTTTCCCAATCATGTCCTCCCCGCTGAATGTGCCTGCATGTGTGCTTGCTCAGTGCTGTTACTGTGAACACAGACTTTGGAACAGTGCTCGAATTTAAAGAAATAAACAGATAACAACCTACCCATAACTACTTCAAGAATGGGCTTTCTGTTTTTAAAATGTGATCCTGGGCTCTTATAACTACCATTTCAAAACCAAAAGAAAAAACCTAATGAAGAGCAAAAAAGACATTATTAAGTTTTGCATTTCAGCTGTGCAAAGTGGAACCTGTCATATAGAACGTTTGTAGTATAGTAATATTATTATATTGCTGTTAGTGCTTAAATATTGTTCATGTCCACACATTCAATATCACTTTTTAGAGTTCTTCTTATATTTTGGATCAGAAAGAAGGAAGAAAATATATTCTAGCTTTTTACACCTCTCTGGCAAAGACTATAAATCATTTTCTCTTTGGGGACGAATATGTAATCTCCTCTATAATCTCTGACCTTAATAAGAAGACAGGACAACCAAAAGCAATTTCTCTAGTTATAAAACTGTGAATACGTAACCAGTTTCAGAGAACCTGGTGACTTTTGATAGGAGTATCTGAAGAAAGGCAGAATTCTCAGAGAGACAATGAATTTCTATTACTAGGCACAAGAGGAAACTGCTTTGAATGTTTTCAGAGATAAATTAGTAGGATGTGGAGATAGTATATTTGGAGTCCTGTGCATTTCCTACCAATTACTGACTTCCTAATAAGAAAACATACTTCTCTGCTATACAGATGGCAATGTCGTGGCCAGGTTTTGTGGTGCAAATCCACACCTTACTTCTGCCTAGGATTCCTCCTTCAGAGAAGTGGAAGAAGAGAACTTTTCCAAACGTGGGCATACATTAAAGGAGCTGAGGAATGGTAAGTTTGTAGGTTAGAGCCCTGAGTTCAAAGTAAGTACAAAGACTCTCAGCATGACATACCCAGAGTGCCCCTCTGAAAAGTGCATTAGTGAACTATATTGCATGCTGCCAGCAATGACAAAAGAGGAAATAACAGCTGTATTCTTGATAATGCCCTTTTTTCATGCAAATGAAAACTGAGCCTTGGGTTTATTTTCTAGTCTTAATTCCATATTACTGCGGTCCGTGTACAAAATGCAGAGCTGCAGTAAATCAAGTTAGATAATGTATACTTGTGTAGATATTTTTATAATTTTAGCCTGAAATTTGCTGTTCCTCCTTTGCTTTCTCTATTGGTGGTAAATTCCCAAGGTTTGAGGCTCGCATAGGATGCCATTCAGTATCCTTTACTTAACACAAAACCTCCACAGTAAAAGAGATTTGCCGCTCAATGATGCACTGTGAAACCTCTTCAGAAACAACTTCAAATAGAGATTCATTAAGTTTGACTAATCATTCACTTGTGTCACTGCAATTTAAGCAGGATACATTTAAATTTACAATTTTTATTTGTAAAAACTTTTTTTTATTATTTGTTTTTTTGTTTTTTTTTGTTTTTATTTGTAAAAACTTTTAAAGTTACAATCTTGTAAGTTTAAACAAGAGGAAAAGCTGCCCCATGTGGGCCTTTAAAGACCATGGTACTCAAAGTGGCTTCAGCTTCAAGGCCGGCTTACTCCGCAGAACCTGCTCACGGTTTTGTAGTGGTGCAGGCAGAATGGAAGTTCTGCCCCAAGGTGATGGCTTCCATGACCTTATCCTTCACCTCTGTGGACGGCACTGTTCAGCGTGTGGAGCACAGAGTGAATCTCAGGAGGGGCTGCAAGAGGGAGGATGGGGGTGACAAGGGGAGGTTTTGGGGGGTGGTAGGTGACAACCATCAAGTGACAGAGCATGGAGGTGGGCTGGACTCACAGCGCTCCAGGGAGGAAGGATCTGTATGTGTCTCCCCTAACTAATATGTATTCCGGTCTCCGCTGAGTGGGTGTCTCTTCCCAGCCCTTGGCAGCATGCAGTTCATTCCCCCTGCTGCAAGGTGGGAGCAGGGCTGAGAGCTGCCCTTCTTCTCTCCCAAACTAGTCCCTACACCTGGGGTGGGCAGTAGCAGAGGCTGCTTGTGAATGTCCTCGGTAGCCACCTACTCCATCTACTTCTGTTTGCAATTATAAAGATTTTCTGCTCTCAAATTGTCTATTTCATACCTAAGTGGTTCTAATCTTTTTTTGCAAGAATAACTGTAATTGCAATGCTTTTCTTGGATTCATCTATAGTATCATTATCCAGAGCAAAAGACTGGATTCAGCAAACATAAGTGTTGAAAAGATTGTGGGCTTGGGGTGGAATTCATGTGAAAATGTGAATATGATAGAAGCAGCAGATTATTTGGTTTTCTTTTCATGAGTTTGTCCAGATTCTTGTTTCACTTGTGATGATGCTGACACCTGGAATTCAGATAATTTTTGTTTTTAAGTCAAGGAAGTTTTTCCAGTAGAATGACACCTAGGAAAGAGAGATACATTAGCTATTGTAGAACTATAATAGGAAGAGTAAAAGTTTTGGTAAATGCAACCTCAACCCCCAGAAATAAATTAAACACATTTATATCAACTGTTTTACATTACAAGAAATTAAAGCTATTGTATCCATAACAACACATCAATCAAATCCCATGAATTTGCTTATGTATACATACATATTCTTTAAACTTTTTCAAGGAATGGCTAAATCCCTTCCACATTAAAGCTGAGAGATTATGAAGTTGTAGTTTTAATTTAAAAACCCATGTGTTTACATTTCATTATTTTTAAGAGCTAAATTTTGCATTACATATCTAACTTCCTTTTTCTAGGTAATGTTGTATATGTATAGTATATATGTGAGTATATATCTCATTCATATTATCAGATGGTAATATCAGTTTACAACTAAAACTTAAATATTTTAGAGCTGTTAATGTAGTTGCAAATACATCAGAAGAAAACATTCACATATTTATTAGACAAATTCCACTCTGAAAAACAGTGAATCGATCAAAGCATAGGGCAAGAAGGACAACAATGACAAGGGGAAAAAAAGGGGGGTGTGTGTTGTAATTTTTTTCACTCTGGTACCCTCTTTTTTAACAGGTGTCAGCATTAAATGGATGTGAGACTCACAGTGTAAGTCAACACCACTCAGATCCTCCTATCTTAGACAAACCTCCATCTTTGATCTTTATTTCAAGTCTTACATTGCAGTGCAAAAAAATCCCATCTTTTCTGAAGATACTTGCTGATGTGTTACAGATGGCAGCCTGCTATACCTGAAAGCTCATGGCTTGTTCTTGTCTGAGTTGGCTCTCCAAGAGAAACAGCAGTTGTCTCGAAGGCAAAAATGGTCCTTAGTTTGCTCAATGGTATAGTTTGCCTTTAGTGTTTAAGGATCAATATCATAAATGCTTTATATCTATATTTATATTAATATCTATAATGTTTTGAGTTCTCATGAAGGCTCACATCATTGTTGCACACAACAGCCAGAAATAACAGTAATTAGAAACATGATTAAGTATTAAAAATTGAATACATTCTTTTCAACTTGTCAACTTGTCATGGTTTAACCCCAGCTGAAAACCAAGCCCCATGCAGCCGCTCACTCATTTCTCCTCTGGTGGGACGGGGAGAGAATTAGAAGGGTAAAAGTGAGAAAACTTATGGGTTTGAGATAAAGTCAGTCTAACAGGTAAAGCAAAAGCTGCACACACAAGCAAAGCAAAACAAGGAATTCATTCACCACTTCCCATGGGCAGGCAGGTGTTTGGCCATCTCCAGGAAAGCTGGGCTCCAGCATGCATAACAGTTACTTGGTAAAACAAACATCATAATCCCAAATGTGCCCCCCTCCTTCTTCT
>JAVJGJ010000037.1:33549636-33559947 GCA_035590215.1 Microhierax caerulescens
TAAAACAAACATCATAATCCCAAATGTGCCCCCCTCCTTCTTCTTCCCCCAGCTTATATATACTAAGCATGACATCATGTGGTGTAGAATATCCCTTTGGCCAGTTTGGTTCAGCTGTCCTGGCTGTGTCCCCTCCCAACTCCTTGTGCCACTCCAGCCCTCTTGCTGGCAGGGTGCAAGAAACTGAAAAGTCCTTGACTTAGTATAAACATGACCCAGCAACAATTAAAGACATCAGTGTGTTATCAAAATTGTTCTCATACTAAATCCAAACCACAGCACTATACCAGCTACTAAGAAGAAAATTAACTCTGTCCTAGTGAAAACCAGGACACAACTTATTTAGTCTGAGCAATATTGTTTGGGTGGTTGGCAAGACTGGTAAGTGTTCTTTTGGCTAGTACCCACTTTCTCAATACATAGCAAATCGACTTAAATCTTTCTGTCTTTTGATGTAAATCCAGAATACTTCAGTCCCCATCCCCTACCGCTGTGTTGTCACTCTGCTCTTAAATTGGTGCTATGATCCATCAAAACAGTGGATATATTTCAGCAGAAAATAAGTGATGAAATGACTAAACATAGAGTTTGTAAAAGCAGTTGGAGATCTGTTATGATGAAAGCGCTATGATGTAAGTAATATATTTGCTGGCCTAGATAAACACTACTTTTTGATTTGATCAGCTCAAACGTACAGCTAAGTTGACTACAGCTTCTACATAACAGAATACATCTCTGGAGATTACCTGAACTGATATGAAACCAGATACTTTGATTTTATTTTTTTTTTTTTCACCTTAAATTAAAAAAGAAGGAGGATATTTAAAATCTCTATCTGGATACACACATAGAAACTCATATTCATCCTGCTATTCAGTTTATTCAGTGTTTCTTCTGACTAATGTGGCCTTTTCAGTATTCTTTTGTAAAAAAATAAAAAGATTGGAAGTTCATATTTTATTGCTTTGGCTTCAATTCCCATATTTGAAAAGATTGATAACACAAGGCAAACAGCCAGTGCTACACTGCAATATAGAATGTCCTTTTCCTTTGCCAAAATGCTGATTAAATGAGTTCTGACCTATATTGTTTTTTACATCAGTGCCCTTTCACATACATGAAAAACTGGAAATAGAGATAATTAACCTCAATGAAGTGTGACTTAAATGAGGGACCAGATTTTTATAGGTTCCTAAGTGAAATACTCTTTTCTTCTTAAAATCCCTATGGCTGCTTTGTGTGTTGTGCTGTACACCCAAAGGTTCAGGCTAGAGGTTAGATTGGGAGAGATGCTTCTTTCAGAGACAAAGCAGGTGACTCTGTAAATATTTTACCCCGTGGCTTCAGATTAATGTTTGAAACAAGTGCTTCAAGTCACTTCCAACCCAAAATGTTTTATGAGTCTAAGTCGATGAGGTTAACCTTTTTGCATCATTAGTCTGTAAGTGTACTGACTACAGAAGTGCTCAAATTAAGTCACTATAACCAATTACTTACAGATCCATGAGAGTCTGGAGTTTGACCCCAGACCCCAGTTTACAAATCGTCCTTTTTTATTATATTAGGTAAAAAAACCCCTCTGCATGTGAACCCTACAAAGTTTGTTTTGGGGCATTACAATTTGAAGATGAATTTTGTGGCATTGGTCCAACATCCAATATTTATGCTTGGCTGATGAAAGCAGCAGCTGTGAACAATCAAATCTGAATAATAAATATCTGGTTTCTCTATTGTGCTGTTGGGGAAGAAGCAGTTTAGTGTAGTTGCATGTGCAGCTGGACTTTTGTCAGCGTATTTTAAATGGGATGGTTGTGGGGAATGAATTAGTCAATCAGTTTGTAAAGTTGGCTCTTGCAGGAAAAAGATGCCCACTGAAAAATATATTCCTATAAAACAGTATTTGTAAATTTTCAGTCTGTTGGAAAAGGTAGAAAAAATGTCCTAAAATTAACTGGGAGACAAACTGATGATTTTGGATATATCAAAGTGGCAGAAGAGATTAGGACAATTAATATCATGACCATTATCACAGCTGTGACTGTGTTGAATTTTGCAGTTCAGCAAAGGAACAACATTTGTATATAGATATGAGTGCATGTCCAACATCTGGGAAAAAACCTAATGTTTCTTCCTATCCAGTTGAGACATCAAGTGCAAACAGTCAGCTAAGTTTTAATGCAAAAGACAAAGGTACCTCTTCATATATTGCAAATAGAAAATTAAAATACTGTCAGGAAGTTCTAGGTGTAGTTTATAAAGTGTATAGAGAGGGTGGCTATCTTTTTTTCTTTTTCTTTTTTTTTTTTTTCCAGCAGTAGTCCTTTTCCACTTGAAACAACAGATTGGAAAGTTTTCTTGTATTACATGGAGATCCCACATTACACTTTCAACAAAGCAAAATAACTCATCTCCCAGGAATTAAAAAGAAGTAAGTATATCAAGGCAGGTATAGATCAGTGCTCTTGTTCTTTTCTGGTCTTTTTTGATTTCTCTTTACAATCAGGGCAGCTTGGAGAGTTTTTTCCTGGGTCTCCATAGAACACATTTTACAGAAACTAAATTCAGATTGTGATTATTTTAGAATCTCTGCTGCATGTCATGATTCGTAAATATTGCTTTTATATTTATTAATTACAACTGCAATTCAGTAAGTCTTAAAAAAAATATATTTCATAATGCATAATGCTATCCCAGTCATTGCATATGAAGAAGTTTGTAGAGTGCCTACAGCCTCTTGTAGCTGAAGGAATGTTTCACTTCCTCACTCTTTATAGTCCTAGTTGCTGCCAGCCAATTTTAATGAAGTTGAACAAGATTTAACTATGGCATATTGACTGTTGTCCGTTGGTCCCCCTGCATACCAGTCCGCATAGCTATGACAGTTATGCACGTGTGACAGAAGCACCTCATACACATCATGTGGAATACACATTTTCTGCTGGTGCATGGGTTCAAAACCCAGACGGGCCAGCGTGGTTTTAGCTGTGGGCAGCATGCCACCACAAGTCCCACTGCTTTGTACATTGTCACTCTCTGTTGCTAAAGGTGACTTCTCTGAGGTTTACTATTTGAACACTACTGCAATTTCAAGTCAAACAGTTCTACTCTTTTTCCCCTCTTACAATTTTTTTTTTTTTTTTAAAGAGAAGCTGATGGTACTACTTATACAACTTTCAGAAGGAGATACATATATTCAACAATGAGGTCCCTTGATTCTCTTTTCCTGACTTGTCTAGAAAAAGTCTGACTGGTATTGAATATCTCTGAATATACAAGATAATGTGGGAACGGTCTCTGAATTCACTTCTCCCAAGGAAAATAACCATCTCCGCTCCACTTATTTTTGAAAGTGAACTCTGAGCTCACCAAGCAGGATCTATATGAAATAGATTTGGGACTGGCAGGTTGGATAGTTGATAATTATTAAGACATTGTCGTGTTTTAACTCTGGCTGGCAACCAAGCACCATGCAGCTGCTCATTCACACCCCCTCACCCAGAGGGATGGGGAGGAGAATCGGAAAGGGATGTAAAACTCAAGGGTTGAGATAAGAACAATTTAATAGGTAAAGCAAAAGCCACACGCACAAGCAAAGCAAACAGGGAATTCACTCACCACCTCCCACGGGCAGGCAGGTGCTCAGCCATCCCCAGGACAGCCGGGCTCCATCATGTGTAACGGTTACTCGGGAATACAAATGCCATAATGCTGCATGTCCCCATCCCCCCTTCCCTCTTCTTCCCCCAGTTTATATACTCAGCATGACGTCATATGGTATGGAATACCACTTCGGCTAGCTTGGGTCACCTGTCCTGGCTGTGTCCCCTCCCAATGTCCCGTGCCTCTCCAGCCCTCTCGCTGGCAGGGCCCAAGGAACTGAAAAGTCCTGGATTCAGTATAAACATCCCCCAGCAACAACTAACACCACCAGTGTGCCATCAGCATTGTTCTCACACCAGATCCAAACCACAGCACTGCACCAGCTACTGAGAAGAAAATTAACCCTGTCCCAGCTGAAACCAGGACAGATGTGTTTGGTCAACATCTGCTACGGCAGATGATGTTGCTATAAGCAGAAGGTTCTTACTGTTAACTGTGAGTTTTGTATGGCTTGTCTTTAAACCAGCAGTTTAATTTTGTCCAGTCCCTATACACTATGACATGCATTGCATAGCTTCATCTTTCAAGTCAGTCTTATTATTCAGTAATGTTTGAAAATCAAGCAACTTCTCTAAACATAGGGACATTATGAACTAGTAGCTATTGCCTTAAACGGCCTGTAAATATTAGCATGTGTCACAGGTTTAAATAATCAGAAACCAGTAAATCGGAAAAAAACCCAGCTGTGTTCATCTAATCTTACTTTGATTTGATAACAGGAATGACAATCTGAACAATTATCTGGAATCAATCGTACAAAGGATGAATTATTGTTGAAATTAGGGAAATGTTTATGTTGCCATTATAAAAACGGCTCCTCAAGAATCACTGTATGCCATTGTATTTTCCACTCACATAGCTGGGAATTATTTCATGTCTTACATAATGAGCAAAGGTGGGGACAGAAACAGCTTAGGACAATGAACAAGCCTGTTAGCCACTTTCTGGGCTAAGCTGAACTATGGAATAGGGCCAATGATGCCAGGAGAAGCGAGGCATCCAGCTTAGAGATGGACAAGGTGGTTGATTGGTTTTTGGGGGTTTTATTATCATATAAAGCAAAACGAAACCCCTAAGTTAAAAGGAAACTACAGCTAAAGAAGAAAAAATTTATTTTAAAAAAAGATACAGATGGAGCAGCAGAAGTCTGTAGAAGGGGATAAAACCTGTTTCAGAGACAGGAGAAGGAAATTCTTGAAATTGCATGAACAAAAATGTAGGTCCAGAAATGTGTTGCTGCATTGAGAGAAGGTGTTGTGTTGGCAGGTAAAGAGATATTTTAGGGTTCTTAAGAGGATACCATTGCATGGATGAAGAAATGTTATATCAGCATCATTATCTTTTTGAGCCAAACTTGAAAGATCATTAAACTTCTAAGATTAGTTACACTGCATTTACTGTGTATGAAGGAGAAAAACAGATGACACAGACACAAAGCATAGGAATCAAAATACACTTTCATCAGATCCCCTCATTTCCCTCCATTTAGACCAGTATGTTTCTAAACAAATGGGATTTGAGTTAGCTGTTTAATTTTGTTAGGCAAAGAACTGTGTTCTCATGTTCCACAAAATCCATTCAAGTTCCAGCTGCAGAATTTCTCTCTTCTTGCAATCCAGTTAAAATATCAATTAAACACCTAAACTTGTCAATCTTTAATCAAGAAAACGAATGCTACTTTTAAATTCTTATTCAGGTCTCATACTGTAGCATAACAACAATAATTCCTTTTGTTTATGAGGATTTTAATGTTGCATGCAGCTGCTCTACTAACGCAACAGCTATGCAGTACTGCCTGGTTATCTGCATTATTTTTGGTGTAATTTATGTGGTAGTAGAGATGACTGAAATAGCTTGCTTAAAGTATTCACATAATTTAATAAATTTCATCACTTCTTTGAGATAAGCAACTAGTATTTTCCATCACTTTACTATAATTTATTTTGCTGTGTGTGTCAAGCTTTCCTTGCTAATGGATTCTGATACAATTTTTGGTTTTAATTAGGTTTTATTTATTCTTTTATTCTGTGGACAGTGAATGACTAAAATCAGGTGAACTACTGCCAAGATTCCCCAGGGCATGTGTACACAGTATATGTAACTGTCTCTGGGCAGTATTAATTTCACCTAACTTTTATATGGCAAAGATCAGTGGACCAGTGTGAGATATGTGGGTGGGCCATTTCTGTCACGGTGGAGAGGGATAAGCATCTCCAGAAAGCAGGTGATTAAGACCTGTGGGATAAAGGATTCTCTTGGAGACTGACTAGGTATTTGGCTTAGACCAGAGACCTGCCTTGCAGATGGTTATGTTTGACCATGTTTGATATGGAGACGGAGGCACATGGTGATAACCATTCAGGGGTTGGCTCCAGAGAACTGGCCAAAGCTACGTCTCAGTTATATGACTCTAAACAGTAAGTTTCCAGTAAGTTGTACCCATACCAGTGTCACACAAGCTTCAAGGCTCTTCTCAATCTTACTATTCACGCCCTGTCACAGAAAGTCTTAGCTCTGGGGCCATGACAGAAAGGGCCTAGGAATGGTTTGCATCAACACGGTAGTCACACAGTAGTGGCTACAGGCAAAATGTGCTAAATAACAACTGGATTTTCTCTAATAACAATAATTTATAGATAGAAATTTTTTTTTAAGCTATGCTCCACACTAAAAGGCAAATCCAGGCATGTATCCAGGCACATAGTTTTCTTCCTCAAATGAATGTCACAGCTGTCAATTATAATTTTGCACTGAAAAAGTGGTGTTCAAGATGTGAGGTATATACTTAATGATCAAGTTTTTGCTACCATGGTGTTCTAAGCATGTAAATGAGGAAGGAACTGCAGTGAGGAGTGATACCTTTAATCAAGCCAATAAAATAAACAAGCATTTGGATATAGAAGCCATCTTTCAGGTATAGTTTTTGCCTTTGTCTTCTAGAAGGAGGATGGCTTTCCTGTAAAAGTACAAAATTATCCATCCGCTGAAAGGCGAATAAGGCATTTTCATTCATAGAATAGAATGCATGTTCTTTTCTAAAATTTGGGTTTGAGAGATAATTGTTTCTTTGTCACTATTTCTAGATTTCTCAGTGGAGGAACAAAAAGGAAACAGTTTACATAAAATCCCATCATTAACAGCCTTAATAAGCTTAGGTTGTGAGGTTTTTTTTAAGTGTTCCTCTTTAAAATTATTTTTTATTTTAGCACTTTATACTAGAGTTCTTCACTTATATTTGGTCTTCTGAAACCTTCATTACATATACTGTGTTTCATGGCACATATCTTTTTGCTCTTTTAAATTGAAAAAAAATATTTTCAGCTGTTGCTCAAAGCTACAATGAATGCCTGCCAAAAAAAAATGTACCAGTTAAATAATTACCTCTTGTTTTGCATTATCAAAATAGCTGTGTGGAATAATTTCCATTAATTCATGAAATATTCACTGAAGTGCATCCATAACATGGGCTAATGGCTATGCAGTGAAAATACACCTTGGAATTTTGTCTGTCAGTTTCCTTCTTCTGATACCACAAGTGCTCAGGAATCTGGCAAGAGATTTTTCATTTTAGGGTAGTTTGCTTCATCTAATTTGTATTTACCATCTCTGTCTCTGAAAAAGCCAGCACTATTCCCATTCCCTATGTTATTAATGAACGCAGAGGGAAAATTCTATTTATTATCTCGGACTAATGCTATTTTACAGCTTTCAAAGATCCTCTACATCCTGTCATTTTAGTCAAAGAAAATCTGGGGGTTTTGCATTACCAGGCTTGGCTTGCATCTAGCCAGGCACTCACGACTGAAAAGTATGCCCCGTCACTCGATAAAGAAGAGAAAATGAAGTGTAATCAGCTTTTGCAATAAATGGCAAACCTCCCAATGACTGGCAGGGTTTGTATTTAGTACTGCTATAATTTTTTCATGAGCTCAGTTTGCACATCATGCAGCTTTTATTTCTGATCCTGCTCTGTGTGCAGTGTTCTCGCAGGCCAAGCTCAACCCTCTGGGCACCACTGCTCTCAGCCTTAGCTGCCTTCTTCAGCATTTTGACTTCAGTTACTCCGTGGTAAAAAAACCTTTGTATCTACTCTTCTGCACTTCCATATGTTTCCTCCTGGAACCTGATTTGATCTTTGCTATTCAGGGGCAACTTTTGCCAAGAGTTGACTTGTCCTTTCAAGAATATTAAAAAAAAGCCAGAACAACATTTGACTTTATAAAGGAAAGGAAACTCTTTATAAGAAAGTTAATGGGATTTTTCAGACTGTCTGAAAAAAATTGCAAATTTTTCTTTCCCATGTTTGATCTCTGATGGAGTCCCTTTTACTGGTTTAGGTAAGATATCTGTGTCTGCAGGCTGCGCTATCAGAAGTTGGTCCCAGCAGCAATGGCCCAGCCTGTTGCAGTGCACCTCATTCATCATTGTGTGCAAAAAGAACTTTGCCACAAGTACACCAAGTCCCTGAAATCTCCCTAGCTTTACTGACAGCAACTCTGGCTTATCAGCTGCTGGCATCTCCACTGGCTGGTGCTGGTTTCCAGTGGTTTCCCAACCTCTTTGATGCTGTCAGGTCCACCACTGATGCCCTCACACTTTTGTTGCCTGTGGAGGAACAGAAATCAGGTGCCATGTTACAGCCCCTAGGACTACTGCCATGGGCAGGGTGGCCAATGCAAAGAGTTCCAGCACCCTTCAAGTGCAGACAAACTGCTATGCCCCACTTTTCTCTCTGTTCATTATGGACTCCTTCATTTGGCTCTTTGGCAGCCTTCAGCCCCTGTATGCTGTATCATTTGCATACAAGTGACGTTCCTCCCATTCCCAGTCTTCAACAGGGGAGCTATGACTCTCCTCACTCCTCTTTTTGGGCAGATGGAGACCCCCTTGAAGAAGAGCTATCCCTACCTGTCTTGCTTGAACCCTGGCCAGCAGCCAAGCCCCACACAGCTGCTTGCTCAACCCCCCGTCCCCCCATGTTGGGATGGAGGAGAAGGTCAGAAGGGTAAAAGTGAGAAAACTCGTGGGTTTGAGATAAAGACAGTCTAACAGGTAAAGCAAAAGCTGCACACACAAGCAAAGCAAAACAAGGAATTCATTCACCACTTCCCACGGGCAGGCAGGTGTTCAGCCACCTCCAGGAAAGCCGGGCTCCAGCGTAACGGTTACTTGGGAAGACAAACATCATAATTCCAAATGTGCCCCCCTCCTTCTTCTCCCCCCAGATTATATATACTAAGCATGACATCATGCTTAGAATATCCCTTTGGCCAGTTTGGTTCAGCTGTCCTGGCTGTGTCCCCTCCCAATGTCCCGTTCCCCTCCAGCCCTCTTGCTGGCAGGGCCTGAGAAACTGAAGAGTCCTTGACTTAGTGTAAACATTACTTAGCAAAATTAAAGACATCAGTGTGTTATCCAAATTATTCTCACTCTAAATCCAAACCACAGAAAGGCACCAGCTACTAAGAAAAAAATTAATTCTATCTGCATGAAAACCAAGGCACTAGCCTTTCTGGCTTCTCTCCAGGCATGCTCATGAAGTCACACAGCCCACACTTTTCCCATGCCTATGACACGACTTGCAGCAATGTAGTGCATTCATTGCTAACAGCATAGGGTCCTGTCCTTCAAATCTGCCCAAGTGGCCACCATGGGGAAAGACCAGAAGAACAGAACCTGAAGTTTTGAGATAGACATGACCAGCATGATCTTTGCATTCCATAGTGTCAAAGGTTTACAGAAGGTTCTAGCTGTTATAACTTGGTCAGATTTGGGCAACTTTGGTCACAATAGGCTAGATGAGTTAAAGTAGCTGTGGAAAATAGAAGTTAATATCAATTGAAATCTGTAGACTGTTCCAAAACATTTGTGCCATAGAACAGTTATGAAGAAAAAAAATAAATAAAAGATTTAGAAAACCTGTGCTAAAATGTTATTTTCAAAATTCTAAGACCATTATGGCACATGTAGTCATTTGTCTTTGTTATCAAGCCAATGCTTGCTTGCTTGCTTAATTAACTGGTTTCAGCTAAAGCTGCTGAGGAGGGTGATGCTCTGTTGACTCTCATTTTCCAAATAACTCCACAACTCTAAAAAAATCCACATCATCTCTTACTTTCCTCTGAGTAATGAATGAAAAAGAATTATAATTCACAGTAACATTATGGTCCCATGACATGAGTTTATATAAAAGCTCCATGCTCAAGATTATGACCCCACAAGGCTTTCATCTTTTACCGTGGATGCATGTTTTTAATGCTACGTATTAAATCATCAATATTAGATCATCAGTTCCTGGTATTAAATCAACACGCTTTTCCCTCAAAAGTTGAAAATAAAGTACTCCATCTGCCAATTACATAAAAGGTATATTTCTTTCTTTCAATGATTTGTTCATCCTTCCAACCTTCCTAAACTTGCTGTCATATTCCCTAAACATAAACCAACACTTTTTATGATGAGCATGACAAATTTAGGACCCAGAGGTATCACTGGTGTTGTCTCCAAAAACATTGCTCATATTCAACTCTACAGTAGCCTTAGCTTCTGGTTGGAGGCCTTTTGATAGCATTTTAAGAACTAGATTTTTAATTTCTGGCATAAACAATTGGTCACCCGTTTCTCCCTGGATCTCAACAGCATAGTCACAAA
>JAVJGJ010000037.1:33560061-33586637 GCA_035590215.1 Microhierax caerulescens
TGCTACAGGAATTTGCAAGCCACCCAGAAGAAGCAAAGAGGATGTTTCATTATGCACAGAGGCCTTGGTTAGACGGGGTGGCCAAGGTGCCCTGCCTTGCTCTTGACACCCAGTCTGAGGGATTACTTGTCCCCATCTCCAGGGGCCAATTGAGCACACTTGGGTGTGCAGATCCTGCTCCTTAGTTCCCCACTCTTCAGGAAGGCAGAAACATTGTCCTCTGCCCTTAGTCCCCTTAGTTCTGCCTCTTCAGGAAGGCAGAAACATTGTCCTCTGCCCATCTATCTCCACTGCTCCCTCAGAGGAAGCAGTGCAGATCTTCTGTTTAAACCATTCTCTTTCACCAACAGTACTAAACCTTTCATGAAAAGATTTTTGAAAACATTGATTTTGACTAGGGGACAGATACTGACATCTTTCTCTCACAGTAACACTTACTCCATGATTATCTGTTGCCTTCAGTAGTATCCCCTGTGGAATAAGGCACTACTCAGTTAAAAAAACCTCTATCACGTGTTACTCAAAGTTAATATCCTGAGAAACCTTTTGGAATTCTTGGGAGTAGTAGCCATTGATTTTTACATCACTGTAAAAATAGTGGTGGAAGGGAGGATCTGATTCTTGTTTTGAATCGAGCAGGGCATTTCATTAGCCATTTCTTTCCTGGCATTTTTTTGGCTATGTCCCCGCTGGCAGATCATAAGGGAATTTGGAAGGCCTATATCCAAGTGCACATACTGGCTCAGTCCTGACAGTCTCAAGGCCAGGCCCTGGGTGAGCATCGGCCCGATGCTGTCCCATGCCAGGGACCAGAAGCCTCAGTCCCAAGGGCACAGAGAACACGTGTGTTAGCTGATGCTGTGTGGCTCTAACAACCTGGCTGGGCATCTGGGTGAAAGTACGAGCCTATTTTAAGATGCATGACAAGTGTCTTTATGGGGAGCAGACAGGACTTGTAAAAATACCTAATTACAAGAACTCTTTTGACATTCAGATTTTGATAAGGGCATTTATCAGGATTCAGCTCTAATGTTAGGTACATTCACTACTTTATTGCCTTGGATACAGGACGATTCTTCATTTGGATAAATGGTCTTTCGTGTATGGAGAATGTATACAGTATGTAATTTACTGTGGCAGAAGTAGTTTTATCCATTTTTAGTTTTCTTTAGCCTACAGACCACTGAATGACTTTTCAAGTCTCCTAGCAGTAAACAGTCAATATGACTTTAAAGCAAAAGAATCAACTTGCTTTCTCTTAAATTCCTAGGTATTCTTACTAGGATTTACTGTTTAATTTTTCAAAGCATTGATAATCTGGTATCATTAGCCAGACATATGATAAATTATGTGATAATGACTAGCATTTATGTTATCATAAATTGGAGTATAGATTTCAATCTTTAATAAATGTTGCACACTTTTAACAAAACATTGTGAGTTTATAACTGCTGGTAAATAATGAGGCAACACTGACTTCAGTGTGTCCAAGATTTTACCCCACATATGCCTCATGTCTGTTTTATTCAAGTAAGTACTGTCTGTATTGCTCATGTAAACATGGATTAAATATTTTTGGGAATTAACCAGACTAGAGTCTAGGCCTGAGGCATTATGCTACTAACTTTCCACAAAATAAGACTTCTCCAGAAAGCTTTAGCTACTGCTGAGTGAAGGAGGAATACAGAAATAACTATTTTTAAAGAGGAAATTTCAGGGTAAAATATTTGTTTCACTAGTTTGTATTTCATAAGTTTGTTTTATTGTATTTTGGTTTTAATAACAGAAGTGTTTGTTTAAACAACAGTGTCAAGAGTTTGCATTAAAATACTTCTGACAAATACTGCTTTATCCAGAACTAAATTGTAGAGAAGAGAATGACAATTACACAGAATCACTTAGTCACTTTTGACACTAATTATTAAAATGAAGTATTGTTGAAAAGGAAAGCTAATAAGCACTGGGAAGCAAACTTCACTGTGATATTTACGAAGAAAACTAGTTCATCCTTTTAGAGATTATTCTTTTAAGGTCTCCATCCAACAAGACTGTTTAATCGTTATGGCTACAACTGAATGTTTCAGTATCTGTAATATAAAATACTGAGACAAGACTTCTGTCAGTTTAATGCAGTTAATATTGTTATTGCTTTCACTCGTAAAGTGTCATGAAGACAAGGTTTTATTGAAACTATTACTTAATGTTTGATGCAAAACCTGTTTCCAGAGAAGAGGAATCTTCCCTCTCCCTCTCTTATCCTCACCTTTCTCTCTCCCCTCCACTTCTTGCCTTTGCTCACTTTTCCTTCCCTTATTTTAAGGCCTGCCTCTAGCTGTCAGTTATAAAGCAGCACTTAAGGTCTGTGAACAGAGTACACATGAAAAGTCTCTGCAAAGCCCCAAAGAGAAAAATGCAACATCTACATGCATGTCCACATGCATTTATTTTTTATGAGTGTTAATTGGGAGCCCTGCTTATGAATATTTAAGGTTGACCTCTTCTTGCATCCCATAGTATCTTCCTTCTCTTCACATGTGCATTCAAATGTAGACTGTTTTTTTTTTAACTGCTCAAAACAGTATCTCCCTCACCTCTCTGCTCTTGTGTCTTACTGCGTCTCATGCTATACCATGTCACATGCACAGATAATGAGGACTTTTCTTGCTTGGTGCCTACCCAAAGGCCATGAATTAAGGTTCATCAAAAGCATCCCATTTATACGCTGTGCTGCATTTTTCACCCAGAGAGAAGATTGCAGAGCAGCCGTGTAAAAGGAAAGAAACACATTGCCTAGTCTTCTGCTGAGAGTTGCTCACATGACATGGAGATTAGTGTGGTTAGGAGAAGCTTCATAAAGAACAGAAGTTAGTTTTCTAATTTTTGAGCTGAGGTCTCTGTACAGTTCCTCACGCTGAGGTCCACAGTGTGCATGAGGTTGGTCAGTGGTGGGGCTTCACAGACCCTGAGGGGAGCTGAGCTCACCCAACGGCGGGGTGTGAATTGAACTAGTTCCTCCAGGAATGTGCCACACTTGGCTGGGAAGGTCTCTGGCCCTTTCATCTCTTCCCAGAGCCAACCAACAACAGCTTCTGTGATGCACACTGTGGCATCAATGTAACTGAATACCTCCCTGTCTCCAGCCATTGTGCATTTGTCTTCAGCTAGGAGACCCCAATGGAGACGAGCAGAGAGTAGTTGTGCAGTGAGAACCGGTTGAAAGCAAAGCTCACAGCCAGCATCTTGGCTACTTGTGCTGCTCAGAGCCCTGGGTGGTTGCCCACACTCTGCCCAGCTCAGGGACCATGCTTGTGTCAGAAACAGGAATTGTGAATGCCCAAGGAAAAGCACACATAAAACCTGATCCGGACAGGCTTTACAGGTCAGTGAAAAGAATAAGGAATTTTGAAGAAAGTAGGGTCTAGCGGTGGAATTATTCTGTGAAGCTCAAGGGCCCTTGCTCCTTTGGCCTCTAGGTTTTAGAGGTCAGCCGTGTCCCACGCTAACTGGGAGCATTTGCTTGTTCAGAACTGCAGAATCCCTGAGAGTATGAGACAAAATCAGGCATCTATGCCAGTATGTGAGCAAACTGCGGGGTCATTTTTCACAGTCAACTTCAAAGTTAAAGTAAGGATATAGGAGATTTGAGTCATTAATAAAGCAATCTTTTTGTCTTTAAAGGTGGATGGTAATTTCTCTTCTATTTGGGCTTTTCTGCTATAGTGCAAGCATTCTGATGGCTTTCAAGAATTTTATCTGGGGATCAGTTTTGTTTCTGGTACAGAGAAGAGTATCTGTTGTCCTTGCTAGGTGGAGACTATTTATGTGCATTTGTGTGATTTGAGTGGTCCATTTCTTTATCACTTTATGGATCATTAAGATGTGATGATGAAATTGAAAATAGTCAGAGCTGATCTTTTAAAATGATTTCCAGTAGACTCAGATTTCTTACTGACCCTCTGTTCTAACTCATTTTTAAAGACTACCTGTAGAAGTGAGAACTTAGAGAAACAAAGCGATAAGCTAAGAACCGTGACAGCTTAACTATATTTAATCTCAATGATGTAGCACCTCATCTTGAGGGAAAAATGAATCTGCCAAATTGCAAGTGCTTCATCTATGTTCAAAACCTGAAAACATTTTACAACCTGTTTTTAAACTGTATTTCAAAATAATGCTTCCACTATCCTGAAAGAGGAAACAGCCTTAACAAAAATGTAAGAGAAACCTCTAGTACTGACATCTTGAAATGACAGATTAAAATATTTCAGCGAAGGCTGTGGACATGGCAGTCTTGGGCCAGTTTTACAGGATGAGTGAAACTATTTTGCATTGTCACCTACCAGTGGCTACCACAACCAGTTAGTTGGTCTGAACCAGTTGTATAACTTCTTTAAATTGGACATGGGTGATTTATCATAATATCAACCAAAAATCTCTCCAAAGTACCACAAGCTTTTTGGTGGTATTTTTTTGACATTTCTATAAGGCAAATGACATTTGATGACATAGTGATGTGTAAAGCTAATGCCTTTTGCCCATTGTGCCTTGAAACATTCAAACCAGAAGTGTTCCTTGCAGTTATGAGGCATACTGAGGAGATTTGTAGCTGGCAGTTGTTTTAAGAAACAGCTCTCTCTACAGTTCAAGTTTGTTTTATAGAAAGCAAGTCATTATACTTAGCAACTTTGCCATGCAGAAGTTTGCTATTTTAAATTCAAAAGAGATATTAATAAATTCTGTCATATTTACTACCTTATTGTACTTCATTTATTGTTATTTAAAATTTTAATGGCAGGGTTCTGCACTGAGTAGGACAGCATGAGATGTGCTATGAGAAATGGGCCCAGCAATAAAATTCAAAAGGGATAATTTTTTATTTTTAAAGCATGATATATACATTGAAAACACACTACATACTCTAGAGCAAGAACAAGCACTGGATTTTGTACATTGGTTAAAACATTTCTCAAAGTGGGAAGTAGAAATAATATACTCTGACTTAGGTGATTAATCATAAACAAGCAGGACAAATAGAGACAAACAAATCAGTGTATCATTTATTCAAGGTATTTGGCAAATATGAATATCAAACATACACAGAAATCAAGGTCTGTTTATGACTTGCATGTGAACAGAAAAGAAAGTTTGTCAATATATTAATAATTAGACCTGTTGTATTCTGGTCACTTGTTCTATAATTTCCTGTAAACTGCAGTCAAGTGTAACACACAATTTACTGAAAATACTGCTGACCATTGGTTCTTGGAAGAATATGTCACCCAGCCTAATGCATGAAATAACTTTTTCTTCTATTGTTGTGTAGGGAAAAAAATTATCTAGAAAGATGAGAAAAAAAGAAACATGAAAATCCAAACCCCAAGCAACAAACTTTTGTTCTATTATTTTCTGGTGAAAAGCATTAAAAGGAAACACAAGAAGCCTAATTCTAACCACCTTATGAACATAGTTATAAAGCATTTCAAAAACTGAAGGCAAGTTTCAGAGAAAGTTCAAAAAACGTTTGACAATATATAAGGTACAAAGAGCAAAGACACCTCAGTGAGTGTGTCCTTCCATTAAGCCTATGTCTACTTATAGTTAAAAGTGCATAAATACATTATTCATATGTATTTTACGGGGAATCATGGCATGACTGTATTCCTTCAGTAAATCCCAACCTTCAGCTTTTTCTAATGAGCACCGAAGATGCTCAGTACATTACAGATGCAGATCCTCAGAGTTTAGAATGCATCCAAATTATTGAACAAAGGAGGAACCCCTGTGACATTTTCCCAAAGAAACAGCAGCATGTCTGTGAACACTTGTTATTTTAAAAGTTACATTCCCTAATTCATAGTTATGCAACACACCATTAGTTTTCTTTAATCAGTTACCTGAAAGACCATATAAGTAGTTTTATCTAGCAAAGAACAGATTTTTTAGCACACACAGTGGCTGGTGTTGTGCAAAACAGCAGACAGCCCCACAGGTTCAGTGAACTTGGCAAATAGGCTTCGGCAGCATTCACTTAAAATTTCAAGTGGTTTGCCACCCTCTGTCAGTTCATCTCATCTTCTTCTCCTAATGATCCCTGTTGCATTGTGTGGTATTGACAATGTTCCACAGAAATTAAAGTGTCAACTGTGAATCTGTAAATGCAGGAAGAAATGTTTTCTCCAGTTCTTCTGTTCTCATAAATGTGTGCCTTGTAGGCATAATTAGGGGAATAAAAAGTGTCTTAATAAATATTCTGTAGTGTTTGTAAGTGTTGTGATAAAATACATTTGTCACCAAGAGATGAAAACTGACATACTCATTTGAAGGAACAATATTATCTCTATAAATATGAATGTGCTTGTTTCTTGCTATATTTGAGACACTTGGTCTCTAAATAATTTGACTTCCCAGTTTTCCTGCTATGAAATCAGGAGGCAGAATGTTCAGCTACTATAAAGTGAAAATAAGGTTAATTTTTTTTAAGGTTTGAAAACTGCCATTTATCACCAGCTTTCTGGTACTGTAGTTTGAAAGGATTAAGACATCAATACATGTGTTTTTTTTGCTTATTCCTCTCATATCTAATCGCTTTTCACTCTAGCTGCTGACTTATGTTGGAAAGCTAAACACCTTTTTCAAATGAAAGAAGTGTGCTTCCAGTAATCTGTAGATAAGTGCATTGCAGCAGTAGTCCAGGCCTCTTAGAAACAGGGCAACCAAAGGTTTTAATGGCTTTAGAGGGAGGCAAAAGGTGCTTAAAGGTTAACATCTCTGAAAGCTCTGAAAAATGCACAAAATATGTAAAGGCATCCCCTGAATTATGAAAGCTACTTCCAGAGACATAGGGAGAAAAGTGCTTAAAAGAAAAATGTGATGTGGGGTGCTTGGCAGACATCTGGACTATGTGTACAAGCCTTGTGCTAGTTTTAAGAACTTTATCCATAATCTAAAGAGAAGACAGCAAGGTATAAAGCAGAGGCTTATAGATGGACAAGTCTTCCACGAGTCTGGAATGGCAAGTGGTGACAGTGATCCAACTCCAAAGGAAAGATACTGTTAGTAAAAAGCAATTAGGGTGGCAGACTGAATGCATTGGTCAGCACAGTTTCTTAAATGCAAGCATTTAGTAGTAAGCAGGTAGATATTTTTTTTCTTACTTTTGGTATTTGTCAGAAAATATCTATTTAGTCAGATAAAGTTTTTTCAGAGGAACAAACCAGAAAACACGGAACACATCAAAAATAATATTGTCCCCAAATACCTAGTGGTCTGGTGGCTCTGGCGCTAAGTGTGGGTGTAGCAGACACAGATTCAACTGACTGCTTTACTGGGTACTTTCTTCTAACAGAGAATAGCTCTGACACGTTAGGCTTCGGAACGTACATCTCTGGCGTTGTGGTGAGTAGGGCACTGCCTTAGTCATTGAGAGGATATCAACCAAGGACAGCGTTGTCTCACCTACATTCAGCTAACTAGAATTTGAGAATGAAGTATAAAACTTTCATTTAGACAGCTAATTTACTAAATGGACAAAAATCTTTTGTGATAACTGTCTTGGGTGAGTTATCTCCTGGGTACACTTATTTGTCTCTGTTGGCTATAGGAGGTCTGGGCATATCCTCTGTAGTAGGTTATATACTTTGACAAAGGAACCGGTGCTGAAGATCAGAACCCTTTTTCATGCCAGGGTGGAGGAATAGATTAGCAATTGTGTCAAACCTTAATGTCCAGTCAGCCTAGGTGATTTCAACTCTGAAAAAGCTATAAAGCTTTGCTTATTCTCATGGAAAGCAGAGGTGAAGGTGCCTGCCACTGTCATGGTCTGCAAAAAGCTTTTTGTGATTGCATTTGAATATTGAATAAAAACATTTTTTTACCTCCACAACACTTCTTTTTTTGTTTACACCACTAAATATTCATGAAACATGAAATGTAGTGTAAAGGGAAGGACCAAGCACAACATCTAATGACTGGACAGTTTACACAATGCAAAATGCTGTAGGTAGAGGGCTGTCAGCTATAGAGTTTGGCCCAAAATTTCTCTTCACTTATAATAGCATTCACTTAATCATTGTGATTTTTTCCAGACACAAGTCTTTTCCTGAAGATTATTTTTAATGGCTTGATCAGATTTATGGGGTTTTCTCTACTTTACATATGTGCCATATATAATGCAACTCAGTATTCAGTCACACCAGTATCTCTCAAGGGAGTGCAAAGTTTAAGTGAAGCTGTATAACTTTCCACTCAAAAGTTTCTCAAATAATTTAGTACCTTCCTCAGAAATAAATATACTATGGTCTAGAGCTGGCTGAATAATGAAAAAAGTTATTAATGGGTAATTATTCTGTGAGAAATGGCCAAATTTACAATAGGTTTTATTCACAATAGATTGTTTGACCAGTTTCTCTGGGGGCTGCTGTGAATCATATTTTCTCAGCAGTGAGGCTATGTTCTGTATGAAATGCACATCTCAATGCTCTTAAATGAAATTAAGCATTTCTGCAATATTATTCATGGTTCACTGTAGCCAAAGAAATACCTATACTCTGCAGCAGTTTTTATGGCGATATAAAATACTTTGAATACCTTTAAAACTATCAGAGTGTTATCTTGAGATTTGTCTGCAGTTAAATACCTTCTTTTCTGCATCACCATTTCTGTATCATTTTAATATCTGCATTTTACAATGCCTGCACGATGGCAGTCAATACGGTGGCTTCATGAATAAATCATTTATTTGCAGACTGTTCTCTGATTATATCTCTTATATCTCATATACCTATCAGATCTGAGGGGTTTATTGTACTTCAGTTGTGTATAGTATATTTTATTGCTATTTACTTATATCTTCTAACATCTTCCAGTATGAAGAATACTGTGCAGACAGGTAACAGAGATTTCAGGTGATAAAATACACCATTTCCTTTTTAAGAATAGGTAAGTGACCTGAAACATGTCAGGCTTGCCTGAACTGCAAAAAGCCACACTGCACCCTCACCAAGCTTGTGAAGAGATCTGAAGCAGCGTGTGGTCACAGTTGTAAACAGAGCTAGGAACTGTGTAGTTTTTTTGAAAAATAATTTGATTCATTCTGCTGGTGTGGAATGGTTCCTTGAACTGCAGTCAGTGGCACTACACAAGGAAAAGCTGCCTGGCAGTCTTACCAATTTCAGGTATCCTAGCTGAAGTTTTCTTTGGATGGTATGATTAAAATGCACATATTTGAGAAAAGTGACATCAAAGGTTCAAGGCCAAAATAGTCAGTGTTAAAAAGATTTATTTTTTTTCCTTTAAGAAAATGAAGAGGAAAGATTACAGTCTGAATTTATTATTACAATTTTAGATCCAGTGAAAGTTATTGCATAATCTTTCCCCACCTGTAGGAAAATAAACCAGTTTTTACTAGTCCACTATGAGTGCACAGATTTTTACCTGGTATCTGTAGGGAGAAAAACATTAAAAAATATTAATTGCAAAACCCAAGAGGAAAATTAGCGTTACCCTAAGTTGGAAAGAGTTTATGTCTAATAAAAAGAAAACCTCCAAACCCCAAGTCTCTGTTCCTTCTTTTTAATTGTCTTTCCAGTTTCATAAACACAAACTTTTTCTAAATTACAACATTGGCTTACCTTCTCTAATTGACTGTATTTTGAGTTTTAGTCTTGGACTTTGCCACAGAACAGTTTTTAGTCAGTCCTTCTTGGTGCCCTATTTTAGTTAGAAGTTACTACATTTCCAGTGTGCTTAAAGAAAAATAATGGCTTATTTCTTTTCTGTCTTTGAAAAGGCCAAGGTAGTAAAATTACCCAGACTGCTGGTGCTTCCTTATTTGCCCTTTACTTTCCATAAGAGGCATCATTTTCTGCAACGTCAGAACTTTGAAAGTATAAAATATAAATGTATATATGCACCTTTCCTCCTCACTGACCAAAGAAATACCTGATCTATTTACAATGAATGTAGGATCTACATGTAGCATCTTAAAATAGATGCTTGGTGCTAATTTCATTTTTTTTTCCCCATGAAATGTCTTTGCTGGCTCACTGAACTTATCAGGACTGTGATTCGGCAGAAGCCCTTTGGATCACTGTGGCATAGCCCTCATACCTTACAGCCCAATAATTAATACAATTCTTGTGGGCTGTGGGAAAAATGGGCCAAGAGCCTCCAGCTGGTGCTTTACAGATTTGTTCTCTGTCTTCTGCATCCAGGGCAACATGAGCTTGAACTCCATTTCCTAAAATCCTGTTGCTCAGGAACTGGGGCACCCTCCTGAGTGCTGAGAGCCTTGGTGTGTGTCCTCAAGGAAAAGAGCAGGTCTCCTTATGTGAAAAATTAACCCAAAAATTAACTTTATTATGTTTAGAAAACAAATTTCCTTTGCTTTTGTGAGTGCTGCCTGGGAACTGCTTGCCCCTGAAATGTCTTTCTTTCTGTATCTTCATTGTTTTTGTTAAACTAACCTTTTTAAAAGCCTCTAATAGAAAATGCAAAGATGCTGTCATGGTTACTAACATATCAGTTCAGAATTATTTTGAGAAGGCAAAAGTATTCTCCTTCCTCCAAATACTTAATATTTACTGGAATTTTGAAATGTTTTCATTGATCTGCTGGAAAGTAATGAAAGACATCACCTCTATTTTCACAGATGTACCAAGGCTTAGGTGGTCTAATTTTACCTCAAAGCAAAAGTAAGCAAGTTGAAATCCAGCATCTTATTCCTCTCAACTTGGGAAAGAAAACTTATTGCTGAATGCAGCAATGGTTTTATGGATAGCCACTAATGAAAAAAAAAAAAGTTAAAATCTAACAATCTGATTCAGTTTTTGGCTGCTCTCAAAGGAGGCTATCAGTCCAATTTCAGGAAAGGAAAATAAAGGCCATTGATATATGGGCTGTTACTTCCTTGGTTTAGACATCTATGTATGTCTGGTTCATTTGACTATATTACCTCAGTGCTTGTAAAAATACTTAAAAATAAATTAAAGAAGGAATTAACTCAATGTAACAGGAAACTAAATGATGATTGCTGTTATTTGCCAAAGCTATTTGGGGAGGCAAAGGTATAAGCAAAAGGAACTGAATCAAATGGATCTTGAAGTGGATTTTTACTGGCCCACATGATGTCTTGTGATAAGATAACAAGTGGGCAGCAAAGTAGAACAGTTGGATGTTGTTGCTTCACTGGTGGTCAGCATAGTTCAATTTACAGTGCTGGCTAACTTATTTCTCCTATATCTCATTCTGAATATGATCTGTAACTGCTCCAGGGGAAATACAGATATAAAAGATCCAGAAGAACTTGTGAATACAGCTTGCGGATATGCTTTGTAGGGGGCTCTGATATGTTAAACTTTATTTACAAGACCATTCAGTGAAAGTAAGAAGTATCACTTTTGAGTGGTGTCATGCATAGAAAGCTACTACAGCTGTCTTCTGTAAATCTGGTTCTTGCTCTTACCTGTATAATTTATGAATGAAAAGAGAGACTCTGAAACCTCACGGGATCCCTCCAGGTCATGGAAATATGGTTATGTGTCTTTTAAAGAGTGAGCAGCCAATAAGATGTAACAGCTAACTCACAGAAGAGCACAGAGGCTTACATTTGATATTTTAAGCCATTCACTGAAGAACTGTGTCAAACAGCATATTAAAACCCCAAAATGAACCAGCAGACTATTTATGGCTGTTTTACTGAAGAGTATAAGTTGTAGCTTGGCTTAATATGCTCCCTCCCTGGAGCACTGGTGAAATAAGACTCTACGAGTTTTACTGTGTCACGTAATGTGTCTGGATGCAGCTGGACGCCTTTGCTGGTGTGCTGTTCATGCTTCCAAATAAACTGCTATTTAGCCTGTGTTCCGTGAAGCTAAAGGGGCTAACTCTCATAAATATACCTTTTTCTCCGGTTCATGACAAAATGGAGGGAGAGACATCGAAGGATATCAGGGGCATGAAGGGTTTAAACAATGGCCATGAGTTGCAAAGGAGTAAATAAGCCTAAGGAACTATTCCTCCAACCCCCCACCCCACCCTGATTGCATTTTTGAAAGCAGTATTTTGGCCTACAGGATCTGACTTCACTGACTCGTTCCTGTGCATGCTGGCAGAAGGGAGATGGATCTTAGCTGTGCCATATGTTCCTCAATTTCCCACAAAGTGAGAAATTAGGTAAACTGAAGTGTGTATTGCAACCTGGCTTAATTTGCTCCCTTTCTAGGACATTTCCTGGAGAAATTATGATTCTATGAGTCAAACTACATGCAGATGAGTCAGATTACTCACAGACCTGCTGCAGTAGCACCACACTGCCACTTGCCTGGAAGCTGCCTGGTGCTTTTATGAATACCTAGTAAAGCACTTGAATAAAAATGGTAACATGCTCAGGATTCACATACAAAGCATATTTTAAAATTAAACTCTTGCATCTTTTATGTGGAAATGTGTGCAGTCCTGATAAATCATTGGACAGATCTCTGGGAATAAATTCTTCTGAATTATTAGGCATGCACACGCTATGTTGAAAGTGTCATTATAATGCATATAATTTCAACAAAATTATAGTTAGACATAGTGAAGTGCTGGGTTGTTTTTTGGGGATTTTTGTTCTTTCTTCAGTAATTAGAATAATTGCCAGAGATTTCAGTTGTTAGCATTGTGTCTGGGGTGTTTCATATTATTCATGCTGGGGTCCCTGAGGTGAAAGTGAAATTCCTTTACAAAACTGGTGACAACACTTGCTGAGATAAAAGAAGGAGGTAGTGGTATTGGCTGACAGAGTAGTGCTACAGTGAAAGAGAGAAAGACACTTAAATAAAATTGTGTCATTCTGAAGGTCAGACTGAAGAAAAGGAAGAGAGTTATATGGTTTTGATGTTCTAAAGAGGAAAAATGAAAAAAGTTGGGATTACTAAATCATAGCATTTGAAATCCAGTTTTTTTAGTAGTTGCCTTAGTCCAATTTACTCATGGAGGTTTGTGAACCTGCATGAAAACTTGGTAGAAATTACCTTAAGTTTCTTATTAATTGCAAGATGAAAGGCAACATGTGAAAGCTGGTAGTCTTAAGGGGTTACTAAGGCAGGCCTTAGCTTTTGCAAAACTCTTGCATACTTAAGCAAGCGTATGTATACATATTCAGCCTGACATCCTTGATGCCAAAGCTCAGGATAATGGTGTTGACCTCACAGGTAGGCTCAGGAGAAGCATATATTGGGGTTGTGGGCTGTTGGTCTGGGCCCACAGTGGCATTTCATACAGCATACATAGAATTTTAGAGTATTAAGCAGAATAACATATAATTAGGAATCTATATTTGACTAATCAATGTCCCTAATATTTTCTGTCAAAGCTGATGTTATGATTTCTAGCTTCCTATTATACTGAAGAAAATGGGATTACTTTATAGCAATAGACATACAGGCATTCTCAGAGCACATATTATTGTAATTTTCCCTAAAAGGTAGTAGCAGCTTTCAGAAAACCTCAAATAAGCTAAAATAAGAGAATCCAGACAGGTAACATGATAATAATTTATTTGCTATCCCTCCTGTAACAATCCTTCTCTTCAAGCAGTGCTAGAGATTTAACACTGGAAAAAGATAAAAATATAAAAAAGTACCAGTTTTCAGATATATGGGGGGAGTAACATGTAGTATAAACCCCGAACATAAAAATCTGAGAGAAATAGGTGCATTCATTTCTTGTCTAAAGTAACTGCAACTACTTTCCTCTCAGCTTTACTTGCCTAATGATCCATAAATTTTGCTACTTCTCCTGGTACGGTAAAAATATGAGTATTGCCTTAAAAACTAATTGGAAGCCTTGCTGGGTAAAGCCTGATATGATCCTGTTTTAAATCTCTCAGCCACAGTTAAGATTGTAAAGGATTTAGAGAAAGAAGAATTATAATAGATTTTTCCTTCAAAGTACACTATTCAATAAGTCTGTATCTTTGTCTTTTTTTTAGTTAAATGTTCAAGTCAGTGGCACTTGAGAAGAGTGCAAGGCAGGGGGGCTGGAACTAGACAGTCTTTAAGGTCCCTCCCAACCCAACCCATTCTATGATTCTATGAATTAGGACCTTGGTTTCTTGATAAAGCAGACTATTTTTCATCAGGATATGCAAAAGTCCAAACCACAGGCTGTTGGATTACATGAAAATTAAAATATATGGGCTGTAAATTCAACTGATGTAAATCAACATACACCTTGATTCCAGTGATTCCAGGTCAACCTACATCTGTTGGGGATAATCTGGTTCCATTCCCCACTCGTGAGTCTATATATGTATGTTAAAGAACAAAGGTAAATTTGCTGATTTACTGTTTGAATTGCACCTGAAGCTCCATAAAGTTCAAGAGTCTCTATCAACAGCTTATGCTGCCCAAGGAGGAAACTAGCTGCATTATGTATTGTTGTTTTCAGTGTCACATGTACCTCTAACATTTACATAGACGGGAAGAATTCTCTCAGTGAATGGGCATATGCTGCTAATCTTTATTTTGTTCTAGAAAAGACTGATAATGCTTGAGGTATTTAGTCTGTATAGGAGTGGCCTGTGGCCTGGAACATCAGACCTAGTGGGTACTGGTATACAGTGTACCCTAGTGCCATGCCATCAACTTTTAAAGGGGCAGGACCCATTTGTATTTCTGGAGTGACATAGGGATCTCAACAGCTAGCTGTATCGGAGGCTGAAATAAGCTTGGCTGGGAATGAGCAGCAAAAGCACCCCATTGTGGCTGGCCCAGAGGGTCTGTGCATCCTTGGCATAGATTATGAGAGGGTATTTTAAGGACCCAAAGTAGTACTGGTGGGCTTTCTGTATAGATGCCTTGGAGACAGAGGAAATTAAGCATTTGTCTATTGCCCTGGCTCTCAGGTCATTCTGTTGTAGGGTTACTGAAGGTCTAAGAGATGCCAGTTGTTACCACAGTGGGCACCAGTGGAATATCACACCAACTGAGACTCCCTGATTCCCACCCATAAGCTGATTTGCTGACTGGAGAGCCAAAGAGTGATTATCAGGACCCGCTCTCCCTTTAATAGCCCCATATGGCCAGTGTGAAATGGCTAATGGAGAAAGGAGACTAGTAGTGGACTATCATGGCCTGAATGCAGTCATGCTGCCATGACTTCAGTATGAACTTCAGTATGAACTGGAATCACTGATATTGCAGATGTGTTTTTCTCAATCCCTTTGGCAGCAGAGTGCAGACCACAGTTTGCTTTCACTTAGAAGGGCATCCAATACACCTGGATTCGATTGCCCCAGCGTGGAAATACAACCTTACCATCTGCTGTGGACTGATCTAGGCTGAACTGGAACAGGGTGGAACTCTGGAACATCTAGGTATATTGGTGACATCATTGTATGGAACAATACAGCAGAAGTTTTTGAGAAATGGTTAGAAATCCTTCTGAAAGCTGGTTCTGCCATAAAACAAAGTAAGATCAAGTGACCTGCACAGGAGATCCAGTTCTGGGGAATAAAATGGCAAGATGGACATCATGAGAATCCAATGGATGTAATCAACAAAATGACAGCTATGACTCCACCAACTAATAAGAAGGCTTTCTCAGGTATTGGGGGTTTTTAGAGAATGTGCATTCCAAAAATAGTGGATGAATGAAATTGTGTGATGTTAATTGCTATAAAACACTGTATACTGTTACTTCTGTACGCCCACTCTTGCACTGGGCACCTCATGGCACCTGTCTCTGCCATTCTGGATTTGGAGACCTGAACCTAACTCCCTTCAATTGTTGCATTAATGAGGAATGGACTTTGATGAAACTGGACCAACACAGCAGTGATAAAATAAGAATGGGCTTCCACATGCAACAGCCCAACAGCACACACCATCTTTCCTGCTCCGAAAGGCTGGTAATGGCAGATGAAGCCCAACATCGTAGACTAAATGAACTCAATAATTGACTTTTAGAGGGATGGTGCATAGACTAAGGGAACGATACCTGCATGTTTATATCAAAAGACAGGAAAGGTGATGGTGTATTGGAAAGTGTGGCATGACATAAATGGTATGGAATAAGGTGTGGATACTGTCCTGGTTTCAGCTGGGATAGAATTAATTTTCTTTTTAGTAGCTAGTACAGCGCTGTGGTTTGGATTTCTTATGAGAATAACATTGATATCACACTGATGTTTTTAATTGTTGCTAAGTAATGTTTATACTAAGTCAAGGACTTCTCAGCTTCTCAGGCCCTCCCAGTGAGAAGGCTGGAGGGGCACAAGATGCTGGGAAGGGACACAGTCAGGACAGCTGACCCAAACTAGCCAAAGGGATATTCTATACCATAGGATGTCATGCTCAGTATATAAACTTGGAGGAGTTGGCTGGAGGTGGTGGTCACTGCTCAGGGACTGGCTGGGCATCGGTCAGCGGGTGGTGAGCATTTGTACTGTGCATCACTTTGTGGGCTTTATTTTTTTGTTTCTTTTGGTTTTCCTTTTGGGTTTTATTCCTCTCTTTTTCTCTCTCCTTTCCGTGACAATTGTTGTTATTGTATTTTATTTTATTTCAATTATTAAATTGTTCTTATCTCAACCCACAAGTTTTACCTTTTTCTTGATTCTCCTCCCCATCCTGCTGGGGGTGGGGGAGAGTGATTTAGTAGCTGCATGGTACTTAGTTGCCAGCTGGGGTTAAACTACAACTAATGAGAGACTTTAGTAACTTCACTTATTAACTTCAATAACTGAGTTTATTGGGAAGCTTAGTGGGATCTCCCCAAAATATTAAAGAGTTACAGCAGAGAAATTAGAAATATATTTCAAAGCATGAACCAGCCGCTGGCAGGTGAGACTCCAGGCGGACTGTCTACATCAGGATTTTATTCCAGAACAACCTACCCTTAAGCATCTTGTGACTGCCTTGAAACACTTAAGGATCTCTTGAGGGTGCCTCTGTTCCTAAAAATACACGTCTGTTCTGCTGCCTTTGAGGAAGAAGCGTGTCAGTTTGTCGTAAGAAAAGCAGAGAAACGATTTCACAGCAGCAAATGCACACAGTTTAGTTTCTCCACTGGAACACATTAAAAATGAGAAACATGCACTGTGAGTTATGATTCACCCCAAAATAGAGAGAAAAATCTCTTCTGCTCTGCTAGATTTCAGAGATGCCCAACACATACTCCCACCATAGGACACCAGCTCATTAGCTTTTCCTCTCCCTACAGGCACAGCTGGATGGATTTCAGTTTTTGGCTTTCAGCTCCAAAAAGCAGGCTTTACACATGTGATGCTCTCTCTTTCTCTGCAAGGTTAGACTGACACTGGAGAATTTAAACAGCATTTCTTCCTACACACCTCCTTCTTCTGTGTTCTTCACAGCTGGAAAAGGATTCTGCTTCACACATAATTAAAGAGAAGGAGAAACTATTGTAGAACATAGATTTTAAGTACATAGGTAACTGTGAAGTCAGCCAGTCTGACTTCCCATCTGCGTAAGCAAGGCAATTTCATCCACATTGTATATCTGTGTTCCTGGGGGCTGGAGTTCAGACTGAAAAATGAAACAAGAGAACCCAAAGTCAGAGCTACTTTGTGCTTTCCTTCAGTTCATTAAACCCAGAAAAAAAATACTTGCCAAGAAATGAGGAGCCCTTCTATCAAGAATGACAGATGAGACAGTGATACCATCTTCAAGAGACTCCGCTGAGGCAGGAGCCACCTTGAGGGTGGGAAGGCAATGCAGGAGCAGCAAGAGGACCCTCACTCAGCAGGGTGTAAGCTTGTGGCTTCTGGCAGTGGGAAGAAGGCTCCATATCAACCTGCAGCTATTTAACCTAAAATATAGCTTCAGTGCCCTGGCAGCAGAGGAGAAACAAGTCCTGTTGGAGAAATATCCTGAGCCAAATATCTCAGCTTTTACAATTAAGATCAGTGCTACAAAGAGATGAGTGCAAGTGGAAGAGGGGTGGCATGAACAAGTGGAGCACAGGCATGGATGAAAGGCTGTTCAGCCTGGAAAGGAGGGCAAGAAAAGGAGGCATCACCCTTTGTTAAGGGTGTCAACTTGAATTGACACTCCAGTGTCAATTACTGAAACTCCAGTAAGAAACCAGAGGTCAAGGTGAGATGGGATGGATTTTGAGAGTTGTGGTGGAGGTCTGTAACAGATCACCCAGGGTGGAGAAGGTGGTGGATAAGCCTTAAGCAGCTATTTTTTGTCCTCATGGGGGACTTTCATACATCTGCAGGGAGGGTACCATGGCACTGAGAAAATCAGGAAGCTGAAATACTCAGCATGTACTTTTGTCTCAGATCTAATAGGCAAAGCCCTCTTCTGGGACCTCTGCTTCTATCAATATGATTGCGAAGGAGAGAAGTGGATGGCAGTTGGGGAGCAAAAGCTTTAGAGGGCTATTTAGAGCAGCTGAATGTCTTCAGATCCATGGGAATGGATGGGATACAGCTGGGGATAGTGTGTGAAGGGGTTAGCTGAAATGGTGATGAGACTCACCTAAGAAAATTCATGTTGATCAGAGGATGTTCCTGCTGGCTGGAAAAAAGCCAATACCGCATCCTTCTTTGAGACAGGTGAGGAGGAGGAGGTGGAGAATTACAGCATTCTCACTGCAAAGCTGATGAATTCCAGTCTGGATGAATGAGCAGTTTTCAACCCAGATAGCAGTCCAGTGTTCTCTGTTGAAACCAGATGTTGAGAAACTGGAGAGAGAAAAGAGGAGGACTACCATTGGCCAGAGACATAGAGCATATAGTCCACAAAGAGCAGATAAGGCATCTGGGTTTATTTAGTCTGCCAAAGAGGAGCTGAGGGGCAATAGGATAGCAGCGTACAACTACTTGAATGGGGATTAGAAAGTTGACAGAACCAGTAGTGAGTGACACGTGACGTAAAAGAGGCAATGATCAGAAAGTGCTACTTTGCAGGTTTAGACTGGACATTAAGGAAAGCCTTTTCAACAGAATAGCACAGCAGTGAAACAGGTTCACCAGAGAGGCTACTAAACCTCCATTCCTGGTTGTTTTGAAGACCCAGATATGGCTACAGCTGACCTGATGTAGTTGTGGGAACAGTCTTGCTCATAATAGCATGATGGACTAGATGACCTTCAAAGGCCCTTCACGCCAACATTTCTAAGGGATTGTGACAATAAAAAGACAAAAATTGGCAGTGTAATTATGCATGGGCTGGCAGAATAGCTTACACTCATGTTTTATAAAGGCTACTACCACGTAGGTTTGATGCCTGACAATATATGGGTCCTGATGTAGTTTTTAATTAGAGACACAGTATTCCCACCAAGAACACACACTTCCAATAGCACGTAAAACTATCTCATTGTGAATGCTTTGGGGGTCTGTTGGATGAAACAAACAACGTGGTGTTCTATAATATAATGGAAGACACCAGGTCCTAAAAAATGTTCATTTACATAACCAGCTACACTGGAAAGCATTAGCTGATATTAGTTGCAAAATAAGTTATCCCTATTTTGTTGTGATCATTCTGCTTTGCTTATGCAGTTTTATACTCCTAGAAGACTGGAATTAAATGTATCTTCTGCCTGAAAAAAATATTTTCCATTTTAAGTGTTCATGTGCAACAGAACAACTTTACTTCACAAAAGACCTTATTTGGTTCTGTAACAACAACTTTTTATTCTTGCAGATCTGAGTTATGGATGTATCTGTAGCCTACAAGAATAAATTCAGTAAGCCCTTCAGATAATGGTGTTGAACAGAGAGAGAAACATAAATAACCCAAATATCCTATCTGTAAAAGGAGACCCTGGAGTATAATTAGGTCAGTAACAGCAACACGTTGATTATACTTACTAGATAAGAAGGAGCAAGAGGCTTTTAAAATAATTTGTTGTAAAGTTCCTGGATTCATATATACAGTTAAAGGAATAGAGTTCAGGGACATGGAAGCATTTCTCTAACAGAGAAAACACTTTTGTAATTTTGGTATGTATCCATACCTTTAAATTAAATTTTAGGCAACTGATCATGAATCAAATGACTGTTTTTACAAGACCAAGCATTATGGTTCAATTGTATTCTTAATTTTCTCCCATATTTTTATACTATATTTGCTTTAGAAAAAATACATACAAGGTTGCCCAGCATCAAATGATATAATTGTAGGAAAAGAACTGTGGAATAGCGTCAATATTGTCCTTCAAATGTACCTTTCTGGGGATGGGCATGTTGTCATGCAGCAGTAAAACAACTATAACCTGTGCTATATTCTTTGCTTCCTCAGGTGGGTAGTAAGAAATGGAACGTAGGTTCTACAAATATGTGTGTAGATAGCAATTTGCTATTGCTGGAGGGCAATATAAACACATGTGATTAACCACGCCAAGGTCATACACTGGCTCTGGGACTCGTAGACTATCCCCAAAAGGTCACAAGTCAAAGAAAAACAACCCCTTCATTTCAGATGGATTTAAACATTTTCTTGTTTTCTCTTTTTCAAAATATATCTTTAGTGTGATGTAACACCCCACTCAAATCCATCAAAGACAAAGTAAAACATTAGTGTTATAGTAGAGGTTTATCTTCAATCACTGTGCCTTTCTTCCTGTGAGATCTGTAGTGATAGCGTAAAGCAATAGGAGAACAGAGATATCTAAGGGTCTGGTTCAAAGCCAAGACTAAAAATGACTTTAACAAAAATCTCGCTACATAGCATCTGAAGCAATGCCATGGATAAAAATGCATTCCTAGACAAAATGTTTCCATATTTGTTTAAAATGTGGCAGTCCAACCATCATGCCAAGCAAGATTTGGAAGTGTTTTTCTGCACTGCACTGCACAGTGCCCTTCCAATGCTAATTGGAAGTCATTTCCTAACTGGACTGGCACGAGTTACGAGGAACTCCAGACACATTTTTCAGACTAAGGACTGCACTGTAGAACACAGTAGAGTGCAAACTGCCCAAGGCAGCACCACTATTGTATTTCAGCAACTGTGTCAATTCTACAACATCTGTACCAACTCAGCTCTTGGCCTTTATTTCACAGGAAAGATGGACTATTCAGAATACTGAGACAAAGATATTGATGGAATACAATCAGGCTTCACTTCCAAAATTTATTAAAGACCAGTAATTTATTCTTTTCTGCCACCTCCACCCCCATTACCCTCTTACTTTTTGTCTTGTTCAAGTTGTAAATTGCAGTAAGGCTAAATAATTTTCATTATATGCTGTATCCCTCACACAGAAGAATTTGGAGTTGATGGATCTTAAAAGATTGGGGTTTATGCAGCATAGTTAACCTGCCTCAGAGAAAATCAAGTACTATGACAAAATAATTCAAAATAAATAAATTAGTATCTGTACTTCCTGTTGAGCCAAAGATTTTAATAAGAAATCTTCATTGTTTTGAAAGAAGTAAAATGCAGTACAAGCAAAAAGTGGATTTAGATGAAGGTGACTGTCTTCCGAAGGTCGGGAGTTGTTATATTAATAATTAGGTAGTAATTGTTCAACAAGACAGCTAATTTGAAAATATGACTAAATACCTGCCTTTTCTTATTAACCACATTTTCATCTTCCTCATTATGAAATTTTTCAAAATCTTGAATATTATAGGAGACTATTAACTACATTGAAAGGATCTGATGACATTATACTCTGATATGGTATGGTTTTGCAAAAGAAAGATACTTCCTGTGTCTATTCAGAGTTTAAAGTGCTACACTATCTGCAGCTTCTTAATGCAACATGAAAATATTCCTAGACCTATTTCTTAATAGCACATGGCATTGATAGCTGTGCTGATTTTAGGTACCAGACATCACTTACTATCCACTTATTACTCAGGTTTACTATAGAACTTTTGCACAATCTATTTTCATTTCTAATGTGTTCACCAACTTCCCCACCCCCAGATTTTTTACAGAACTTTAAGAATAGTCTTCTGTTTCAGGGGCTGTTTACAGATCTCATCACACCTGTATAGGTAGCTTGCCTCCTCACAGCAATGATACATCTACCTAGGCAAAGGGAGAAGGTGAAGCCACAAGCAGCTTTTCTGAAATATCCGGCACCAGCCACTCCTGGAAACCAGATGCTAAATAAACAGGCTGCTGGTCTGCCTCAGTATACTGACTTGTATTTGCAGATCGATCTTGGCAGCAGTCAATGAGGATTCAGCATATCTTTGTTTTGAACTCTTTGCTCCACCTGCATACAGCACACCAGCTGATCTACCACTCTTGGAAATGTTGGCTTAAAATGGTCTGATCAATAATGAAAGAAAATGTTCACTTCCTCTGAGATAAAAACAGAGCAGCTTCACACATTTACTTCATACAGTTAAGCTCTAGGAGTATTTTTCTGTCTTTTCAAGGCTTGTCAAAATTCTGGTAGTAAAGACAACAGGTATAAATACAGAATGAGTCAGCTCTCACAGTCTTTTGATTTGTGTGGTTGAAGTTTAGTTTCTAAAACTTATGTACTCTGTGAAGGAATAATGCAGTAGCAGAAAAGAAACCCTGGAGTTTCTGTCTGACTGGCAACTCCAGATCAATTGGTTCACTCAGCCACCTGCCTGAGAAGCCCCTTTATTTATCTGTTCTTATCTGAGAAGGACCTCTCATATGGCCTCTGGGGAATGCCTAATACCTAAAACCCACCTGTTCTTGTTCTCCTGATAATGGAAGCAGGGTCACTGAAGTTTAAGGACCTGGATTAATGTACAGGAGCCAAGGAGTTTATGCAGGTACCATCGGTTGATCTGCATGTGTTCAGAAGTGAGCTATATACCTCACCAAAAAGCAGTCCTGTAACATTTTAGGTACTGCTGCTGCTGTGCTGATTTTGGGTAACAGCAACATTTTACTGTATATTTATTGGCCAAAATATCACTGTGAAATTTCATTAAACCCTCCAAATTAACAATTTCAAACTCTGAAGAAGAAAGGAGCTGCAGATGTCTCTCCCCTAAGAGAATTGTCTCCACTTTCCAGATGTTTTCATGCATGGTTTGATAAAGAAATAGTCCGAGTCTGCATCACCTGCCAAGGCAGCTCTTAAGAAATAAAGACCGTTCTGTATTTTCAAACTTATTCAGTGTAGTTATAAGGTTGCAGAAATTTGATCAGGATCCAAAAAGTAAACCAATCCACAAACCTTCCCTCCCTATTATTTGGCATAACTGACAGAGTCTAATTCAGCTTTCTTACTCTTGAAAGCACACAAACCCACTGAAACTCATTTATAGTTCTTGGGTTTAGAGAAATTTTCCTATTTCACAAATGCTGGAAATTTCAGACTTTAAAAATATCGCAACTGGCATGGTTTTCCTTCCTTTTGCTGTGTGAAATACAGTGTGAGTTATGTCTATCACTAATGTTTGATTTTTTCTTTAGTTTTTTTTCTTTTTTCTTTTAAAGGAATTGGGAAAGGCCATTTTGAAACTTTTACACACTTTCTCAGGTCTGAAGAGCTAGAACACATATTCACACATACAGAGAAAAAAGCAGAAAAAAAAATCTTGGATATCACTTGTATAATTGCAGTTTGCCACTAAGTGCTACAAGGAAAGAAGAAAAGTAGTAAAGAACCACAGAAGCACAGAAGTTAATCTGCTTCATCAAAATACATTTTGCAGTGAAAGTTACTGCAAGATTTTCCACACCATATTTTTGCATAATCATTCTGGTGGTGTCACTCTCTAATCAGCACAGTCAGTAGTGGGAGAAGACACAGAGAGCCAGGCCCTCTCCTTGCTTTCCCAAACTTCCATATTAGCCCAAATTTACCTGCAGACAGCCTTGTTTAGGCAGGATATCACGTGAGCCCAACTTGAAAAGCAGGTTGGCAGAGATGCTGTATGGGCATGGGAACTGCAAGGGACCCATGTTAGTCAGACAAGGAAATGAAACCACCCACCCTTTCTGGAAAAAAAAACCCAACCAAACAACACCATCCTTTGTGTTTCCTTCCAGCACTGGTTTATTATAATGTGAAACACTTCACTATCACATAGTAACTTTAAAAAGACAAGTCAGGTCTACTGAGTATGGATGAAAGCATGAAAGATCTTGGGGGAAAAAAGAGGGTTGAAAGGCAGTCTGCCTTGAGGATCCTTGGAAGATAAATAGCTCCTTACACTCTCTGGCTTTCTAGTCTAGAGAAGGTTTCTGCTTTCCAGTGCTGGAGCAGTCCTCACACAATTTCCTCCAGGTCTCAGAAGTGCTTTGGGATGAGTCTGTTGGATGTAGAAACTGAATGCAGATGCACTCTTTTCCTAATGGTTCCTGCAAAGCAGATCACAGCAGTTGGCAGTACCTAACTGGCCACGTGACGTCCTTTTGGCTGAACTGGCCTCGAGCAAGTGTAGTATCATGTCCACAGAGAGACACAAGGAGAAGTTACACAGTCCTACCTGTGTGTACCAGCTCAAACAAGTCTACATTGCTGTGGCCCTCACAAATACATGGAGCTGCAGTTACGGAAGGTTTCTGTGGGAAATCTGTTTGTGCCAGTAAATGAGAAAGAGGATATGCTCCAGAAGATCTGACATGCTGTCCAACAGAGCAGGGGTGACTATATTGGTCATAAGAAAATATCAAATCTACAGATGTCACCCTTGATTTCTCAAGTATCTTGAGCAGGAAAATACATAGAACTTCATGGCAAAGCCAAAGGCAGATGTGTTATTTTGTCTGATCTACAGGCGTGGATTGTTAAACTGAATTTAATCTCAGTGTTACAAACGGACAAAACAAAAGGAGTGTCTCTGCTCTAGGAGAGAGGTAGTTGTGTGAACATATTCAGACTGCTCATACAGGGTGTGAGTGAGCAGTAATCCCATCTTTTTAACAAACCAGCTAGTTAGACATTATTTTACAAAATAAGCTTCAAAACAGCAGTTCAAAAGATGCCAACATGGTTATAATAAATATGTAATAATAAAATTTCCTTCTTTTGTTGCAGAAGGTAGTATAACACCACATTTTTAGTACTGAGTAGTGTGGTTTCACAAAAAGTTCTGCAAAAAATGTGCAAGCAAATGGAAATGCCATTTCACTGATTTCAGAGAATGTTAAAATATTTCTAGGTTTAATTCAGATATAGACACTGAAAGAAATGATAACTGTGCAGAAAGCAGCACTGCAGTGTACTACTTTGCCTGGAACCATAGCTCTGACTTCACGCAACTCACTCTTCAGGAAACTCATTTCACCCTTCTTTGTGGAATTAGTGCTTAAAAGGCACGAGAAAGAGCAGTTATTTATTTATTCCAATAACAACAAGAAGAAATGCTTAGGAAGAGAAAGAGGAAAAGCCTATTTACATTGTCCTTGCTTCCTTGTGTTGTTATTACGAGGTGAAGAGACAATGTTTTCTTCAGGTCCACCAAATCATGTTTGCGTGTATTGTGCAGGTCAGGGAATCAAAGTTGACATTCCCAAAGTTTGTATCTGTGTTCAAGCCTGGATATAAAATAACTATACATTCGCAGCTCCAGTGTCTCTTCAGCCTGTGTGCTAGACACACAGATCACAGTGGTAATGCTGACACACCACTTCATACACCCAAGATGTATTACTGAGGTACACAGGAGAGGGGTCAAAAGCAACTGTAAATCATATAGGCCCTTCTGAAACATGCACATCAGGTAACGCTTGTCCCAAACCAGATGTGATGTGGTACTTTGTGAGACTTGCCGGTTCTCATACAGCAGCCACAACATCTGACATTGCCAGATACGACCAAGGACCTGGATCAGAGCAAGGTGGGTATGTTAACTATGGCTAGTGTTACTGCAGCTGGTACACATGCTTTCTGAGGACTGAGCTTGAACATGCTTGCCTGGGGACAGGGACAGGAAGCAATCTGGGACTTCTTAGTGCCCGAGTGCTGCCAAAGTGTACATAGTCAAGCAAAAACTATTTGGCTTCTTTGAGGGATTCTTCTCCCTCACTTTCATCTCTACATCTAATTATAGAACAGAATCATAGAATCATTTAAATTGGAATAGACCTTTAAGATCGTTGAGTCCAACTGTAAGCCTAAAATTGCCAAGTCTACCACTAAACTATATCTCTCAGTGCCACATTTACACACAGATATATCTCCAGGGATGGTGACTCCACCACCTTCCCTGGGCAGCCTGTTCCAATGCTTGACCACCCTTTCAGTGAAGAATTTTTTTCATAATATCCAATATAAACCTCCCCTGGTGTAACTTGAGGCTGTTTCCTCTTGTCCTATCACTTGTGACTTAGAAGACCGACCCCCACCTGCCTGCAGCCTCTTTCCAGGTAGTTGTAGAGAGCAATAAGGTCCCCCCTGAACCTCATTTCTCCAGGGTAAACACCCCCAGTTCCCTTAGCCGCTCCTCACAAGACCTGTGCTCCAGACCCTTCCCCAGCTCCGTTGCCCTTCTCTGGACACACTCCAGCACCTCAACATCCCTCCTGTAGTGAGAGGCCCAAAACTGAACACAGAATTTGAGGTGCGGCCTCACCCGTTCCAAGTACAGGGGAGCGATCACTGGCGTGGTCCTGCTGGCCACACTGTTTCTGACAGAAGCCAGGATGCTGTTGCCCCCCTTGCCCCCC
>JAVJGJ010000037.1:33586737-33621439 GCA_035590215.1 Microhierax caerulescens
AGGATGCTGTTGCCCCCCTTGCCCCCCCAGGCACGCTGCTGGCTCGTGCTCAGCCGGCTGCCAACCAGCACCCCCAGACCCTTTCCCCCCAGGCCCTTCCCAGCCGCTCTGCCCCAGCCTGCAGTGCTGCGTGGGGCTGCTGTGACCCAAGGGCAGGACCCGGCACTCAGCCTGGTGGAACCTCGTACAACTGGGCTTGGCCCATCGGTCCAGCCTGCCCAGGTCCCTCTGCAGAGCCTCCTGCCCTCCAGCAGAGCCACACTCCTGCCCAGCTTGGTGTCATCTGCCAGCTTACTGAAGGTGCAGTTGATCCCCTTGTCCAGATCATTGATAAAGATATAAAACTGAGCTGACCTCAATATTGAGCCCTGGGGAACAGCACCTGTGACATTGTGACCTATATGTAGTCAATACATGTAAACTCTCAGAAAACTTAATAACGATGCTGAGCTATATACACACACACACACTTTTAGTAATTTACAAACTCTCTACTAGGTTTATCTGTAGACCCTTGAAAGCAGCAGAAGCTAGCAGTGCAGAAAGCCTATCTAGAGGTAAAACATGAGCACTGAGTTTTAATGTGTGTGCAGCGCTATGTGGAGGACAGAGGGAGTAGGAAAATACTTTCACTTATAGCACCCTTTGGAAGAAGACTTCACTGCCTGCTTTTTTCAAGTGAAGTCTTCCTAACATAACAGCTATCATAACATATAGATAAGGTTTATTAAGATACCATGTCTTGACATGATATGATTAAGATAAATTAGTCATAACTTGAGGACTGCGTATCAGTAGTAAAAGCATGATAGTCATAAATATAACCACCTGTGACTGAATAAATATCTGTATCACTTCTTCAGTGCAGGGATTTAGGCAATGGTTTTCCATATGGACCTAGCTGCACAAACAAGGGTTTCAATGCTTTTTTCCTTCAGTGCACAAGTAGGGGAAAAAAAGGTAGTATTCTGCCTGTGCTTTTCACTATAAATTACATCTTCAAAGACTGCTACAGATTTTAAATTGGGAACCGGATATGAAGTGGAAAGGATACTGGAGATAGGAAAGTGACTGAGACTGAAAGGAGAAATCCAAATATTTTAGAAAATTACCACACATAACTACTTCCTACTATTTAATACTTCCTTTCAAATAGTTTTGCTTTGGTCTAAACAGTGTAATTCTCAAAGGCATGATATTGAACTTCCACCTGCCATAAGTCTTTGCTTAGGTAAAAAAGGCTTTTTGTGTTGTAAAGAAAGAACTGTTCTGCTTTCCCAGTTACAGACTCAACAGATCTTTCAGTGATTTCTTTCCACATAAAGTGGCACTTATAAATGCTATTTAACAGTGTCTTTATATTTTGTGTATTCAAAGACTCAGTTTTACAATAATGGAAAATATATAAACTTCAAGAAGAATTAAAAAGTGTGAGAAAATGAAATTGTATATTGAAAAATCAAGCTCTTCATAAACAACATTCAGTCCCCAGAAATCCAGAAATGTCTCACAGGTGCCAGAGTCAATATTAAGGCAATCATGGTGACTGCATCAGATAATTTTTTTTTTTGTTTACTAAACTGAGAAGGAGATTGAACTCCTTTTAGCAAGTAAATAGGTATCAGAGAGGAAAGTTTGATTTATTTTTTTAAAAAGAGTAACCCAAAGCTGTCTCGGACCTGAGATTTTTCTAAAGGGAGCTAAAAAAATGAGATACTCAGCTGCTCCGATATGTCAGGAAGGATCAAACTTCCCTGGGTTTCTCTGAAAATCCCAGCTTGGAGAATTAGAGTAAGTAGTGGAAGATGTGCCTGACTGACTTCCTTTGAAAGCAATTCATGTTTATGAAAATATCAGATATATTAAATTGCAAATTACAAGAAAGAAAGGAACCTGGGAAGATTCAGGATTAAAAACTAGGATTATCTCCCTAACTGAAGGCTTGCAGACTCTTCTAATCAGAAGTCATCCAAAAAGTCTTAAATATGTGTTTATCTACAATTTTTTGAACATTACAATTTTGTGAATAGTAAATACCGTGGCAAAATTGCTTCCACATTCAAGTATGAAAACACAGATTGTTCTGGTTTTCACTAGGACAGAGTTAATTTTCTTCATAGTAGCCAGTATGGGGCTACGTTTTGGATTTGTGCTGAAAACAGTGTTGATAATAGAGGGGTGTTTTAGCTGTTGCTGAGCAGCGCTCACACAGCACCAAGGCCTTTCCTGCTCCTCACCCCACCCCACCGGCCAGCAGGCTGGGGGTGCACGAGTACCTGGGAGGGAGCACAGCCAGGACAGCTGACCCCAGCTGGCCAAAGGGTTATTCCATGCTGTGTGACATCGAGCTCAGCACTTAAAGCTGGGGGAAGAAGGAAGGGATGCATTTGGAGTTGTGGTGTTTGTCTTCCCAAGTAACCGTTAACACGTGATGGAGCCCGGCTTTCCTGGCTGAACACCTGCCTGCCCGTGGGAAGTGGTGAATGAATTCCTTGTTTTGCTTTGCTTGCATGTGCAGCTTTTGCTTTACCTGTTAAACTGTCTTTATCTCAGCCCATGAGTTTTCTCACTTTCACTATTCTGCTCCTCTCCTCCATCCCGCTGATGGTGAGGAGTAAGTGAGTGGCTGCATGGGGCTTGCTTGCTGGCTGGGGTTACACCAGGACACAGACGTATCTGTGCTAAACAGAGGGGGTGCATATAAAAAAAAATAAATATATATATATATATGATCACAGTTCTAAAAAAATTTGCTTGACTATTGAAATACTAGTTCCTTGATAGCATTACCTTAGTAGTAAAACCAGCAGAACGTGGTAGCTTGAGTTCTGCTCCATGCAGTGCTGCACCTCTAACTGCTGGGGAGTTGTTTGCATCAGATTGAGCTAACCTATTTGAATTAACCTTGGAAGGAAATTAAAAATTCTGACAGATCATCTTCACCTGATGCAAGCAAGGTCAGCCAAATTCCAAAGGGCCTTTCTGGCTCTTCTTCGCTTTCCTGGCCTCACATTCCCACTGTCTTTGTGTCATCTGTTGTGACCGTGCAGTTAAGCTAGGAGCAGGCTGGAAGTCTTGCAAAACCCTCAAACAACATCATCCAAACCCTCCCATCTTCCCTGCAAATTAGGAACATCTTTCCATGAGCTCAACCGATGTATTCAACCCACTCAGGATCAAATGTGGTGGATGCAAGGCAGTGGGCAGCGCTGGCACTGCCTGGGGTAGTCCTCAGCTGGGGGAATTTTCCTCACTTAAATGTGTCAGATTGATCTAGTTTAAACCAACAGGCTTTATTTTTTTATTACCCTAAAAAATATTACCCTAAAAAAAGGAGTAAAACTTGCACATAACTCTACTAGCTGCAAGCCAGTTTCAGTTCTGCTGCCTTCTTGCTGGTCTATGTGACTGATATCTGACCAGGACACCCCAAAAATGTCCAGGAATTTCGTAAGGCCACTGCAAAGTCTCCCAGAAGATGTCTGGCTTGCCCTGATAGCTCCTTTTATGATCCAATGATCATAAGATCCAAAAAGTGAAAATCAAATGTCAAAGCAGCTGTTTATATACTGTATCTCACCTTGACATAATTACTTACAATCTACATGTTTGGGTCCACTCTCTAGAGTGTGCAGTTTCTTTTCTCAATTAAATTTGTGAATAATTAATTAATTATACTTCCATTCATTTTAGCTCACAAGTAAACTAAATTTTATGTAGTTTCTAATGTAATCTTAGTTTGTCATAAAATGCATCTTGCCAGTATCTGAGCTGTTCACAGCCCTTGACTCTGATCTTTCAGTGCATGACATATACACGTAACCTTTGTACATATGAATCACCTCTAAATGCAATCTGCCATGATGTGTGCATTGCTTCGCTGACTAACCTCTGTAATGCACCATAGGTTGGGTCGTTCTTCTCATGCAGCATCAGAAATAGGGTAAAACATAATCTATAGGTAGATAACAAGGAACTACCACATAAGTGATAACTTTTGTGGTCTGGTGAATTACCTTAATGAAATGTAGTTTTAAATTGAACTGATTTGGAACAAGATATTTTACTTCAATAATCTGAAATAAATTGTGCAGATGTGGGAATGTAATTTTTTCTTAAAAAACAAACACTCAACTGAAATGCTCAATATTTTCTAATTTTCCCAGTGTTTCATTCCATGAGAAGTATGGATATTTCCATTCTTGCTTTTAAGATATAGAAGTATTAAAGCTATCAATAGTTATCTGAAATATTAACATTATATTAAAAATATCTTTTCTCCGCAGAATTAAAAATTTTCTGATTTTCATTAAGCTCTATTTAATAACCAAGTTAAACAAATAACCTTGATGCCACCATTCATTGAAGTGCTCACTTCAACAGCTCCTTTGCAGTAAACCAGGAAACTCACCAGATTCTCTGCACACAGCAGTGACTTGGTGTTGTGGTTTAACCCCGGCTGGCAACCAAGCACTGCACAGCCCGCTCGCTCCCCCTCACCCAGAGGGATGGGCAGGAGAATAGGAAAGGGATATAAACCTCAAGGGTTAAGATAAGAACAATTTAACAGGTAAAGCAAAATCTGTGCATGCAAGCAAAGCAAACAGGGAATTCATTAATTGCTTTCCATCAGCAGGAAGACAAATGCCATAATGCTGCATGTCTCCCCCATCCTTCTTCTTCCCCCTGTTTATATAGGCAGCATGATGCCATATGGTACGGAACACCGCTTTGGCTAGTTTGGGTCAGCTGTAGCTGTCCCCGTGTCGTCCCCGTCCCCCCGTCGTCCCCCCCCCAATGTCCCGTGCCCCTCCAGCCCTCTCGCTGACAGGGCCCAAGGAACTGAAAAGTCCTTGACTTGGTATAAACATCACCCAGCAACAAACAAACCCATCCCTGTACTGTCGGCATTTTTCTCACAGCAAACCCAAAACACAGCACTGCACCAGCTACTGAGAAGAAAATTAACTCTATCCCAGCTGAAACCAGGGCACTTGGTTTGTGCACATCAGGGAGCAGTAAAAGCCTGGCTGGTCCACTGAAGAGGATGAGCTGGGAGCTGAGAGTGGCCACAGCACAGGCAGGGAGGGCAGTGCCCTCCCGGATGAAGCCATAGCCCTACTGCATCAGGGCAGGGTGGTGAGAGGGACAGGGTCTATCGACAGTCCCAAACAAGGTGAAGTATTGAGTCAGGTCTGAGGTGGGCCCAGGGATCTCCTCAGGAGAGGCAGGAGGCATGCCCGGAGACAAGGCTACCACAGTATAGCTGCAAGTCTATCCAAGAAACCCACAAACCAAGACAGCCTGTCTCCTCCCTCCCTGTGCTTCTTACTAGGTTCTAGCCACAACATTAAGTCAACCGCCTTAAACGAGGATATCATACAGCCTCAGTTTTGTGGTTCAAGAGGCTGTTGTAAGCTTTTCTTACAGAGAACATATTTTAAAAAACTTCCTTTGAAGAAGAACTTTGTGTTTGTGGCATACAGTCCTCAAACCCAGCAATAAACAATACAAAGAAGAAATCTAGCCAGAGTTTCTCAAGATCCCTTTTTTTTGCCAGGGCTTATGTATGCAGAATTGACAATGTGCAGATCATTTGGACCAGAGAAGGGGTCTGACTGACTGCTGAATTAAAGGTCTCATCACTAAATAAACTTAACTCATAAAGTAATTAACAGCTTCCCTTGAAAATTCTCAGAAAATTTTACTCAAAGAGTAAGTGCAGTAATTCAGAGTATGATTTAGTGCATTTTATATACATAATAAATGGGATGAAACACTGCAATACTGAGTACAAAACTATGCAATTTCAAACCAACTCTCATTTTCATGCTGATAATATAAGCTGTATCACATTGTGCCTAATCACAGCAGACCAGAAGACTTCTGTGTGCACAGTTTAGTATCAATATACAGAACAGCTAGGAATTATCACTAGTTTAATTGTATGTATAAGAAACCAGACAGTGGAGTGCTGTGATATGGGTAGCATGGTCTTTTAGCTAAGCCTGAGCACATGAGCTACCCTTGTGCCCTTTTGTTTTCTGAAGAAGCAGGAAATGCTGGATAGACAACCTGGCTTGTGGTGTAGCTTTACCTCCTGAGTCACCAGCAGTGTATTTGTACTTCTCTGAAGCATGAGAAATGCAACGTAAGCTGAAACACAATAGTATTGTCTCCCCTGTGCTGTGAAGGAGTCATTACAGTATGGTTTTGCTCAGTAACACCAGGAATATACAGCTGTAATGCGTCTGTCTCTGCTTTATGTCTTTCAAGCCCCAACTCGCCTCCATTGAGTCCTATTACACAGTCTCTGATCATGTTGCACTTCAAGGTTGCAGAGAGAGGTGCTAGAATTCCCCAGGTAAATAGTCATGGAACAACCTGTTTCTGTATTCCTTTGTGCTGTCAGTTAGTGTTTAGTTTATGCACTGGAAGGAAAAAAATGTTTATGACCTTCATAAAAGAAGAAGAGCTATTGCTGTTTAAATACTCTTGTGGAAGTTTTCATTATCCACAGAATGGCTAATCCCTTTCTGAATGCTATTCCAGCTCTTGGCTTTTATTATCTAACTCACATAGAAACAAATTACATTATAATTCAGGGAAGCTGGGTCAGGTGCTGCAGTTCTGTCAAGATCCTCAGTTTTAACCAAGAAGGACACTGAAAACTGAGAGCTGAGGAACAGTTTTTAAAGAAATGCAAAGTCTCTTCATTTTTGTATTAATATCTTTGCTTTTTACTCAAATTATAAAGATGAATACGGTTCAAAAACTGTTACATCCTACTCAAAACTGGTATGTCTAATGTTGTTTTAGCTGATGGCAGTCTCAACAGAAACTTTTGTAGTAGATATGTGAGTATGTGAGCATGAATATATAATAGAAAAAGAAACTCATTACATTTCATGCACACCAAGTTTGTGTGAAGCTGTAGTTACCCCCTTTGAATTATTCTGCTACTACTAAGACAGAAGGACAAAAGAAGATGTCTGTAGGATTCATTAAGCTCTGGTGGGGATGGATCCCTGAGCCCCCATGGTAGGGACTGTCCCGGGAACTCAGCCCTTCCTTCTCTGAAAATGACTCTGTTGGCCAGTGCTGATTGCTTTGCAGCCAGGTTTGCAGCTGGGTTACAGGGCTGCTTTGGTGCAGCTTTACTAAGCAAGGTGTCTCTAACTCTAAACCAGAGGTGAGCCTATAATTCAAAGGGAAAAAAGAAGTCTACACCACTTTTATGTTCATTTCATAGTTCATGGTGAGAAATCATTCTTATTTTTCAAGCTCCTAGAGTGCTAAGCTGAGAAAATGGGCCTTCAGTAATTTTCTTTTAATTGGGAGCTCAGCAGTACAAAGGCGGCACAGGCTGGTGTATATTTTGAAATGGCCTGCTGCAGCTAGCACTGTGACAATAATTGAGTCTAGGTGTGACTAAAGTATAGTCCATATAATGGCAATAATAGGTGCCAAAGTCAGGCGTTCTTTCATAGGCGATAAAAGGATAATTTAACACATGCTATATCTGATTCTTTTTTCAGTGAGCAACATCAGATCAGGGTTTCAGTTCCTACTTTAGTTAACTATTAAAGGACTCACCAATAACTTTATTGCTGCCACTTATTTTTAATACGTTTTGTCCAAGCCTTTCCCCCCCAATTTTCTTTGACTTTCTTTAAGAAATTCTCAGTTACACGAGCACATTTTTGGAAACTGTTGCTGACATGAATGTGAAATATACAGCTGCAGGTTATAGTTTGAAAATGTACTCCCTCAGTCAAAACTTTTATCTTGTGTTCCTCAGCCTTTTTCACTGGCATCTGTCCCCAGTTATCCTATCAAAATATTACAGTTAAAATTGGAGGGCTCATTCAGAAACCTAAACATCTATATTTATGCCATTTCAAAAATCCTAAGTAACTGAAACACCCTCCTGGGACTGGCAGGTATGGACAGGACTATGTGAGACATTCCTTTGTGGAGAATCTAAAGGGGGATCTAAAATGACACTAAATACCTGTGTTTAGGCATCTAAATTACTTCCTTGGTGTCTCTTTTTTGAATCCTAGCAAGCAATGCCCAGGGAGTTATTGACATTGACTCCAATAGGACTCATGGACTCTCAGTACTTCTCCAAGTCAAGCCATGAGGATTACAACCACTGAGAGACTTGTGTGGTGTATAGATGCCTCAATTCAATCTCACAGTCCTCAGGGCCTGCCCTCAGCTGCAGAGCTGCCCATGCTGCTTTTGTTCAAGAAGCAAGAAAATTCTCAGTCTGGACTTGGACTAAGTTGCCTTTGACTTAGTAAGTCCCTGTGCCCTGTTCATATAGCTCATGCCCACACCCCATCCGTGCACATACAGAAACTCTCCCCACCCTATATTTTTTGTAGGACTATCTCAAACATGTCTTTAGATGTTCTGCTCTGGATTCTGCACAAAATATAGATTTATTCCCAGTAGCATTTGGTTATGGGGTAACCTCTCAGTCTGCCTTCCAACGACCCTACAGCTTTCCCTGAGATACTTACCCCTGTATTCTGCTCCTTGGGCCAAACACTGGCTCCTTGGCAATCCCTTGCTGGTTTCTCCCTCTCTGTCTTCCCTTTGCTTCTCCCTCTGCAGTGCCCTTCAGCCACTAGCATTTGCTGTTTTTTTTCCCTGGAGCAGATGCATAGCCTGTCTTCTTGGGATCCCAGTAGATGCCAGAATATTTCTGCCAGTGGATCTCAGGATTTCTATTCTCCCATGGGAACAGCTGGGATGAGTGCTTACCTAATCCCACTCTTCTGGTAGCTCTGTTTTGTATAGTAGCTCATTACTTAGCATAGTAATATGTAATTACTTAGCATAGAGGTTAACCCAGATATGGAACAGGCAGGACCAGCTCCCTTCACTGCCTCACAGACTTTGAGCCTCCAAGTACCACCTCTCTGATGCAGGGCTGCAGAGCTCTGAGATAGGACTTTTTGATTCTTTGCAGCTGAAACTGTTCCTCTTTGCATGAACTAAGAGCTCATTGACTATGAGTTAATAGCCATCCTGAATAGGATGAAAGAAAGCAATCTGAGCATGACTTCAGCAGCTGCAGGACTCTACTGGGAACAGAAAGTTCCTGCTACAATAAGTGATCATGGTGAAATGTGTTTTGAGTATTCACAAGAGATTCTTATGATAATGAACACAGATGAGATGGGTGTTACATGCTGATTCTGGCATGCTTCCTGTGCACCTTCAGTATCTATTTAATGTAGAATTTATGGATGTCATTTTACTATAACATAAAATCACAGCATCACAGCATAGTTTAGGTAGGAAGTGACATCTGCAGATCATCTTGTCCAGCTGTATTATGGGCCACTGAGGCACATCTACACCAGTAGGTGTGGGGAAAGTCTTGGCCCTCCTCTGTACAGTGGATGGGCTGAAAAACCTGAGCTGGCAGCACATGTGCTAACACTAACATGTGCAGCACACCAGAAGAGCTGTGGGACACAATGGAAAACATAAGCTTCCACAAACACACCCACTCCTGGAAAGAAATGTAGGTGTATAGGTACTGCACAGTACCTATGTGGTTATACTGCTTCTGCATCTCAGCTGAAGGGTCAACATAGCCTGCAGTGTCAGATTTATTGGCTCAGACTTTTATTAGCTTATGGGGCTCCCTGGCACTCTGTTATTCTGTGTAAGTGTGCTTAATCTTTCAGCTAGGTGTTGCATTAAGCAGCCTTCCTGGGGGGTGACTGCTGCTGCTCCCTCTGCTTGAAAGGATCCATATCAAGTTCAAACTAAAAACTGTCTGAGAGACTCATTAAAAACAAAGGCTGTGAAAGGTAGAGTTCAATGACACAGGTTCTAAAAGATACTTTTGGTATTAAGATATTTTTGGTATTATAGGTTAATTTTTTGCATTGCTGGAATTAGTGGGATGAATTCTGTATTCTAAGTTATGCAAAAAAAAAGTTGCGAAAAATAGTAACAACAAAATTTCATCAAGACTTCAGGCTGAAATCTATTTGGCAAATTTCCAGTCTCCTGTGATTTGGAGATTTTTATTTATCAAGTATAGAGTCTTGGCTAAATTACAAGGAAAAATATCCAGAAGTTAATAGTTCAACAAGTTTTATATTTGTTTGAATCAAAAGTATCTGCAAAGAGTATGAAAGAAGAGAATTTTTTTCAGAGAGGCAACATGCCATGTAGCATGATCCTTGCTCAGTTATAGTGATTCGTGGTAAGCAAGCCCTATTCTTTTCAATTACAAATGTTGATTTAATTTTCTCAGCATTCCTGAAAACCAGGCCTCAGTGGGATGCATGCTTAATATTATGCATTTCTGTATTTGCTGTTGGATACCTTCATGGCTTTCTAAATTTTCACTGCATTGCTACGGAGACCACTAAAATCCGATTATCAGTGCTGAAGGAAATGTACACCACCACCTTAGCTTGAAGAGATTAAATAATTTTGCTTTTGCACACTATTTGCTCCGAGACCTGGTTAACACTGTCAACTCAGAACCATGCCTTCTGGGGCATTTTGCTGGAAAGCCAAGTGTGATTTATGACTTAAACTCCATTACTATGCTGATAATTCACAGCAGTAAAAAATTATACCCAGGATGATACGAAATATTTAGTTTTAGAGCTCTGCCTGTAAGGAAACAGGAAGATATGATCTACTGTAACACCAAAGAGCCTTTCAATCTGTAGTGATTTTACCAGGCCAGGATCCTATGTAGTCCTCTGAGATTCTTGCTGTTACCAACAGGACAAGCCTGGGAGCCAGCTAAATGGCCTCTCCAAGCCCTACGTTCACTGTTGATAATCAAGAAAGGATTCAGCCGCCTTCTGCAACTGCTTGAGGTCTGCAGATGAAAAACAATCTATAAAAACGTTTTTAAAGAGGAGCTCGTAAGCTCTGTGAGAGTTTTAGTTCTCCAAATACAGTCTCATGCGACTTCACTGAAAAAAAGTGAAGGTTCACACTCAAGGAGTTTGTCCCAGGCAGTGGAGGTGGGAAGGGAGCTCCTCCATTTGCACGTACCCCCTCACTCATGCTCTTCGTTTCTCAGAGGAGACCACTTCACTGCATTTCTCTTCTCTGAAGGACCTTGTAGTTTAACAGATGAGACAAACCACACACAAAAGGGGGATGAAGGTGATTGGTAAAAATCTTGAGCTTGTTCCCTATAAAAAAATACCTTTGAAAAGTGCTGTCTGAGGAAGCTGCTGGAATTCTAACATCTGCTTGAGTTCTTTGTTCTCTTGAGTAGGCAGCAGCAGCAGATGTGCTCTCTTTGTAGCTCTGTACTACACAGGGTTTCACAGAGCTTCTGCATCTGATAGAGCAGTCAGCAATGTCTTTTTGTGTCTATTTTTTTTTTTTTCCATTATTGATTGTCTACTGCTATCTTGTGACATGTCTTGGGTCCTCCAAAACCAATGTGGAACAGATTGGTCAGAATGAGCCACATTTAAGCTGGTAGCACTCCTAAATTACTGTTTTTCTACCTTGTTGGTCTACCACAAAAAACACTCAGAACTTGCAATTCACTCACAAATATCATCACGTAAATGGAGAAGTATCCAAATCTCAAAGGTCACTCATCCTTGAAATCAGCACAATTGATTTTATATAGCTTGCTGCCAAAAATGACTTTTGTGTTCCTGAGACATGACCTGATCCACTTTTTCTCTGAAGCCTGCTACATTAAACAATAATGCTCAATGAATAGATTTATAAAACAGCATTTCATACGCTTATACATTGATTACAAGTAATGTGATATGTGATCACAAACACAGTAAACCTCCTGACATATATCACTGAAAATTGCCCTGTATAGAACTAAGAAAAGAAATGTCTAGGCATTTATTTCCTTGTTACCACATATTGCATAAAACATGGTCCTCCTGTGTTAAGTAGAGTACTGATGGAGACCAGAATATAAAATATTGTCTATTGACAATAAAAAAACCTAACAAACTCACAACACAAATTCATCACTTCAGACACTGATTTATATGTTTTATGCACAATGATTTGTGTAACAATTACAGAAATCAGAATTTTGATTGACTAGAAATATGTGTTGTGGCATAGCTCCACTGCTGATAAAAACTATCTGTTGCATTTTGATTTGCTGTTTTTAACTACAACACTGTTTTTGTAGACAAGGCAATCAAGCCATATAAAGATGGTCTAAGGGTAAATTAGAAAAAAAAAAACCAAAACAAATAGGCTTGTATTCCTGAAAGCTTTCATATTTTAATCATTTCTGCTTGTCAGTTTAAAAAGATATATTTCTACTAGTTTGCTCTTTGTGTTTATGAATTAAAATATCTTTTTTGCAAATACTTTGTGAACGTTTTATTTGCTAAATGTTTACTTTTTCATAATTCCTTTCAGTTTAACATAGTAAAGTAAGAGAAAAATGAGATTTAAAAAAAGATATTAACTTAAGAAAATGTGCTTTAAAAGTTCAAGAATATTTTGAAAACACTTGTCTGTGGTCTTCCCCTGCTAGTCAGAGATAGCAAACATATCCTGAATGGGAATGATTTAAATAACTGCAGCTGAAATAACTTTATAGAACATTAAGCCAAATTCTTTGCTGGTTTAAGACAGTGCTACCTCATTTACCCGAGAGCTGTTTTATGTATTTTCACAATAAAAAACCAGCATAACATATATAAACCACTTACCTATGGAGGGTGGCTAATATAAGGTGAAGCGTCCAGTTGCTGCTGGCAAACAGTCAGTAGAAGTGGCCTGAGCAAGGGCTGCTGTCTGGGTTAATTTTTCTAGCGGTAGTGGCCAGTTGCCATCTTGTTATGATTACATCGCCCTTCCCCTCACAGGGTCAGTGTACATTTTCTTGAAGTTTGGCATTTAGATAGTGTCAGAGGTGTAGCTGTCTCATCTACAGTGTTCCCATCAATGGAAGCATAGATTTACAGTTAATGTAGTCACTCAAGTAAACAGACGTCTATTAAATCCCTCACCCATCTCGTGGATTGAACAACCAGGCCAAAATTCTGAACAGCAGATTAATTTTCCATATGATAGGCTACACATTGTCACATGTTGAATTCTTGGGAAGTTCAACCAAAATCAGCTGGAAATTTGGAGGCTTAGCTCTTGAAAGAATAGTCAGAATCATGGTGTACAGGTAGGGATGTGAAAATAAATAAATATGTGGGGGAGGTTTCTTTGAAAGTACAAGTACATGTGCAGCACATCCTCTTCCTGTAATTTCCTCAGTCATCCCCAGGTGAGATCCTCTCAATGATCACTCAAGTTTCAGTGCTGCCATTCAAGTTGCAGCCCTACCACACTGTATATCCTCTGTTCCTCCACCATGTCCCACCGTGTTCCTGCTGCACTAACAATATTAGCAACCACAATATGCATTATCACTTTTTTTTCTTCAAATAACATGCTAAATGCTGCTGTAATTCCTCATAGGGTGAGCACTGATCACAGTTTCTGCTTAAGAATCCAGCTGGCGCAGACACCGAAGGTAGTTATTTAATGACCAGTACCTGCAGAGTTAACCCAGGGATGAGCTCCATCCTTATTTTCCACAACATTAGTTGTCTCTAGTTGTGGAGAAACATTTCTAATTACCTCCAGCACAAAGCGATGGGAGAATATTTTTTTCCATATATGCATAGCAACACATCACAGATATATTCACATATAGTAATACACCACAGAGCGGTCTTGCAAAGCTTCTCCATTGCTTTAGGCTGCTAAATATATGTAGCCAGGATAGTATTAGAAAGCTTTAAATGTAACCTTTAGAAACAGTTTTGCTTGGTTAGTTGGATTTATATGGGATGGATGATATGGGAACTAGGTCTTCTGTTAAAATACAGTGTGGTAATTGTGGATTAATTCTGTTCATACAAGTGTGGAACTGCAATCTTGTTTTGAGAGGTTAATCAAATGAATACTTACTATAGCAACCCAAAAATGTGTATCTGTGAAAAATTTTGAGCTCTTTTTGTCTTGAATGAGTTAATAACCCTAATAAAAACTATCTATTTCCTGTGGCACTCGGTGTTTTTCCTGAGCAGTTTGTCAAGAGGGCTTTATCAGTTTTCCAGGACTGGCTGTTGTAAGGGCACAGATCACCACAATGGGTCTGTCAGCGCTGTTCACAGGTGCCTTTACTTTCTTTCTCTCTTCCATCCTCATGGCCAGACCATTTCATGGGTGACAAATGCTCAGAGCTACAGTACTAACTTGTTAAGTTGTGCTGGTTTTACTTAGTGTACAGAATCTTCCCGCATCTTTAGTCATATCCTTGTTTAGACCCTCCTTTCCCTGGGAACAGACTATCTGTAGTCAGGTCTGCCCTTAGTTGACTGTTCAGGTTGGCAGCTGCTGGCCAAAAGAAACATTTTCTCCTAGTTTAGTGTGTCCAACTGTCCTTGGCTTCACCACACACACTATCTTTCCTCTTGTGTAGAAGTCTAACCATACAGAGGTTGTCTTGCTTATCTGTGGCTGCCGGACCTCAGTGGGTGACTTTGGTGAGCTCTAATGATGGAGAAGTGCTACAAATTTATTTCAGGGAGGATAAAAGCCTGAAAACATGGAACTGAAGCCTGTCCATGCAGACATGGAAGAACTTTACTGTCTCAGAGTAAAGAATTTATGAGACCAGAAAATCTTTTCAATGCTTTGTATTGGAGCCACCCTTTAGGACTCAAGGCAAAGAGGCAGGATTGTATCACTTATGTGGAAAACTCCTCCACTCATCTAATAATTTTGCATTATTTTTATAATAATTTTCCCAACAGGTTCAAAACTCAAAAATTTTTGTCTTTGTCCCTAATGGCAATAAATGAGGCTCATCATGGATCTTCGTATAAGCAAATAAAAAATATACTGGAATATAATCTGACTACAATATAATTGCATAAATTATATTTTCTATACTTTATATAATCGTACAAAGGGTTAAGTACATCTCTGTTCCCAATGTATTTGCCCATAAAGTGTTAGAATGATGGATGTTTTATCTATCTAACACTGCAGGATGTTCTCCCTCCTTATTCTTGGCTGATTAATGCCTTAATTTCAGTAATAACTGCCCTCATGCCTAGTATGATCCAACACAGAATTTAAGATTATCAAACTGAATTCTTTTGGTTATGTTTATTACATAAGGTCTTGACAGACATGTACAGAAAATGAAATTATCTTTATTATCTTTTTTCCTCTCAAATCAGTTATATTCCTTATTTAAGTTTTCTAGACTATTGAAGATTCTTCTGAACATGGAAACTAGGAACTTTTAAAGTTCTCAGCCTACCTTGTCTACTAAAAAGGAATTAGAAATTATTTTAATTGGCTACTATTTAATCTGTAGCAGGGTTCTTTCAGAGTGAGGAACTGGCCCTGTATTGTGCATAATAAGAGTAAGTTGTTTATAAATTTTACAAACTTGTGCAAAATCTGGCATAGCTGTAGTAATATGGACAACACATTTAGAAAAGTAGAAAATTAAATACCATGTATAGATCACACACATTTCAAAATAGTCTTGCTTCCCAACAATATCAATATAGTTTTAAAATATTCTTTTATAATTTGTGGACGAGTTTTTCTAAGTTTGTGTAGCAGCACCTTGTATGTAGAATAATAAACTATGAATAAAAAGTGTATTTGAATACTAAACAGAAAATGATAAATATTCTTAACATGGTTTTCATAAGTAATATTCACACTGCTTTAGTGATACATGAAACTTAGAAACTTCCAAGATTAAGAAAATGCATTCCTCAAATTCACTGAAATATCACCACTGGGCCCCTCTTCTCTTTCACCCCACTGAAGAATTCCCTCTTTTCAGGAAGTTTTCATTTCTTCTCAGTCATATTTTAACACAGAATTTGTCCTTTAATTTCCCAAACTATTGTTAGTAGCACAAACTATTGTAGCAGGAGGTATCACATTTTTTTCCATCTTACTTACTTAAGGTAAGTACCTCATATTATGGGTGCCTGTTTTTGTTTGCTCTGCTTGGAAAGTCTGTGAAGCGCAGTTGTATTACAGAGCTTTAATTGGTATTTTTCCATGAGATAAATATACTTTTTCCTGGAAAGTTTCTTTGAGTCACATTTTAAGAGAAGAAATTACAAAACTGAATTAGTGCATAAATCAGAGAAAATATTTATTTACAGACATGTAAAAATTATGTTACAACATTTTAAAGAAAACTGTAATGAACCATCAATCTGCTCTACATGGGCAAACCCTGAATGTTTTAATTCTTACTTGCAGTGGTACCTATTAAAAATATGTCTGCTTACAAGATTGCAGCTATCTACATAGTTTAAGTACAATGATTTTTCAGAACTAAAAATGGATCTACAGAGAAAACTAATAAGAACGGCAACAATATGTAATACAAGAGTTTACAAAAGTAAAAATATTTTTTCTTGATCCAAACTTTAAAGCTTTTTAGTAAATATTTTCCATTCATGCAGCTGAAGAGGTTAGAAAGAAATATCTGAAATACACAGAGTGTATAGGTCTGTGTAGAAAATGAATTGGTGTAACTTGGGACTGTCCATAAAGGATTTTATAAGACTGTTGACTACCCAAACCGATTGACAAGATCCTTTATGTTTTCTGTTCTTCCATATTGCAAGGGATGAGCAATGTTAAAACCCCACAACTGACAAAACCCATGTAAAACAAGTAGAAGTAGCGATGATGAACAACACCCAGCATACTGCATACATGAAAAGTAGACAACTATCAAGCTCTGTGGAAGCTGCCAGCATCCTCTGTAGTGATTTGAAGCAAACATGCCATTAAGAAACCTAGCTAGTAATCGACTGCATGGCACAAGCTTCTGGCTTGCAAATGAAATACTGCCTCATGGTGTTATCAGAGGTGTCTTTTTGTGTTCAAAAAATGTTCATGACTTAAACTATGGTGAGAAACAGTGTCAAGATTATGATGGTGCAATCGTTTCTGGAAGTATATCATCTAAAGGTAATGATTAGAAAGAATTTATAATACTCTATTAGAGTGCTTTCTTTGATTATTAGCTCATTTGGAATGGAGGTGGTGAAGAAATGATACACGTAGCTGTTACTCGTATGTAGTTTATTTAGACCAACATCAGAACTGATCCCTTTGGATGACATTCTGCATCTTTTAAATCAGTCAACATGTTGTATAATTGAAACGGGCAAAATGCCCATTGAGCTGCTGAGGTTTGGACTTCTTTTTTTTAACTGTCAGCCAACAATAGAGATCCCAAAACGGCAATTCTTTTTGCATTTTTACAGTTAAAAATGATCATAACCTATACTAATAGATAGAAAGTGGAGAAATATTTCAGGCTTTGATTTGATCTAACTTTTCACTTACACAGAAGTAGTATTTTTTGCTGTACTTTTCTGGGAGAGTCAGCCTAGGTGGATTCTCAAGCTGTGATTTTTTATGCTCAGGCATGAACATTTATGCTATTCTTGTTTTAATTAAGTAGCAAGGTACTACTCAGCACTTAGGTAAACCACGTAACTCCACAGAAAACAGACAAGTTAAATATAAGATACACAAACATAGCTGAAAGTGCTATGTTACATAGTCTCCTAATGAAGAAAATTCCCACTCAGTAATAAATAATTAAATTAAAATGTATGCTTCTCTTCCAGATGTTTGAAGAATATCAGTCCCTCTTTGATGATGGCCCTCATGCTGGAAATGTGACTGGAGACCTGGAGCTCCCACCTCCTCATACCCCCACTGTTTGAGGTGAACCTATCATCTCAGAAACTGCTGGTTTTTGTAGAAATTGAAAGTTTGATCTATTAAAGAGTTTTTCTGGTACCATTCTTTTTCTCTTGCTTTCAGCCTACAGGGAGTGATTGAATGGGCAAGGCAAGGGTTCATCTTTGTGTTGCTGGATGATCCCAAATACAAACTACCCCTGGCCATGGATAACAGCGGATGTCAGGGCTCCATGCTGCAGACTGGCACACAGCTGGGTCTGAGATCCATTTGACTGCGTAAGGTACTTCTTAAATTAATGTCTCTCCTTCTTGGAAGGCTGTAGCTATTAAGTATCTTTTTTACCCCTGCAATCACTTTAAAGACATGCCTTTTTCTATTGGACTATATATCACATAAAGACATAGATAAATATCTATTCCTCGTTTCATGCCATCTACAATGCTAAGGAGGTCTAGCTTTGGGATGGTGAACAAGTTGGTACTTTCATTAGAGAAGACGACCTTGTGCCCATATCATATATGCTTTGATACCCTTAATATCTCAGTAACACAAGAGAAATAAGGCATCCGCTCTGTTTGAAAGGAAATATGATTTATTAAGAAATTCTGTACTGAGGTTCCCCCTACAACATCTGTAATAATTATTCCAACTGCAGGCTTTTAGGAGGGCTTTAGTGGTTTGGGAGTGGGAAGACTACTGTCAGAAAATAAATCAAAAAGTAGTCAGTGGGCTAACTCAGGCTGTCAGATATTGGCAGTCTATAAGTAAATTACCTGGCTAGACAGGAGACTGACTGTTGTATGGTAGCAACAAACTGCCTTTAGAGACTTGCAGGAACAGCTGTAACAACTGTCTGATGAATGGTGTCCAGGAGAGTGCTTATCTGAAGAAAGGGATTTACAGGAGGATCCAATTTACAGGTTATCAAGGATTGCTCTCTTATTTTTACATTTTTACTTTTTTAGCAGTTATCCCTATTAATAAACATAATTATTTCCAATGACAAATATAAATAAAATAATGGAAAATACCATACAATGTATTTAATTGTGACACTGATCATAATGATCCATAATGATCTTGTTTGAATTAAGCTGTAAACAAAGAAGTGCAATATCACCTGACTCTAAATATGGTAAAACAGTAAAACATGCTAATCATAAAAATAGCTTTTAGAAATATACATTTGTATACAGTGTTTCCCACACCTGTTAAATATGTCCTTCATATTATTATGATACAGTACATTGGCCTTTAAGACGTCAAAATTAAAAAAATAATACCAATAATTAGCCAGAGAAAAACACATTTACAATCTAAACCATAAAAATCTGACAATTGTACAGCTTAGAACATATAAGAAATGGAGTTTCTAATATTTGAACAGTAACGTCCATTTTAATAACTAAATTGAGTTTTCATACAAATTGAATCAAAGGTGTTGCTAGCCAGTAAGAAACCGCAGTTCACAATGTTCTGTGGGCAAGTCAGACTTTCTCTTCTCAGCCTTCAGGGGTTCACACATGGCATCTCATCACTTGATCTGTAGAAACTGAGAAATGAAATGTTCGCTTTAGTATGAAGACACAGAATTTCTTCCAGCAGAACCTCAAAAAGAAGCCAAGAGAACTGGGGAAAAGGCAGGAGAGGACTATGATTTGGCTTTTTCACAAATCAGTCAAATAATGATATTTGTCAGGCTTTACTCCCCTAACCCTCTGAGGGCTAAAAGAGAAGTCCTGTACCCGGAGCAGTGGACAATCAGGACTGTGCAATAATCCTGAGTTAGACTGTGTGTCCCAAAATAACCACAGTGATTCAAGGAAGAGATGTTGAGGCTGAAGTACACCTCCCCTCAATAACGCTTGGCAAACAACTGCCAAATAATTTCTATTTTAGTAGCAGAAAATAGAAGAATGTATCTTAGCTGCTTTGCAATGAAATGCTTCATTTGCATAATAGCATTCAATCTAAATAAATTGTGTGTAGGATTCTTTGCTTCTGTCCCATTGCACTATTTATATACCTTATTCCAGACCATTTACATTGACTGTGTGCTTTCAGCAATGCTTATAGTTGCCAGATAGTTGGATCTTTCCTCAGTGGCTTCCTTTGACATCATCTATTTTATTATTGTTCTTGTGTACATGCTGAAACTTTAATTGCATATCCTTTGATTTCTTATGTTGTTTTACCAGCTGCAGTGTGAAGCTGCAAAAGTCCTGTGTCAGCCAACACTTTTGAGGGTTATACTTCCAGCAGAGCCTGGAAGCAGGTTGCATCTAAAGAATCTGAGAGTCCTGCTATGGGACCCATTGGTGCTACCAGCTTCAACTAGGCATTCAGTGATGCTGCAGGGGAGTGTAAGACATACCAGCTCAACCTAGCCACAGAAAAACTGACAATGCTTGCCCAGTTGTATGTGTTTGGAAAACTGACAGTAGAAAATGTTAACAGAAGTAGATGGTTTCTTTTTTTAAGTGAAATTTTCAACCTTTTTTTTTTTTTTTTTACTTTTGACAAGAAAACTGTCTTTCAGCCAATTTCTTTTTCACTTTTTTTTTGTTATATAATTTTCTATAACTGAAACTGAAAACAGCTGACAAAACCTGATGCACTTCTGATCAAAACCTGAAAAATTTCCAAATGTTCTCAGCCAATTTCCTCCTCCTTCAGTGAGTTTTAAGCCTGCCTTTTTCTTCCCCAGAAAAGGGGAATTTATTGAAAAACTGTTTTTTCAATCAAAAGGTTTTATCAGAAACATCAGAGTCACTGTAGGACTGGCCTCTTGCCCTTTGAAGTATCCAGCCATCAGATTTTCTCGGCACTGCAAAGTGAGCACAGGGTTTCTGGTTGTACCCTTCACAGGTAACCAGGATTAGGTGAAAACGCTCATGTGAGAGGCCCCAGAATTTTCTTCTTTCAGTTAGAATATGCTGAAATCTTTATTTTCTACTTGCATAGAGAAAATTCTTCATCTCCCCTATTTTTAGCTTCTGATCCCTGGACAGACTTAACTATATGAAAAAGATTTTTAAATTGTCCCCTTAAGTCTGAGAGAGGCCTAATGGTTGTTAAGTAGCTATTCATCTTGCAAAAATAAAAAAAAAATACACTGTACATCCTATTAGCTCCAGAGGGAACTCCTCTTTTCTAGCCTTTTCTTCACCTATGCTTTGCTGTTCCATTATGCCATTATAACAAGCAATAATTATGCAAGTAAGAAGAGACAGATTTTCAAGTTATTTATTGAAGCTTTTTCCCTGCCATAAACCTTTCAAGCATTTACCTGTCACCAGCACTGAAAAGCTTCATTAGGTTACCATTATGAAGCGTTACTGCTAACCATCTGGATCCAAGTCATCAGTGCTGCTTTGCTGTCATTTAGAAACAATGATAAAAATTTACCAACCCCACCAGTCCAAAATCTTGTGTTCTTTCTTCAGTGCACGGGCTTGTTATTTGCCTCTTAAGACAAATAATCTTAAAGGCTGAGAAGAAACTTTAAAATCTGCAATAGTCAAGCTTTTATTTTCCATAGAATGACAGTAACCGAGAGCTATGATTAATCTAGTGTAATGTAATACTAATTTTATTCTATTTCTTTCTTCTGAATAGTGTGCAATTTATCAGCTGGCTTTATGTTAGTGCTGATGATATTAAAAACCCTCATGATGACTAATGTTTTTTTTTAATCTTTTCATTTCCTTCCCGTTATATATATGTAAAAAAACATCCTGACACAACAAGGATGAACTAAATTACATTTAAGCCAGCAGTATGGCTTTCATTTGATGTAGTTCTAACAGAAAACCACTTCAGAATGTGTGATTTGAACATAATGCATTTTAAGAATTGAATAACCCAACTGAGCATATAGCCTTGGCAGCCATAGACAATATCAAAGAAACAGTATATACTGTCCTAATTGCCATCATAATCTTTGAAAAAAGCTGGAGGTAGGTTATGGAGTATTTATTGGTTCATTCTGTGCCTGAAATTATCTCTGGTGGTTTTTTCCCTATCTGGGTGGCTTTTTAAGTATAAGCTATTGGAAACAGTCTTAGGCATAATGCTGTATTTCAGCCTTCCAGAAATGCTATTGCTACTGTTATTATAGTTCCAGTATGAACCTTCTCGCATTTTTACCAGACTCAAATTATACTAGATTCAATTAATTTTAACTTTACATTATTACAATGTATATAATATTGGAAAGCCAACATTAAATATTAAACACCTCTCTAAATGAAAGTGCAGTTCAACTTAATGGGCCCCAAAGTATAATCACTAAAAATGATGGAGTAAATCAGATAAAATTCAGTAAAAATTTAGAGGGCTTTCCATCTTGTCTTTTAGAGGTTTAACGGTCTTATTGCTTACCTCCCCCCAAAATCTAGATAATTCCAGTCTTTACATCTGTAGATCTTTAAGAATGCCCTGCATGCAAAGGACATTTTTTGTGGGAGAGCCTGGCCATCAGATAACCTGCCAGGGGACCATTTCCTCTAAGCTCTGCATTTATAGTAGTAGTTTGCACACTGTGTATCTCAGAAAAGCCTTTTTTGAGAAGGCAATTTCAATACATGTTAAAGACCTGGGGGCACCATTCTCTTAGAGGAGGTGGGTCACTCCTGTCCCCCCAGCCTCCTTAAGCAGCTGGAAGCTGTAATGGTGACCACCACTTCTGTGGCAGGGGACATGCTGCTGGCTTTTCTAAACTCAGTTAGGTGTACTTTATTTGCCTGTGGGAAGCGTGAGTTTTGATCTCTGCTAGCTGGGTCCAAACAGAGCTCAGCCTCTTCCCTGCTCTGGTTTATCTGTTCTTCCTTAAAGTTCTGAAAAAGGGTAAACAACAGGGGTATGTTCCTTGTTCTCCATAAATACCCAGCTTCCTTCTCACAGGGTTTATGGGAAAAGTGTGCTGGGCTTCCTTCACCATGCTCACTTTCCAGACCTAGATGTATAGGAATAAATCTTACTGAGAGCATAAATTCAGCATATGTCCTTGGGAGGAAGTACTGGGATTGCACCATGGCTAAATGACACAAAAGATGTACACAATTAACATCTTCCCTTGTAGTATATTAAGAAAATGTTTAGAGAACAGTCCCACAGAATATAGATGTTGCAGAATTTACTGTATTGTTTACCCTACAAAAAATATAAGCAATAAGAGCATCCAGCAAGTATATGCAAGGCGCTCATCTATCTAAATGCATGTTTTTAAACAATTGATTGCTCTGCATGGCTTTCGTGATAACATTAATCTTAGAAATTCCCAGAAAATGCAGCTAAACAGTGGATGGATAGATGATGGTGCACACATACATGAGTCGAAACGCAAGGCCTCAAATATGCTTCCTCTTGCCTCTTTTTCCTTGCCAGAAAACCCATCCTTAGGACTGGATGTCTGAGTTTAATAACTGTAAGGGAGGCATCTGAAGCTAATTGTTACCACTGCTTGGTTTCAGGTAAAATCACATTTCTACTTCTGTCAGGCTCCTGTTGAGCAGGAGACTCAGTGCCTGACGCCTTCCCAGGCTGCTGCTGGTGTCTGACTGGGCTTTGGCAGTGGGTTATGTGTCTGCCATACATCACTTTCCGCAAAACAACTGCAAGCCCCATTAAAATGCAGCTGCTGCACTGTCCTTTCACTCACAACACTGGCCCTCATACTTGCACTACTTCAAACTGCAGTTGCAGTGCAATTGCTTTGATTGCATCTGATGCTCACTCCTAAACTGTTATCTGTATAACTGTGAATACTGAATCCAGGTCCACAGATGCCGCTGTTATGTTCTCTAGTATGGCATATTCTGTTTCATGTCTCATAATTTCTTCTGATTATGAAATGTACTTTCTGGACAGCCAAGGAGGTGAAAAACTGTATCTCTTTGCGGAACAGACTTAAAAAAAAATAACACCACAAATCTTGGTTAGCTGTTATTGATCCAGATATTTCTCTAAAATGAGAAAACCCAGGATGCATTACAGAAAATAGTAGTGCAAATTGCTATTCTGTTTATTTGTTGTGTCTAACTGAAAACAATATCCTTCCTTTTTCTTAAGCAGGCAGCTCACATTGAGTGCAAACCCCAGTAATTTATGCTTGTAAGGTACTATGGGGGCACACACTTCTTTTGTTTTTTACACAGCATTCATCACCATGAATGGAAAACCACAGCGATGACCAGGGCTTACCAAGGAACCTTGGATTTGTATTAGCTCTCACATTGACTTCACAACTGTGCTCATTTGAGATACACCTTGTGCTTTGCCATGTAAAGCATAAAATCTCTGATTACATATATAACACAGTTAATAGGTGATTTAGTATAATGCCCTCATGTGAAATGTAAACGCTCAGTTCAGTAGGTGTTAGCTGGGGAGCATGAATGTGTGTTATGGGATTGCTGCTGTCATTCGTAACATTTGTAAAACATGACAGACAAAATTATGGCACCAAAGCAAAACTTTTTATCATGACCTAGTGACAGGATATTCACTGCATATAACAAATAGGAGAAATTGTACAGTTTGGTAAATATTAATAGAGAATGATTAAAGGAAGCAGTTGAACCTTCTTTAAACCTTTCTTCCAATGATGAAACCTAATCATTATCTTTTGTACTCTGTCAATCATACTTTAATTGCTGAAAACACTAAAGAATCGTTTTTCTGTTCAGTGAACAGTTTAATTGCTTTGAAGTGTTAGTACTTATGTGAGTAAATGTGAGAATGGCTGTTTTACTCATCAGTGAAACCAAATTTCTATCTCCTTTGTATTAAAATGCTTGGTTTCACTTGTTTGCCTGATAAAAATCAGTGGGAAGAATGAGATAGCCCTGTCAAGTACTGATTTTCCCCCTAGACCAACATATCTTTTATTTCTCAGAGTCCTGTGCAGGCAGATTTGTGGTGGATAGTGCTGGGTGTAGTGGTGGAGATGGGATCTAGTATTTGGAGAATCAGTGAGGACATGCTGCGGTTGAGTTGAGTCAGGTGTGAGGTTGAAGGAATGACTTTGGAATTAGAGTCACTATGGTAATTTAAGAGCTTTGTTGACAGGGACTGTGAGAGCAGCGAGGAGGAGGGAAAGAAGTGGATCTGTCCACCTCACTTTACTCTGTGGTTTTCCTCCTAATTGACTACTCTTTGCAGCAAGACCTTCTTCTACAAGGTCCTTTTATAGGAGTAGGAGAAGACTCAGGGACTAGTAGTGTAGTTTCTGGTGGCAGTGGGAGGGATCTGAAACTGGAGGCATTGGACCTTCTGCAGGGTGTGGGTTGGGCTGCAGAATTTCCCAGCAGGAGAATGTGGAAGAGGTCAGAAGGTGGGAGGGTGGTGCTTTTGCAGAACTTGCTGCCCTGAAGTCTTTACCCAGAATGCACTCACTAGACTACCTCACAGTGAACATGTGCTCCCACCACTACCACCACCACTACATTTCATGTTCTCCCTTGGCTGATAAAGCCAAACCAAACGCAGTAAAGCCTCACTGATGCTGTGCACAGAGTTCCTCAGCTTGTACCAAAGTTCCTTGACAGCAACTCAACACCTTCTGGGGATCCAGTGCCAAATATAGCAAAGGGGAAAATGTCCCACTTTCCTTTAATCCTGAACATGTGTGTATATTTGTAGCAAATTCCCAGAGGTATGACTTTCATTGGAGAGCTCTAGGTTTTCTTTTCTGCTTCTTGGGCTTGGGCCTGTTCCATGAGAAGCAAGTGTAACTGAGTCTTAGGCAGGATCCATGGTAAGTATCATCCTTTATCATCCTGAATGCTATGAAGGAGATGGTTTTAGGATGCAGGGTGCTGTGAAAAGGTTGTAAAATAAAGTTCATACTGAATTAACCTCTGCTTCTTGTGAGGAGTAGGAATTCCCCAGTGTGAAGCTGTGGTCCAATCAGTATTAAAGCTGAAGGCAATAGTTCCTGTCCTACCAATGCCAAGGGTGCAAGTTTGAACACACAGCTTATTATATAAAGGAACTGCTAAAACTTTTACCCTGAGGCCACTCACTATGTCTACACTTTAAATAGTGTCTTTTAAAAATATATGAAAGTAGGAGCTTACTAGAACTACCTTAAACTAATTACACAGAAAGCACCAGCTAAATGTTCCCAGTATTGCCAAATTAGAGTTTAGATGGGTATCAAAAAACAAAGTGCACCCATGCAGGAAAAAGAAATTGTACACAGTGATGGTAATGAGATAAGGAGTGGCCTATCTAATCAACAGGAGATTGTTCAGTCAGTTACTTGGAGGCAGAAGTTTTACTCAACTTAAAGACCAGGTGAAATGAGGTAAAAAGCAAACTAAAAGAGAAGGAACAGGGAGGAGAGCTTGCTGGAGGAAACGGAAGCATTTAGCATGAGATGACAGAGATACTGAGAAAGCTCAGAGTAAACCATGGGAAGGAGGAGAGGGATGAGGCTAACAATGATGAACAACAGATACTTAAATGGTGGCAACAGTGTACTGAATTAAGACAGGCAATTAAACATACAGGATGTAGTTACCTATGAAAGACCTGGTTTGGAAATGTGATCCAGATGGAAATTACAAGAAAAGCTGATCCTGTTTAAACACATTTGGCTGGGTATTTTTCTGCATAATACTTATTTCAATGCAAAGTGCATAATAATGCATGATATATTTTTTAATGACAATTTCAAGAGACATTTGTTTAAAAATAAAAATTACAAAGTAAAATGGTGGACTTGGGGTTGCATTGTGGTCTGCAAAAGGCGCAGAATCACCTAATAACTTAGAAGGGATTAATATAACCTTGCAAAGAAGAAGCAGAGAATAATTTAGCCTTTTGATTCTCTATTTATTTGGGCTGGAACATAACTTACGCACTTTGAAAGACATTATAAAACTGTAGTGTACTTTTAGAAATCAATAGCAACAACAATTTGGAAACTTCAGATACACATATCAGCATAACAGCCTGGCTAAGATTGCATTTGATTAACTTCCAAATCTTCATTTTGGCAGACTGAACTTGTTTTATTCCTCACTGATTGCTTTTTTGTTGAAATGGCAATTACAGTTCTATCACCTTCTAAATAACTTCCCTTTTCTGAGGTCCATAAATGCCTCTGTACAGATAAATCCAATCTGCCTTTCATGTTTTGGTATTAATCATGCAGAAAATCTTCTTAGTAACACATTTATATTTTCTCAAAAACTGAGACCTTTTGGAATAATTGGGTCACTAACTACAGTGGCTCTGCAATTTGTATTGAAAAAAATAAAAAACATTTTAAATTTGTGTCTTTTTAAATGGAAAAATATCGACCTTTTGGCTTTTCAGTGTTTACCCCTCTTTACTTGTGTAAAGACTTTCAACAGAAAAATGTTTCCTCTGAGGGTTTTTCATTCAGCATTCTTGAGGCTCAAGCATACTGATAAAGCCTGTGAAATGAGTGTTTTCTAGGGGAACTAAAGCTATTTACTTTCAAAGACTGACACACCAGGAAAAATGTGTGATGCATGGCAATTGCTCAATTTCAGTTAAATCTAAGAATTTGAGGATTAAGCTGATAGGCTCAAAACCAAGCCGAACACAGACTCCAATGGCTGGTCTGAGGCACTGCAGAGGATTTCAGTATCACAGTGAAAGTCTAGAGAGCAACAGTGTTCTCTTTCCATTCTCTCACCACTTTGCCACTGTACCTTGTACGTCTGTTTTGGTGTCGATGCTAGGTCACTATTCTGATGGCTATTCTCCCTACACATGATTGGGGAATGTTGGCTGCAAATAGGTGAACCAAACCCAACCCAGCATGTTCCACAAGTCATCCAAAGTCTACTGGAGTCAATCAAAACACAGGAGGTAAAAGAAGAGCAACTCCACCAGAATTAGTGGAAATTATGTTGACAAAAATATTCAGGGGTAGAAACTGAAATCAGTCTTCATATTTAAAGTCTTGAGTTACTTAAGCTAATTCTGATGTTTCTTTACTAGCCATAAGTTATAGCACAAACCTGGCTATCTTCCTTATAAGCCACCATCACCTTCACCTGAGAAAGGATTTAGGCTTGCTTCTAGGTGGAAAGTGTTTGGCTGTCTTTGTTTCTGTACTGCACTCAGAGATTGACCCTGTACTCATAAATTTTAGGCAAATTTAGTAACATCTGTGGAGCTAATTCTGATCTACTTAGATAGAATACACATAACCAGCCCACTAGTATTGAATATTAAGGCCAATTACATTATATCAGTGAAGAATTAATATAATTTAGGCAAGTATTTTGTTTATGTGACTGAGAGAATTTTTGGCCTGATCTAACATTGTTATTTGCCTCTGAATCAATTTACATGTTGGTTTATGGGGTTTTTGTTTGTTTGTTTGTTGGCTTGGTTTTTTTTTTTTTTGTGTTTTGTTTTAAATTGGAGGCACAAGTTATTGTCAGCTGAAGCTGAGCCATTAAAATAATTTGATGTTTCAAAAATGTCAAGCACCATGACTATCTTATTCTTACCTCTAAAAGTTTAAGATAAACACATAATTCTGCCTAAATAGAAAAAAATGCTCACACCAAACCAAACCCAAAATAAAATTAGCATTAAAATGAATAATATTTATTAAATAATGATAAATCTATGGACAGTGTCTTAACAAACAGCAGAGTTCCCATTCCCCCAAAGCAGAGAAAGCACACAAGCTACCCTTTGAAAGCACAGGTCCGCAGGAAGGCAGTGCATGAGTTTGACACAAAGCACTTAGACAATTTCTAAAAAAACCCGTTAAAACGTATTAAGCAGTAATCAGAAATTCTTTTATGTATTAGATATATTGTCACCCATGCTACTGTTTCCAAACAGACATATTGCCAAAATTCCATGAGGTTGTAAATGCTCCATGCAAGCGCGTACTCTGCATTGACAGGCATTTGCTTAATAAGTGTACTTAGGACTAGCCTCTTGCAGCACTGGGCTATGACCAGCCACAGTTTCAGGTTGTCTGGGGTAGTCTAAATACCACTGTTTTGTGACCAGTTCTTACAGTGGTTCTCAGGGAATAAAACAAACCAAATCCCTCCTCCATTTAGTATTTATACCCATTTATTACCTCAGTGAGGATGCACTCCATTTAAGCTGCGGAACATAGATGGTTATTCTGTGCTTGGTGGGATTGACAGAATGTAGGTGAAGATGTTGCACAACTTTTCCTGCTCTTGTTGTAAGTGCCTGGGCATTTTGCTGGAAGTTGCTGGCAGGGCTTATTAATGTTCACCCTGCTGGATCTGAAAGGGATGTGCCCAGACTTGCCTTGCATACGACAGACCTCAGAAAGAGAGACCATGCCAATAATTCATAGCAGAAAATGTAGGAAGTTAAGTGATGACAGAAACCTCAGGCAGGTCCTGCTGATAGCAGGGTGCAATATAAGTGTAAAACAGATACACTGAAGAGTGAATTTGTTGTTCAATGGGCAAAACCAAAATTCACACTTTTCTTGACTGGAAAGCATATAATATTTCTAAATTTAAACAGTGTATTTGGGTAATGCTTCATTCCCACGTGTTGGCTGTAAGGCCAAAGGCACCTCTTGGCCTGACCTCCGAAAAAGGGGCTGAGCCTACATGTACTTTCGATCTGCTGACACACATTGCCCACCACATTAGCTCAGTGGCAAAGCTGATAATGGGACCTAGACTTCCTGATTCTTCTTCCTTTGCTTAAAAAAGAGATAAACAGAAGAAAAAAGCATTGTTTTCAAGCTCTTTGCATCAACTTTGTAAGATTCCAACGGCCGCAAATGAATTATGTTCTTTACATAAGAAATATTTTAAAAGTTTTCTAACTGGGGACTAAATAATATCGACCAGATTCAGAGGAATAGATGTGAAAGGTGAGCAAATTAGTTTGCTTATTCATTTTACAATTATGCAATTACAGGAAGGGAAGTAGAAAGAGAGAAACCAAGTGTATGATAACAGTGCTTGCATTTTCTACAGGTCTCTGTTGACATGTAGGGGATAGGATGTAAATAATAATTAGAAAAATATTATGTAGTCAGGAGTAACTTGGTTAAAACCTTGAACACCACTTAGGAAGTCTTCCCCTGAGAAATTGACTGCCAGGAAAAATGGGGAGGAGGAGCTGGCAGCAAGGCCTTTCCAATGACTCATACAATAGCGTGTGAACAACAAACACGTCTACTGTGCTATTGCATATATTAAATATAACAAAAGGGCATGTCAGGAAGTTTCTTACAATTTTTGATTTCATGACATGCTTTTGTTACTTTCTCCATTTTTTCAGTCACAGGTTATTAGATTTACTGCAGCTTTGGAAGGTACAACACATTAGTATCTGTCGGGTGTGCTGCCCCTAATGACTTTCTTAGCTTGCTCAAGTACAAACATCTTGCACTGATATTTATCAAGTGAACACAATCTTTTACCTATTCATTTGTCTTAGGAATGAGGAGCTTCATGTTTCCCCTGATACTGAAAGCAAGATTTCAATGAAGTCCAAAAATGTTCAGTGCATCAAAAAGACTAAATTTTGCTTGGTCTCAACAATATTTAAAGTAATCTGAATAGGATTTCTGGCACAACGTTGCTTCAGCCATTACCATTAATTAAAAGTTTTGTCCTTTTCTTTTTCTAAGTAGTAGTCTGTATAAGTGCACTCAGCAAGCTGCAAATTGTCACAGTAGCTATTGATCTTTTTGACATGCTAATCAGCCTAATTCTGCTGATAATAGAAGAGTCAGTCTGGTCTGCCCAGATGCTATTGATAGAATAAAAAAGTACCTAAAAAGGCAATGATAAATCTGGTTTGAATGCAGTAATAAATTAAGTACTATCAGTCCTATCATGTAGTCACATATTTGATCAACCTAACTATTTGAGATAAGCAAAACTGGGCTTAAACAACATTAAATTAATCAGGCAAATTCTTATTCCTTTTCTGTTCTAATTCTGCTCTCTTCTGAGTATTTCAGTTGTTCAATTCTCATTCAAAATAATGAAAGCAAATAAAGTTTTACTATTTCATACCGATTTGCTATTAAATTTATTTCCCTTTAGCTACTCGTAGGAGAGGTGTGATGGATGCACTTATCCCCTTAACCCAACTAGCAGTAGTTTGGGCCAGGGTCCAGAGGTAAAGGCCTGAGCTCTAGCCAGGCCAAGAACTCCAGTTTCAATCTGTTCTCTGAAAACCCACAAAGGAGCAGAGTAAGCCACTGCGCATCGATGCATATGAGTTGAGTTTGGAACAGCGATGATCATGCGATTAACACATGAATAGCAGTGGCTTTTCCAAGACTCCTTTACCAAGGAACAAAGAAGGTTGTGGGCGCAGGGAAACTCATGCCTAGCTTTGCCATTGCATGTAATTTGACTACAAGCCAACTGCTTTATTCCGGCCTCAGTGAGCTGATTTGAGCTCTCCCAGCCAAGCAGCCTGGCTGCGTAGGGGTGAGCTCCCCTGGAGCTAGGATGCCTCTCAAGGCTGCTCCTCCAGGCAGAGAGACCTTTTACCGGTATTTGGTAAGCAACCAATATTGTGCATAACCCTGTAGTATGGTAAGTTTAATTTGTGCCTTGGTAACTTTGTTTTTGTCTGGGTAAATTCAGTTTGAGTCTTGGTAGTTTTGAATCAATGTTCACATAACTATGTGGTACAGTAATAGAGTGAACCTTGCCACTGAACTTTGTTAAGTCACAATTTTACAGCATCATATTAAACCCACTTTTGCTAATACCTTTGATAATGGTCCTTCTAGTGATATAAACCACCCATTACTGACAAAAGGATTTTTTTTTTAATGAGCTTTAGCCAAAGTACTAGTTGGTTCCATTGATTTAAATGGTATTTGCTTCAGTTCCCACAAGAAATGTTGCTATTAGGATATCATAATGTTTTCAGTTTTAAATAATGAAACTCAGTGCAGCAAGAGGATTATCCCGAGTTTTTGATCTGGCAGTTTCTGCTATTTATGTTTGAAACATGATTCTGTATCAGATATTAGAAACAAATCTGATAAACTGAAAGCATGCAGTGCAGAGGTGGGGGAAAGGACAAGAGTAAGAAAGGAAACATCTTTGAGAGGTAAATGTAACTGAAATATACTTAATAGAAAGGGAACTAAGTTGTTGTTGAAACAACTGGTATAGATCTACATTGTAGCCAGAACTGGGCCTTGCCCAGTCTCTGTACCCTTTGTTCCTGATATAATTTAATAAAAATGCCTCTCAAGACATCTCATTAAAGGTGACTCATTATTGTGGAACTCCCATCTAATGCTTGTGTGGCTTCATTATTTTTAGTATAGCTACACCAGCATAAAATCAAAGTGCTGCAACTGTGAATATATCCTTCAGATTGCAGCCAAGCACTAACCAGAGTCTGATCTGAGTTATGACACTGTAAATCTATTGTATTTGAAATCATTGGGATCACATGCTCTACCAGAAAACACTGTTTGCTCTACTGAATGCTTAACTACTGAACCACCGCTGTGCTATTATTATTATAGTTATTTATTGCAAAAGGCTGACAGTTTGATAGAAACTATCCTTCTCAAGCAATGTAATATAGATATGAGTGCTTGTGTATAACTCATTCCAATTAAGTAGTTTTTGGTATTTTATTAAGCATTAGCCGAAAGTGATTTTTTTTTTTTTTCCAAATCTACAATACTTCAAGCTTTCAGCTAACTAATTGGATGCCTAAGGATCCCCTAACTAAGGGGATTGCGATGATAAGGTATAGTTCATTTAAGGTCTAGTTCATTTTCAGCCAGTGCTTTATTGATGATAGACTAATGCCATTTGAAACAAGTTCAGAGAAGTTATATGAAATGCTCTGGGCCTGCACTGGATTGTCCAGCTGCTAAATAAGCAGGGTAAGGAAAACACTCTGCACACTAATTCAAAGGTGTTTTCCCTGTGTCCCCTCAGCCACACCACATACTGCTAATGCTATTTCTAGTAAGGAGAAGGGGCTTGGTTTAGAGGCATTGAGGCCAAGGTGCTTCTCAAATATCAAAATATCTGTTGGACTGTGCTGCACAGATGACTTCAGCTCTCTGCTGTGCAGCCACAGGAATAAGAGGAGGTTATTGGCTTTCCTTCCCACTCCTTACAATTTAAAGCTATGGCAGGCATCTGAAAACTGCTTGGTATCACTCACGACCTATGTTCTGATGATTTGTGGCCTGTTTGTGATTTGTGCGTGAGGTGAATTTAGTAAGCACGAAGATCTTTCTTTCATAGGAGCTTGTTTTCTGTAAGGCAAGATGGGAAGCTGTGTAGGTGCGTTTGAGGGACAGTTTAGATTAAAAGCAGTAAGAGTGGATCTATTTGCACTAGGAAGGAACACAAAGATTTTTAATTCATTGCAAGTAGAAACTTGCATGTGGATAAAAATGTGGATAGAAAGTGTGACTCGGGCCCAGTAACATCTGAGCTAACTGGCCACTTAGTTTTTTATCTGAAAGGAGCAAAAGAAATAGAGCTGAAATTTTCTTTCACTCCAGCTGTCTCTGATGATCACTTAAGTCACATGAGTTGTACAGCAAACTCAGACGCTACATTCCAAGTTAGTGATTATTTTGTATGTACATACAGCCACAATATATTATTGCATGCCCTTGTACAAGGGGGAGTGAGTGGAAGAGCAGGTGGGTGTGAAGCATATAATGCTATTCACTAAGCAAATTGAAGCCAAGTATTTGACATCTGTACACAGCATTTGAAATCACCATTTAAAGAACTCTTAATTGGGGATTGTTCTTAAAAGATCCCTAAGCTGTAGTGTCTGTAGCACTGGAGACACTTACAGAGGGACATTTGTGGGCAAACAATTGTCACAAAAGAAACTTGCCCAAGAGGTTTGATGACTGCAACAGATAACTTGAAATGCAGCATGTCTTGAATTAAGAGTTCAGATAGACAATCAAGTTATTGTGGCGTAAAACTTCTTCACACTTCAGCTGAGCCGTAACGACTGTTTGTGGGTGTGTCTTCAGTCCATAGAAAATGACAGTGCAGGGACCAACAACATCCTGATCTAAATGGTGGGTGAAGAAGGTGTGCAGCTGTGGTTTTGTGTGTGCAGCCAGGCAGGCAAATAAAGAGGCTAAAGCGTCCTTAAATCCATGCCTGACTTAACTCTGACTGCAGGCTAAACTACTTCGTGTTTCTTTACAGTTGGTCTAGGCTGAAAGCAGGCATGGGGACAGCTTCCATCACTCAGTTCATGTGCAGTAACCATTCCTCCAAACAGTGAATGTAGAGAACTGATCCTACAAAACCCACAGCATACACCCTGCATAGTCACTTCCTTTGCTAGTTAGAATTAGAAAAAAAAAATATATTTTTGAGTCCTGTAGTCCAAAGATGCAGACCCATGTACACAGATTCAGTCTTCATTCTGGCAGCATCTGGACTCTGGCAGCAGGTCTGTTCTTTCTGAACACCTCCCTTTACTGACAGCCTTAGGGCTGGTCACAGGGGAAACAAAAGAGACAACAATATTGTGTCCAGCAAAAAGAGTCCTGCAGCATATTAGGGGCAAATGGCTTGGCAGGAGATTTACAGCTAAATATGAAGCACTACAAAAAAGGTTAAGATCTAAAGTTAAGCTGTGTTCCTCTCCTCCCCTAATAATATTTTTCAGACTGGTTGACTCCCAACTAATGTTTGGTGGTAAACTGACTTCAGAACATCATCTGTGCCCATTTCAAATGTTTTTCTATTTGCTCTGCTGCTTTTAGTGATGAAAAAAAAACCAACTTCTTTTCATCATCACCCTAAATCGCTTAGCTTTATATTTGGAAAAGATTATAGACTTCATTAAAAAATGCCTTTAGGAAGGGTATTTCTTATTCTGAGTCCAAGGTTTTTACACATGAAAAGTTTGCCCTAATTGTTTCACATTTTACACTTCATGCTTA
>JAVJGJ010000037.1:33621451-33632538 GCA_035590215.1 Microhierax caerulescens
CCCCCCCCCCCCAAATGAGTTGTAACTGGCTCCATTCCAAAATAACACATTTGCTTTTAGTCAGCTCTTTTTACTAAATAATTTAGCTTTTGTAAAACAGAACAACATCTGTTAGGACTTCTTGTTTTATAACAAGTGAATCTACATATTTTACTTTTCACAAAACAGAGGGTTATGCCAGATAATAGGGCACAGCATGGTAGAAGCAGACTGAAATCCCAAGTATTCCTACTGGGGTATTCACTATATATATTTAATAGATAGTATTCTTATTTACTTTCCAGTTATATAGCTGTCAGTGATTGGAGTAGGAAGTAAAACTTACAGGAATTAGCCATTCAATCTACATAAATATATGTAAGCATAAGTGAAAAACAGTCTAAATTACAATATGCATCACAAACTATCAGGTTCATATTATAACATAAGTAGCCAATACTTTTGAGTGTTTGGGTAAAAACTGTAGAGGAAAGAGACACAGTTCAATTTAAAATTGCCTTTCCATGGGAAACACCCATCGCTTGAGGGTTTTTAAAAGAAATTCTTTGTAGAGCAATCTTTTAACTCATCCATAGCAGCTTTTCATTCACTGGTCTCCCTAGGCTTTGCAAAAGAAAAAAGTGAAGAAAGGGTTATTATCACATTGCAGCAGGGAGGAAAACTAAGGTGAAGCGGCCTTTTCCAAAGCTTGAGGGAAATGGCAAAGGAGGATGGAAAGCACAAGGATTTTACATTAGTGGCAATTGTGGTTCTGAGCTTTAAAGTCTACAGTACTGCCAGCTTCTCGGCTAGAGTGTCCCAGCATTTGGGAAGATGGAAGGCATGAGGCTGTCTGGCTCCACTGCCCTGGCATTGGGACAGGCTGCACCTGACCAAGATGATACACATAAGTGCCCTTCCTTGGTCTTTCATGCTACCAGCATGTTGGGGTTGGGAGGATATCATTCATGAGTGCTAGGGCGCAGGACAGAGGACACTGCTCTCCATGTGCAGTGATCCACCTCCTCCCTGTGCCCAAGGGGCTTCAGTAATGGCATTCAGAGAAACTGGAGCAGCCTTAGATGTGTGGGTCAGACCTCTGAGCTGTCTTTGGGGCTGTGTCTGCAACACACTGCACTTCAACTAATTCCATAATATAAATCTTGGAAAGGCTTTTCAGCTTGGAAGCAGCAATGTGCAAGTGTGGCTGTGCTGATTCCAGACTTTACTGCTAATGAAGTCTTCCTGTGCTGCTTGCTTTTTAGAAACTTTCCTGCTTAGGTCTTTACTAGGTGAAAATTTTCTTCTACATCATGCTTCATCATATAGCGCAGATATATGCTAAATATGTCATACCCACAGGGTGAAATGACAGTACTGAACTATCACAGGCTAATATCCTGTACATTATCTTTCCCACTTTGTCGTCTGCAGCAGGGAGTCTGACACCTAATCAGTGCAAAACCCACCGGTCTTGTTAAACTGTGGTCACCCCTATTGGTAATATCGCTTCAGCTGATCAGGTACTAACCGTCAGGTACTAACTGTGGGGGGATATTATATGTACAACTATTAGTTAATTATAAAATTCCAACTTCCTACAAATTCAGAGTGGCAACTTCTTGCAAGCATCACACCTATCTGTGCAGGAGAACCTGTTCCTTTAAGAAAAAGTGATAATATCACTTATTCTACACCGCATCTTAAAAGATGAGGCCGTTCAGTTTGTAGTAGCTTCTTCTAGGCATAATGTCATTCAGGATTTCTAAATTCAAGAAGGCCTCGTGCTGGCTAAAGGGACACAAACCCTCAAAATTAGCAGTAGGTTTAAGTTGTGTTTGCAGTGAGCAGTGCAAAACGCTGGTTATTCACATGCCTTCGTACCCCAGACTTGGTGCTGGTTCAGCCGTGGCCATTGCAAACTGACTCCTGTTGGCTTCACTGAATGACTTTTACAGTGCACACATGATTAAATGCATGTTAGAAAGCAAGCAGGGATAGTGACACTGAGCAACAGAAGTGATTTCTGCTCAAAGCAGAAGAATATGAAAGCTGGGCAGAGAGGGAGAGGATTATACAGTCTCAAACAACATGACTGATGCATTCTTAGTAGGAATGAATAAAAAGGTATAAAACTGACTTTCAAAATGTTTTTTTTAATGTTTCTCTAGATGAACTTAGAAGTTTGAAAATGTAATGGACATTTCATGAAAGGTGCAGGCTCAGGCTGAAAACCTAAACAATTTTGTAGCCAAACATTTTTTAAGGCAAAATCCTTTCATCAAAAAAATCTGTAGTTGCCAACATAGCCTGCAGAAGTTACACACGGAAGACAGGGACTGGGGATTATGAAGGAGCACTTGTTTACTAAGAGGAAAGTTGTCCATTCTAGAATCTTATTTAATTCTGAAATATTCCAGTTAAGAAAAAAAAAAAAAAAGCAGCACACCATGCTTTCCTTTCTCATCTACATTTCATTAAATGTGAAATAATAAATGTAAACCAGTTTAAAGTACACTCTAAAATCATTAAGTATAGTAGAATATATTTTTCTTGTTTCTCCTCAGGGGGCCCTATGTTTAATTGATTCTACAGTATATGAAGAATGTAGGACTAAGCACTAGTTACAGAACATTAGAGCGCTGCTGTGAGCTTATTTTTTTAACCCAGACTGTTGTTTCTCTGTGGTTGCTTGTAGCAACTGTATAGATGGACATGGCATGATTGTTCCTTACCAGCTCATTGCTGCCATCCTCATCAAAATCCTCCTCTATCCCATCAGTCATATCTTCTCCATCCCCATCTGCATCTGGCCCTCCTTCAATTGGCTCTTCTGTAGAGTTATCTGCATTCTCTGATATGCACTCCTCTTGAATCAAATCAGCATTATCTTCCATTTGTTTCTTTTGAGCTTCTGTAAGGAAAACATACTCTGTAGAGATTCAGCAACCTTCCCTATTGATGGCAAAGAAAAGTGCTCTGAGGAAGAAACCTAAGCTGTCCCCCTCCAGAAGTGCTGGCTTTGTAAAAATCCATCTGTTAATATCTACCAGATTAATATGATCAAACCCCTTGTTTTCAAAAATTAATGCATTAATCAACCGTAGTACCAACATGCTCATCTATCCCATGCAGTGGATGAAGGCTCGATTTACCAGCAGATCCAGCTTTTTGATTTTCTGGACTTCGCTTTGCTGTGGGAATCCAGTTGGAGTAGTTATTATATATTTATTTATCTGCAGCTAATGAGAAGTGCATACATCTCTATGCTCTGAGAAGCAGAAGGCTGTTAATTGCCAATAAGTGAACACGCATTTGTCTGAATTTGCTGTGAATATATCTCAACAACCATACAAATCCTTCTAGGAAACTGAACATATTTTTTATGGAGTAAAGTATCAGTTTCCCCCATTGGTATAATGTGCCTTAGCACAGGAGAATGCCTCCCTCCGATTACCCAAATATAGGCTTCCTATAATTTCTGCAAAGCAGTGGAAAGAAAGACCATTTCCATGGAGGCCCAGAGGATCTGTTCCGGTTGGCTTCCTTGCAGATAGTCGCATGGTTGTGATTATGTGTTGTGAGACTCCCGGATATGCTGAGGGATTTCATCCAGGCAGCAGAAACCCAGAGGAGGATTGAGGGTGGAATGAGGCAGACAGACTGGCCAGAAGAGTAGTTGGAGGGATCAGAGTCTTATTCCTAGGCACATCAGGAGTTTAGATGAAAAGCATTATGTACTCAAAGTGAATATGGGTCAGAGCATTGGTTGCACATAGCTCGAATACCAATGTCTTTTCAGTTTGAGGGTGACAATACCCATCAATGATCAAATTTCTAGAACAAAACCATCCTTTTGTTTGTTAGAATGACTGTTCTGTAACACCACTAGTGCATCACTTATCTTGTTGCACAGCCAATGAATCTGCAAACCGCCTGTGAAGCTCTATATTTTTCAGCTCTATGAATATATTATTATTTTACTATAAATTATTAGCAGCTGTATGTAATATTAAAATGTGCTCGTACTTTTCTGTATCTTAAACCTAGGCATTTGTCTTTCCTTCTGCCTCTGCAAATTTATTTTGCAACTTACATTCATCTCTTCGGTCTTTGTTAGTCTTTAGTCCCTCTTTTTCAAATTAATTAACTGAAGACATAGAACAATTAAGCTTAATCCCTGAGTCACATAATTTCTTCAGAAGGATTCTTGGACTTAAAAAATAAAAAGTCATCTATACAATACTGCGCTTTATACAATACCATGGTAGTTATAAGTCATTGTGTTACTTGCCTTACTGTGCAAGGAAATGTGAATTGAATCAGCTATGCCTACCACCTTCTGCCCCACCACCTTCTGCCTTAAGCCACTTCGAAGGTTAACCCAGTTGTGGCAGTGACAACTGAATCAACTTTGGTCAAGGCTTTCAAAAAGGGTTCCTGAAATTACAGACTTAATACATTTAAATGGGAAAACTTAGGATACAGCTGCTAAAAAATTAGGTCACTTAATTGTCTGAATGAGAACATAGGCCGGGTTCTTCAGAGCAGTCTAAAATACCAGCTCAACATCTAAGTATTTTGAGCTTTTCTGAGAAGGTAAACTTAAGGTTTTACTTTTTGGCACCCATCTCTGATGTTACAGGGAGAATATTCTCCTCTGACAATTTTTTTCACCTCAGAACAACTTATCCCTGGCTTCCTGATTCAGATTTTTACAAACAGAGTACCTATCCATGCAGTTTCCCTATGTTCAGGAAATCCTCTTATCTATATTCCCCCTGTTGGAGTGATCAGAGGTTGATAATATCAAAAGACAGAACATCAGCTGTTACTGTAAGGGTTTTCATGCAGCTGTAGAGCAGTAACCAATGTATATACTGAGCTTGTCCAGCTTATCTGTTTAACCTATCATATTCCTCCAGATGTATAACTTTTAGGATTAATAATTAAATATTCTTCATGAAAGTGATGCAAACTTAATCAAAAGGGCAAAGTGGTGGCTTGATTTTTGTTTTGTGTAACTGGCACATACATCCTCTCCCTGATTCCAGTCTTAGTGAGGCCATACCTTCTGGCAGAGGAAAGTAAGAAATAACGTTGCCCAACCATAGAGAAGGAACAAAATCATCTCACATGTGGCACCATAAACGATATAGTTCAGCTACTGGTATGGCTTTATCTTACACAAATCTATTTACTGATGGAACAGTCATCTGTGGACTAATCACCCAGGCTGCACAACCCTTTTCGTCAGCTCAGGAGACTTAAATGGGGATCCAGGTTTACTGGTATGTCTGAGGTGTTTTTTCTCCTCACATCCTCCAATGAGAGGCAAGGCATATGGGGGATGGGTTCTGCACCTGATGTTTAAAAACATCAACAATTTGAAATCAGTTTTTAATCTCTGAGGATATTATTCATTGCTTGTCTTCAAAAGGCATAACCGTATGATTCAATACAAATTGATGTTTCCCTCTTTGAGCTGATTTCTGTTTAAATGAGTTCACTACAGTCCTTTAGCAAAAGTGAAAATTGGATACCCAAAGTACAATGGCATACAGGTTGTTTTGCATAGTAATGGATTTTATATAAAAGCTCCCTGAAGTAGGAATGTGCCATCTCAGAGCATTCCAGTACACAGCGATTCAATGGAGTGCCTTGCAATTACATCTTCACTGATTGTACAAACTTTTATCTAACTTGCATAAAGTACAAAATAGAATATAATGAATACATATTGTGTATGGGTCTCCTGAAAGAGATAATCACACTCTGGTCTAATGATTTACCTTAGACTTGAAAAAGAACACTCAACTTGTTTTGTGGGCTAAAGTCTAACGGCTGAGGGATTGGTCCCTGTCTGCCAACTTAGAAGATAATTGTAAATAAAAGAGCTTTTTTTTTTAAAAGAGCTGGTTTGGGTTGTTTATTGTTTGGGTTTTATTTTTTTGTTTGGTTTGTTTTGTTTTAAATTTGTTAACCACAAAATATTTTTCTGTAATGTTTTGTCCTAGGAAGACATTCATTAGAGTGATTTCTGAAAGCAAGCAGGAAACTTCTGGGTTCAGAGGTACCCCCACAATAGATCAGGAAATAGGGCAGGCACATGGGAGGGATCCAGATCTATCTATCCATTTTGCTGGTGTCAGGTTCATAAACATCAACTGCTAATTCCCACCAATGTTTTAGACTCTTGATGGAACTCATGCGTCATGCTGGGTCTTTTTGACTCCATGTACCGATTTGAGTTAGGCAAGGGACACAAATATGAGTGCCAAGACACCCAGGCAGCTGCAGATTCTGAGGCAGAATTTCTTTCACACACTTCAAATAAAATACATAAAAAGTTTTCATCAGAGAATGGGAGGGGGGAGGGGGAACATTGAGATTTTTAATGAGATAAAACTTCCATTTCCCCGCTGGCTGTCATCAAAATCGCCTCGCTAGTACACAGCCCCTGTACAGAGATATACTGTGTGATTTATAAGGAAATAGCCAAGGTAATACAATATAGATAGTGGTAAGGATTGAGATGGTTTTCTATATACACTGTGGTGAAAATACAACCTTATAAATCCCTTATAACTGCTCAGTATGGCTTTAAAGTGCTGCCAGGTGAGATCATTCAGCTAACACAATGTTCTCTGCAATGATAGAAATAAAGATCTTGATTAAATTAAAAAGTAGTGTTGGATTTTGTCATTCCCAAGGTTTGCCTCCAAACATAACATTTCAAGCCAGAGAAAAGCTGAACTAGAGGTACAGGCAGGTTTACAGAGATGCCACAGCTTCACACAATAGCGTTAATTGGAACAGATCTTTGGACTTTCCAAGTCCAACCCCTCTTCAAAGTAGGGCCAAACTCAAAGCTTGGTCCAGGTCCATGGGACCTTGGACCAATGGGTGTCGAACATCTCCTAAGATGGAGCTACTACAGTCTTGCAGCTCTTTTCCTTATATCAAACAGGAACTTACCTTGCTGTAAATTTTAACTATTGTCTATTGCCCAGGCAATAATTCCTGGTATAGACTATCTAATAATTCTTAACGTGGATAGCACAAACACCCCCAAGGTCAACAACCTTTAACTTTATTCTGTCCAGTGTTTTTTAGTGATGTTTTGTTTCCAGACATCTAAGTCTGGAATATTTTATTCTCCCCACCCCCCACCCCATACTACACTGTAGAAAGCAAATCTTGAAATGATGTTGCATGCTCTGTGAAGAATATTAATTTATCCTCCCAGTAGATCTACCTGAGAGTTAATTTACCTTGTTTCAGGCCTCAATGATGTAGAAAAATTTCTGGAAGGCTTCCGTTCTCTCTGGTCTGTCTGCTTGACTGATAACTAAGTTCTAATTTAATTCATATGACTACAAATTGCTTTCACCTACCTGCTTCAGCTTTTTGCTGCTTTTCAATCTTTTCCAGTCTTCCTAGCAAGGAGTCGATTTTTGTTTTGATTTGAGTTAATTCCTTCTTGATTGTTTGCAACTCATCTGATTTCACTGTGGAAAGAGCAAAGATGCAAAACATGAAATAAACTATACTTACAACCCCCCATGAAATAAACATTTTCTTTTCTCTATAGTACAAAGTCTACTCTCTCATTTCTGTCAGTATTTTTAGAAATTTAACTTGTAAAATGAACATTATGAGCTAAAAATCCTGAATCCTAGGAAATCACAGGATTCTAAACCTAATGGCAAGAGGTTCTGTGAGGTATATTGCTCTACTAAGTATTTCAGGCAAAACATCTCAAATGCCTTCTTAGAAAATTCAGGTAACTTTTACTGAAAAAACAGCATATAGTGAAAAAACACTTCAGATATGACTGACAGTTCACAGTCTTGAAATGCTATTTTGCTGGACTACTTTGTAATAATAGTGACAATAATAAAAAGATCCCTCATGGTAGCAGTAGGTATTTTTCAACAAGAGTGCATGGTAACATAAATGTTGGGGCAGCCAGGAATGTAATATTACATTCCAGTCAACAACTTTATTGCAATAAGGTGTTAAGTATTATTTCTTCAAAAGCTTTCAGTTCTGGTAGTTTCTTGTACTTTTCCAGCTATGAATAACATATGAAAATATTTCCTTTTATGATCACATCCAGGGACAGGGAGGCAACGCCTATAAATTAAGAGCTGAAGTTTCCAGATCTTTGTTGCGTTGCATCACTTTTCATTTATGTTCATTATTGCACTCCCATAGTCTAACAGAAGAAGGAGTAACTGCTTTGGCCGTGTTTTGGCTTCAGAAGAAATAGCACTGCAGGACTCATGAATGACGTCATTATTCTGGCATTATCAGGACACGTTTTTATGCTCAGAAGATAGCCCAAACCAATCCACTTGCCCTGTTTGCACTAGGATATCATGTTGAAAAGACCAAAAGGAGAAAATGAGGACCCTGTGCTAGCTTGGGAGAATAAAGCCATTTATAAAGATCAAGAGTAGGTAACACAGCTGTAACTCTTAAAACTCCTGTAGGAAGAAATGGTCCACGACCTTAAACTGTGAGGGACTGACAATGGAAGAGCATTGAGCAGGATTAGTTATCTACCCTTACTGTTGCTGAAGGAAGATGTGCATTGACTTTGGTGTGTGAACCAGAGCAATCAGAGGGACTTCAGTGAGCACGGGAAAAGGGATGTTCTGCCATGGAGAAGGACACATTCCCTTTCTGTCCAAAGGGTCTCCTGGCTGCATCTTGCTGTATCAGTCCTGTTCAGTGACTCTTGGACATGTATCTGACATGGTGTGTCGTGGGTATTTTTTATAGGACAGTCAAATCTGATAATGAAGTGTGCAGGCAAGATACTGCCCGCTTCAGTGGTAGTAAGTATGTGTTTGCTTCAAAATTTGCTTTATTGCAAACTTGAAGCGTATTCACTGAGGTAGAAAAAAAGGGGTTTTATCTTAAGAGTTTGGGTCATATGTATTATAGTTAATAAGTCAGCTAAAGGCAGTAGGTTGCTATATGCAGTAACGAACTTGTTTAATCATGTGCTTACATTAAGAAATTGCATATCTGACACTATGAAACCTCTGATCTCTTGTTGAATCCATGGTAGGACTTAGAGAACAAATCTTAAAAGTAGCCTTTGTGCTAGACCCTTATACAATATATAATAATTTGATGGAATTATTCTGTATATATATAGAGCAAGGCCTTAACATGTTCTTAGAGAAATAACGGGTCACTGCCCAATCCCCCAAATACGTAACAAAATGTTAAGATTCTGACAACTGTATATTTAGAAGGTTACTGCTTCCCCAGGGGCAGTGGCTGCTCCATGCTGAGGTAGGCAGGCGGCACAGATTTCAGGGTGAATTGGTGTGAATCTGCCCAATGGGGAGTGCTAAGCGTTTGCAGGAGCTCACTATGGAGCCAGCTGGCCACACAACCCGTGTGGGCCAACTGCTGTGTGAGAGGTGCTCCCCTGAGCTGACAAAAAAGCAGGCTTGCCAAGGATAAAAGGTCAAAAGTCAGAATCGACACTGCAAGGACCTAATGTTATTTGTTCCCAGTCTAAAAAACAAAGCAGAAAGCATTTGCACTTCTGAGTTTGGTAAGGAAACAGGCAGATATTTAGGGTTACTGTTCAACTAAGGTCAAACCTTCTGCCTCACAGGGGCTTCTCTGTAGTGTCTCAGTGAGAAACCAGTTTGGGAAGAAGACTGCACCAAAGGGAACACAGACGCAGCAGTGAGGATTCAATAACAACAAAGGTGCTGTAAATGACTGAGGATCTTTATTGCTGCCTTGCAAAATTTCCCTATGCCAAAACTGTTTCCTCAAGCTTTGGTCACTGAATCTGTAATTCATCATTCACTTTTAATGAGGTGATTCCGTCATACAGTCAATCACTTCAAGTTAGCACTAAAAAGCACCGAAAGAAACAAGGAGAAAGATTTGTCAACAGATCTGCACAAGTTCCAAATTTCCACTGTTTCCAGCATTTTGATGGTGTAATTATTTGAGTTGCTCATTGTCTCAATTTGCAGTGAACTGCACAAATCTTCAAAATCATTCTCCTAGAGAAATTCCACTCTCAGTTATATTGTGCTGAGTATTTCTTTAGTAAGTAGCAATTACTAAAGACAAATTATGAAGGGTCCTGATGGACAACAAGATGAATATAAGCCAGCAATACACCTTGTGTGAAAGAAGCCCATCAGCGTCCTGGGCTGCATTAAGAGTGTTGCCAGCAGGTTGAGGGATATGATCCTTGTCATGGTTTAACCCCTGCTGAAAACTAAGCACCACACTGCTGCTTGCTCACTCCCTGCCCCCAGCAGGATGGGAGGGAAGAGAACTGGAAGGGTAAAAGCGAGAAAGCTGATGGGCTAAGGTAAGAACAGTTTAACAAATAAATAAATAAAAATAATAATAACAAGAACAACAAAACTAATAGTAATAATAATAATAATGATGATAATGAAGAAGAAAAGGAAAATAACAAATAGAGAGAAATAAAACCCAAGAAAGTAAAGCGATGCAAATGTAAACAATTGCTCACCACCAACCAACAGATGCTCAGCCAGCCCCTGAGCAGTGGCCTCCTGGTCAACCTTCTGCCTAGTTTATTGTTGATCATGAGTCATATGGTATGGAATGCCCCTCTGGCCAGTTGGGGTCAACTGTCCCAGCTGTGCCCCCTCCCAGCTTCTTGTGCACCCCGAGCCTACTCACTGGAGCAGAAAAGGCCTTGACTCTGTGTAAGCACTGCTCAGCAATAACGAAAACATCCATGAATTATCAACACTCTTTCCTTCACAAATCTAAAACATAGTCCCATACTAGCTACTATGAAGAAAATTAACTGTACCCCAGCCCAAACCAGCATACTCCTCTACTCAGCACTTGTGAGGCCCCATCTGGAGTACTGTGGTCAGTTCTGGTCTCCCCAGTATAAGAAGGAATGAAGAAGACAAAGCCAGACTTTTTCAGTAGTGCCCACTAACATGTCAAAGACCATAGACACAAATTAAAGCATGTGAAATTCCATCTAAATTCAAGAAAAAGCTTTTCTTTTCTTTTCTTTTCTTTTCTTTTCTTTTCTTTTCTTTTCTTTTCTTTTCTTTTCTTTTCTTTTC
>JAVJGJ010000037.1:33632638-33645080 GCA_035590215.1 Microhierax caerulescens
TTCTCTTCTCTTCTCTTCTCTTCTCTTCTCTTCTCTTCTCTTCTCTTCTCTTCTCTTCTCTTCTCTTCTCTTCTTTTTTCTCTTTTTTCTCTTTTCTCTTTTCTCTTTTATTTTTCCTTTTTCCTTTTCCTTTTTCCTTTTTCCTTTTTTTTCTCCCCTGTGAGGGTGGTCATACACTTGCACAGAGAGGTTATGCAATTTCCATCCTTGGAGATATTCAAAAGTGTTCTGGACACAGTGATGGGAAACTTGCTGTAGGTGACCCTGTTTGAGTGTGACAGTTGGACCAGGTGAGCTCCAGAGACCTCTTCCAACATCAACCATTCTTTGCTTTTGTGTTTCTGTCAAATAGAGCTTGGGAAGAACTTTAGGCTTTTTAAACACAGTGTTATGACAAAGACAAAATGTAAAGACTTTAAATACTGTACTTCAGCTGTCCTGGGATTGAGTATATAAATTCTCCTTCAAAACATTACAGTTTGTTTTTTTAAAAATTGATCTCAGGCAAGAAATAGAGCAGTTGATAAACATGAAACCAGAGCTGCATGTGCCAAAACTATCTGTTAATCTGCTTCTGAGTAATAGAATAGGAAAATAAAGTAGCTTACTGATTTTTTTTCCCCTATTAACAGATAAGCAAAGGCCAGAAGGTCAGAAATGCATGTATTGAAAGGGGAAGAAATTAATAATGAATCTTGTCAAGTACTGGCACCAAAATGGCTAAATATCTTCAACAAATTTGATACAAAAATATAAACAAACGTGAGATTTACTGATGATATGAAATTGGAAGGTATCATCTATTCAGAGCAAAAGTTTTCAGAGTGAAATGGAATGGAAGGAGTAGTCAGTTGATTTTAAGGTATGCTACATTAGGAAAAAGATGAAATGTAATTGCACTGAAGAAAAGTCCTACACTTAATTGACTAACAGCAGAAGTCCGACTCTTAACATCGAGGCTCATCAACAGGAAAAGACAGTGACAGAATTATCCTTGGTGTAGCTGTAATCTCAGTCTGACATGGGCTATCACTATAATGCAGGCATGAGACAGGAGAAAGAAAATGCAGTGCTAAGATGTGTCAAATGATGTATTGCTAAAGATGGAGGTGTACAATGCTGTTTTACAAGGACCTGGTGAGAGCTCATCTGGAATAGTGTGTACAGGTGAACCACTTTCAATTTCAAATTCAAATTGAAAGTGGGGAGAAGGGCCATGAACATGACCATGAGAATGGAAAGCCTGTAGTGTGACAGAAGTTTGGCTTGTTTGCCCGAGACAAAAGAAGGTAAAAGGAAAACTTTTAAGCTAAGACAGTGTTGGCAGAAATGTATATGAACAAATGTGAAACGAATTTAAACCGGAAACTAGAAGAAACAAGAGACAGAAAAAATCCAAACCTTAATTAACTTTAAGATGGAGCTTAAAGGATTAGATGATGTGGCTACTTGCAACACTAAGGAATTACATTCAGTGACACTTTCCATCCCCCTGCCAGGCATACAAGGGCCTTCCAGAATGCATCTTTCACTGAAGCATCTAGCACCAAAGGAGACAAACTACATCTAGCTCAAAATATGACATTTAAAATTGAGATCAATCACATTTTTAGAAATGAAAGTGCTACTGTTGAATTACAGCTATATTTGTGAAACATTTTTTGCCATAACTACAAATTGATTCATCCACAAAACATGATTTAGATTTCTTTGGAAAGAAATGTCATGTATTTTATCTAAGCCCTTCATGTTTAATATAAAATATTTTTATCATATTGTATTAGTTTAGAATTCACTGAAAAATAGGTTAGTTTATGAATCTAAATATAAACTATATGACTCAAAGTGAATTAATTTAAAAGCATAGTTCAGTATCTATTGTAACATCTTAAGTGTCTACTCCTTAATCTCAAGCACACAGGGTATAAAAAATTTGGTTAGTGTTTTTGTCCTGCTTTCAAATGTGTGAAATGAAAGTGCATACTCCAAGAGCTTCAGTTTCTGTATTTTCAGAAAAGTGAGTTTTTTCCAGTTCTAAATAGCAATCTGCATCTGCTGCTTCCTACTATTAACCTGAAGAAATACTATATGTAGTTTCTACACCAACTTGTTTCATTCTGTGAGTTATGATAATGTGGGAAGGTTGATTTATTTATTTTTTTTCTAGTCTTTGGAGTTAAAAAGTAAAAAATAAAAAAAAATTTCACTGATCCTTGAGAAATTACTGATTCAGTAAAGAAATAAAATCCTCATAACTTATTTTGTGTTTGGGAAAAAACATAAAACACATATTGTCACTTTTTGGTAGAACAAGAATTTACTGCACTGGCAGACATTATTTTTGCAGATGTACTCATCAATGAACAAGGCATGTTTAGTATTATGTTTTTATAACATCTTTGCTCTGTGCCACAACAAACTTCTGGTTTTGGATTGCTGGTTTTCAGAAGTGAGTCCCTCTAATCCCAGTAATTTCATTGGGGGTCCCCTGTGTATACCTTTAATACTACGTGTATGAGTTCATTTTCTGGATCCAGTCTGAGTGTAGAGAACAGCTATGAGAAGAGTTAGGCCTATGAGATTTCTACTTAAAACTGAAAAGTCTATTACGGGATGTCATCTCATGAGAGTTTGGCTATTTTGGGGGGTGAAAGCTTTCAAGCATAGCCAATACCATTTTGACACAGTTCTGAACCTGTGATTAAGCTGTTTTATGGTCTTGAATTTCATTAAACTCTGAAATAGCCTCCTTCCCACAAACCATGTTTCATCTTATTGAAGAGATCCTTTCTTTAACTAGCAATAAATTACAATTAGAATCAACAGTGCATTAGTTCAAGGGATTCAGATTAGCAGCGTAGAGTAAGGGGCAACAAAATCTCAACTTGCTTCATCCCACAATTCAATATAACCACCTTTTCCAAAAAGATGGCAAAAGAAGCCACAAAACATACTTTCTCTACTTTTCAACTTGAAGCCCCTAAGGGAATGGCTCAGTTATTTCTCTGATAAACATCTTACAATAAGCTGATTACATTCCTGTCCAAGTCAACAAAATCATGTTTCTACCTTCATGATGGGTTGGTTGGACTTGACAAAAAGGGAAGTAATTCTATGGGGAAATCAAGCATGAAAGCCTGTGTACTGTGTGTCTGACTCCTTTTAAAGGTGTGCTGCATATAATATTTTCTGCAATTTATTTCAGCACAATAAATAGTCTCTGCAGGTGTGTTCCAATTGCCATTGTAAAGAACCGAGGGTAGAAACCCAGCAGGGGTCAAAACATCAGCCCACGTTTCTAGTGATGCCTGTTGCAACTCTCCAGTGTTAGAGAGGTGTATCCAAAGATGATCTTGTCAACAGGAGCTCTAAGACTGACATTTTTATAATTCACATCATACCTGAATACATTGAAGGATACTTTCACTGGGACATAACACTGTCAGGATCTCTATACTCCTGATGGCACTTCCATTAAATAATTTACAGGTTCTGCAACATTTGCCATGTTACACAGGCAGTGTTTTAGAGGTCTCACAGCAAGTGGGTATGGGTATGCAGATTAGGGTTGAATCCTATAATCTATGTTACGCATTACTGAAGTTCTGACGTGGTACTACAAAACATTTCTGAAATACAGAATAAATAATAAAGCAAATTCGGTGATTATTCTGAGGAACCGATATCTACATGTTAATGTAATATGGTCCCATTCACTACAATGAAAATCCAGAATTCTGGGTGAGATTATTTCCTTGACATCTATTGGGATTTACTAACGTCCTCAGCTCTCTAGAAGAATTTTGGGCTTATTCTTGTTCTGGACAATGAGAAATATATATATAAAAAACTTACCTGAAAATAATTCATCTTCTCAAGGCAAAGTGAATCTAAAAACCCCATTCTTATTAGACCATGCTTTAGGACAATTGGTGAATTGAATGCACTGGTACTACTGCCTTTTCGTATGGATAAGACAACAATAAAGCATGACCAAAGGAGAACTAATGAATGAATCTGTACGTATATATACTTACTAAAGCTTTGTTTCACTGTGTGAAAACCCAAAGATTCAAGGGTTGGAAAAGCCTAACAAAATAGTTTAAATTCTAAATCTACTAAAGTGAAGACCTAGAGCTGTAGGCTTTCTTTTAAATTAATATGAGGAATCATAATTCATTACTTAAAGTCTGGAGGAAAGGCAAAAAGTAGCTATGGGCAAGTGGATTAATTCAAGATGCATATGAAAATGTCTAGGCTCATGTTCATCTGCCAGAGAACAAAGGAAGTGGTGCTCCTCCCAGACATTCTCATAGAGTGTGAGCGAGCTGCAAAATATGACACCTAAATTTAGATGTCCTCCTCTGTGCTAGGTGTCAAAGCTCCTGTTATTGGTAATGGACATCTAGCCAATCCATTCACTGCAGACTTGTGTGTGATTCAACTATACAGCCCACAGAGCCTCTCTTTTTCAGAATGTCATCCTTTCCAAGGAATGGTTTGAGCTTCTTGTTCCTCAGGCAATGTTATCTTTAGCTCTGTTTATCGCATTTCCATTCTTTTATTCATGTTTATTACATGTTTTCTTTCAAGGTCTCTGATACCATCAGTTCATACAACAGAATCAAGAGTGGATCCTAGTGGCCTCACTAGAAGTCCATCTTTGTTAGATGCTCATGTGTGAGATTTGGATATGTTATTCAAGCAGAGTATATAATTGGCTCATGCTGATGCCATAATTAACCTCTCTTGCAGTAAGATCTACTGCTGGTGGATTCACTTATTTAATGGTTGTGTGTAAGACAGCATGATGCTTTGTTGGCCAGTCTGGCACTGCAAGTGTCTTATTGAACTCCTTTCATTCTTTCTAATATCTGATCCCTACCTGATCTTTCTCTTCCTCTTCCAGTGACGCTTCCAAGGACAGTATCACTCCACATAAGGGGCAGGGGAAGACAGGTGGGTGCTGAAAGATGCACGAAGAGGAAGATGAAGTTCCTGGGACATACTATGGGGTGGGTAGCTTGGGGAGCATGGAGGAAGGAATGCCTATTGTTCATCAGCTTTTCTAAGGCCAACTCACTAAAGAAGGGTTGAACAGCCCCAAGTTGCCAATCCCTTTAGAACAGGCAAAGACACTGCCTCTTTCTACCTTCAAAGTAATCTGGCAAAAATATCTGCCCCACACATAACCAAACCTCCCCCACCCCCCCTAAGCTCACCCCCCACCAGCTCACATAGAACTCTCAGGTTTCCACAGAAATCAGTGTGCATCTCTCTACAACAAGATTAACAGCTTTTCTTTGTTATCAGCTGTTCACAAGAGCTCATGGTGCATGAGCAGTCAGGATGACAGGAGATTTTAAGCATGCTTCTTCTGAGGCCAAGGGAGTACGTCAAATGCTTTTGAAGGGATTTCCCTCAAAAGTTATGTCAGTGTGCTCCTCTGACTTGCAGGAAAGGCATGGCAGCTTTAGTAATCAAACCAGGTTTTAATGCTAAAGGCTGAAGGTAGGAAATGACTACAACAAGGAAGCTGTCTGCTTGCAAAAAATACTATGATCATTGTTTCAGTAATATCCAACTGATATGAATAACTCACATTTGGATCCTGAGGACGAAGCCCCACTTGAGGTGGATCGTGATGCTCCTTTCATGGTGAAAACTCCTTTGCCTCTGCGAGTTGTTGTCACAGCCACACGAGGGCGCTTCAGTGGAATCACTGCACGGGGTGGTGGGGGGACACGGCCATGGTAATCAAACAACCTACAAAAGATTAAGTCAGCTGGACTTCATAAAACCTTTTGTGATTTCATGTCATAGAAGCCTTGTCGACTACATTTTCACGTTATCTTTGAGAAAATTACCCTTTGAAACTGTAATCACTTTTTATCACAGTCAAATTAGATTTCAAGGACCCATGCACATTAAGTGCCATGTTTAGATTTCAGTCACAGAGCAGTGCATAGCTCAGAGGTTTTTTGTATAATTTAAGTGAGGGATGTGTTATGGGACTCTGTTATTTGCAGTATGGAAAATCCATAACCTGCCCTCCACAGGTCCACATCATTTTATTGCACATGACTAACAGCAGTACATTTTGTTGTGGTGACATTTCTGCTCCTTTATTACATGCACGACTTAAATTCTAGTTTTCTATCTGCTAGTTTTAAATATGGAAAAAGAAATGAACTTTTCTGAAGACAACCATCACCATAAAGAAATATCCTGCAGTTTGCAAAATAGCAAAAGACTCTTTATAATGAAGGATCTGTATATCCTTCTGAATGCATGGAAAAGAGGCCCCAGCATATGTTCTCTTTATTGAAGAATGAATTGATTCAGAATCACTAAAATATCCAAGCCATGCTTAATAAAATAATCTTTATTTTTTAATAAAAAAATAAAATAAAGAAAAATCTTCAAACCAAAACCATTGTAGCAAGTAGATATTCAGAGAATTACCACTATGGACAATAAAAGATGCTCTACAACCAAAATGAACTGGTGTTCCCAAACAGAATAAGCCAATCCCAAAACCATAGTTATCAACAGCAGCTAACCTGAATAGAAGAAAATAAAGGCAGTAGAGAAGGTAATCACAGCTACAGATATATTTAGAACATAAAAGCTACAGGCTTTGGTTATGACAGGTCAGGAGAAGAAAGTTCAGAAGATAAAGATTTGCAGTTCAGAGACTGAAGCAGAGGAGCAAGAAACATTCTCATAAAATATTCCCAAGTTTATTTCAAATTATACTGACAACTAGTAATTATGGAAATTTATAACTGCATGTTTAATTTTCACAATTCTGACTACTGTCACCCAGCTGGGCAGATAGATATACACTTGAAAACAGACACACAAGAAACAGTAATTCACTCACTGTAGTTTCTAACAGCATGCTGAACAGGAAGCACAATCAAACTTTAGTCTTCTACCCCGTTTTCTTGCAAGTAAACACCTAATGCTTAAATCTCAGGATCCTTACTGTTGTCTGTAACATAATTGTACAGACAATACATCAAGCTCCCTCCTTTTCCATAACTGCCTACAAAATGTTTCACAGAGATCCTGTCACTGTCACCTGCACTGAACTTGAACTCCACGGCCTTGAATATTCTTACCGAGTAAGCGGTTTCTAGCTATTGTGAGCATAACTAAGCAATTGTGCATGAAGATAAATACAAAAACATTTTTTCGATTTTTAACAGAAATATGGTTCGTTGTCACTCATCATTTATCATATTAGATGATCTGCATGCAGGTTGGTTGCAATCTCTTGTTTGACATTACTTGAAAAAAATGTTTCCGAAGAACTGTAAGATATTATGCAAAAAATCATGATGCAATTATTCCTCCAAAGGTGATTTTTGTCTAGCTTTCAATAGTTCCTGTTTAGAAAATGTAGTGAAATGCAAAGCTATGTTTCTTTTTTTGAAATGCATAAAAGGACTGTTATCTAATATTAATATTCTTTTGTTTTTGAAATTATGCAAAGCTTTTGGGCTTGTGTTTTGTTGTGCCAAGTTCTACATATTTCAATCATATACTTTCTTAAAAAAAAAGCTTCCTTTTATCAGTTTTGAAGTATGCTGCTTGTTTTCCTTGTGCTTGTAATATGAGAAATGATAAACAAATGCTCAGTTCTAAAACAATTATTTCTCCCAGCAATTACTAAAGTGCATATAACAGTGCCTTCTCTTTCATCCATCCTTCTGAACTGTGCAGTCCTGATCATGTCAGTCAGTCTTCATACAGATTTTATTTTGCAGCACTAATCCTTCTTGCTACCCTTTTCTGACCCCACCACTGCTCTAGTCAAGATAAGATAGGTGTATTCTCCCTTCAGGGAGGCAGGAAAAAATAATGAATTTTAGAAAATAAGACCTATGGTTTGGGATAAACCACGGAAATTCAGGAAGTTCAGAAGTTCAGAAATTCAAAGATTCATGCCCATATTTCTTATTTTGCATTTCCTATAGGCATGTTGATAGTACATCCAACTTTCCGTGGGATTTTCTTTTCCGTGCCTAACATATAGAGCTTTTCATCTTCTGCTTCCATTAACTTGGATCTATCAGAGACTGTTAACTTCCCAAAGTTTTTATTGTCAACAGATCAGTATGTCCAGCCTTGAGAGGTCAACCTCATATTTGGGTTTTCTATCATAGAAGTTCTGCTGTCTTAATCCTGTAAGATTTCTAAATCAGAAAATTATACCATTGAATAATTTATGGACACATTTCACTGCCAACAGTTTTCCATAATAAAATAGTCACCAAGACAGACACCAAGTTCCACAGAAACAAAGTTTAATGTCCCGTAAGTATTTCTTTTGTTGTGAAAATGTAACTATTATAGTTGTTCATTTGTGCTACCCATAATATACAGAATTAGGAAAAAACTTGAAACATGTAACTTTAATATTCAGGTGGCATAGATCAGATACAGTACTGTTTTTAAAAACATACAAATCCACAAATGAAATCTGGAGCCAGTAACCAAGTCTGTGGAACTTTTTACAGGACATGAGCTGCTCCTACTGTCAAGGCTGGACTGAGCAGATTAAACTGCACTGATGGCTTTTACTCCGCATATTTATAGCTCACTGTTTCTAGCTCTGTCCGAAGCAAACACGGTCATTTGCATGCAAAACCAAAACTAGTGGCTTAAATTGAATCAACCCCAGGAAAAAACAAAAAAACCCCAGTTCTACATTTTTCCTGCTGTGTTTGTAAGCAAAAAGGTCTGTAGCACACAATAGCTCAACTTCAGGGTGTAAACCGCTCCCTTGCGATAGTTCATTGCCTTACATAAAAGAAATCTCAGATTAGAAGAGGTTGGTGGAGCAATGCTTTGTTACCCTCTGACCCACGCGGCTGATGCTAAACCGGGCTGCTGTAATGCAGACACAAGGCTGCTGAATCATGAGTTGATCATCTGTGGTCATCCTTGTTAACCTCATGCTGTGGTGATTCTGCTACATCTGAATGAATAAATTCCCACTGGGCTGAGCAAGGCTGTGCACAGGTACTCAAGGCACAAGGCACCGATTGCTCAGGTATCCACACTTCTTTTCCTCTTACACAAACGCACATGTTGTATAACTTGTGGTTTACTTTCCTCAAGGTCCTTATAGACTTTAAACATTCTTGGAAGATACAGTTTGTAGTAGACATTCTATATATTTTCATACACAAGGAAGAAAAGACAAAGCCGTGAATTTCATACTAAATAATTTTACAGCTGCTACATGTTCCAGTGAAAGTAAGCCTGGAAAAACCTGTAGGTAGAAACACTGAGCAGTTAAACTACCATTAAAATTTTCATCACAGAAATTGCCTGGAAAATCTCTCAGAGAAGGAGAAGACCAAAAGAACAGTTTAATGAGCATACATTTGGTAGTGGTAATCTTCTCTGTTTGTGATATATTTAAATAGTGTTCTTCTGATACACAATGGAAATAATGAAATGAATAATATGCAAAATCAGAACAGACCTGTCTAACCAAATGATGTGATTGCATTATAAACAAACAGTAGCAATGGTGTAGGATATGTACAAAAATATAACCACACATACCGATTGTAGAAATCATCTCTGTAGTAATCATAATCAAAGACATAACCACTGTGGAAAAACATAGAAAAACAAGAATGAATGGGTTTATAGAAAAATACACATTGATTAAAACTTTTTGTGCTAATGTTGGCTTACTCGCACATCCCAAGCCTTTCCTGAAAGTCCATCCACTTCTTTTCCGCAACTATACACTGCACATGAAGTTTGTCAACGCTGTTGTCAGCTATCACTGTAGTATATTTGGAAATGTGAAGTCTGGGTCATGTAGAACGGTGTAAACAGTCGACAACACATGTAGAAAGGATTTAACATAGCACAACAGCTCCGTAAATAGAGGATCATTGTAGTGTAATTCTCTGAGAGAACAAATGTAGTGAGCACTCTAATATCAAGCCCTCTTCTTTGCTGAGCTCACACAGCATAATCAGTGGATTAGGAAGACTGTTAAATGTATAAAAGATTGGTAAATGAGTGAGTAGGGGAGCAGATATAAGACAATAATTTTGATTTATGAGAAACATGAAAAAGGTTGGACTGTTGGTCCTTGAATTTGCCAAATCTTCTTTCATCATAAAGAGAAAAGGAAAAGTTAGGGAGATGAATGATGCAAGCAACAGTGTTACAGAGATGCCTTTCCTCTCAGGTTCAGAAAGCAATATACATAACAATCTGGGAAAAGACAGACACCATCAAGGGAAACAAATACAGGTAGGAAATTGCAAAGGTCCAGGAGAAAACTATTTTTGAGCTGTCAATTGCAAAGTCAATCGTAGATTGATCTCTCAAGTTTTGCATTCCATTAGCAGCCTTCTACCTTTATGGTGAAGAAAAGAGATCTATCTATCTCACACATCCCAAAAAAACAGAACCAAAGGGCTAATCAATGATTTGCATGGAAAAGTCACAAGGGATTTGTACTCTACCTGTTGAAGGACTAGTAACACAAACTCTTAAGTTTTTCACTTGTGTGAAGGACAATTATGAATAGTAAAGGATGAGAGGCATGAAGAAAGTATCACAAAAAAGGAGAAGCTTTAAATAAGAAAGCATAAAGGTAGAAAGGAGACAGAAAGGACAAAGCACAGAAGAAAACATTCACTGAAAATAAAGGGAGATGAATGATGGTAGCTACATATTAATGAAGTTAATCTTCACAGGGAATGGACTTGTGGATAACTTCTGCTCTTGAACATTGAGCAAAATGTCTTCATTTTTTTTTAATTTTTGAAGAATGGGTCAAGAATTATCACATAATTTCTTCCCTTCACTATGTTTCAGAGGTTGAGCACTTAAAAAAGGGGAAAAAATAGAGTTGGCAGGCTTCAATTACCTCAGTAATCACTTCATCCTAATGTTTTGATTTTGAAGGCTTGAAATTTCCCTTGTCTACAACTGGCAAAAATATCCATCAAAAGAGCAGGAGGTCAGGGGGCAATTTCCACCTACGTCGTATCTGCCTCGGATGCAAGTGCCCAAGTGCAAGTGCTAGAATAAGTTGTACTGTCTACCCACATAATACTGCACCAACAGTGAAGATCACAAGACTCACCAGGGGAAAAAGCCGACTGTAGTCTTGTTGGTAACTTATTTGACAAAAGAAAATATGAATTTTATGTGAAACACTAAATAAAACAGCCCTGAGAGACCAGAACCCAGCAGCAGGTAATCTGTATGTGGCAGAGGAAGCAAAACAACATTAAGTGGTAATAGTTAGATTATGTATAGTGATCATGTTTCTGTATCTTACCTTGATACAAAACTAGCAAAATTTTCCCTAAACTATGTGACAGTGCTTATTTTGTCTTTCACTCCATAGCCAGCCTGCATGGTACTCAGAGGTAACAGGTAGAAAAGCTGTTATTTTATTTACAGCTCTGCACAGTTTGCTATTGGTTTTATCTAGCTGAATGATTAATAGCTGCAGTAAGCCCATACTTAATATTCAATTTGTGGTTTTAAGTAGAAGATAACAGACAATTTGAAGAAAAAAGATTACATTTAAAAGGCCTGTCACGTGAAACCTTTCACCTGGAGTGACAATAATTTAATTTGCATAAAGACCAGATAAAATCAGTTTTTCAAGGTTGAAGACCATGAAGCTGATGAAGAATAATTCACTTTGCATGAGCTAGCGTAAGGCTGAAGGGCAGCTGTATTTTTCTGTGGCAACCACAGTCTGACCCATAGGACACAAAAAGGACTGCTGGCCTTTCAGAGTGTGAAACTTATTTTTCATGCACAAATGCCATGACAGAGATGGCTCAAGGCCATCCCTGGAAATGGTGGCATTGTTGAGGCACAGGGGGGAAGAGAAGTCTCAGGCAGAGAGAGACCTATCTGCTTATGCTAGTGAAGAAAGTCAGCAGGCTTGAGAGAGGGTCGAGTGGCTGGGAAAGGCTCACAGGTTCCTCAGATGAGGGTAGTTGTAGGCAGTGGAATTTTTGGGTAGGGAAAATGTAGGAAAGGGTTTCTGGTTTGGCGATGGATTGTTTCTTCCCTGACCATCTGCTTGCACTCTGTCACTACCACTAAGAGTTCCTATGACACAGAATTCTTCATGGAGAATATTTTTATACATTTAAAAAATGTGGCTTAGCATTTAAAAAAAAATAAAATAGTGTAACATCTTGGACAATACTTTTTTTGAGAAAAGCAGTTTTTCACATCAGTCAGCACCTAAGAATTTCATTCTTTTGCTCTGTTCCCCATTCAAGTTAACTTCTGTCTTGAAACTGAACTCAGTTCTTTATGTTCCTTCAGCTTTGTAAATGGGAGTTTCAGCCCACATGGTCTATCGCTTATCTGTGGGACCAGAGCAGGAAAAAGTAAAAGCACATTTTGGAGTCTGGTTATGACA
>JAVJGJ010000037.1:33655376-33698440 GCA_035590215.1 Microhierax caerulescens
ATTATTATTTTTAGCTTTTTTAAGAGGCTCTGAATATAGTAGCTAGCAAGGTGAACTTGAGTAGCACCCCAAAACCAAAATGACCAAAATCAAGACCCTCCTTCCTGAAATCAACGTCAGTTTGGGCCAAAGAGGCTATTGAATATGACCCTAAACACCCTCAACACATTCCTACTACTTTTCAAATTAAGGTGTACAAAGGCATTATACCAATGTAGTTGAAAAGTGTTTTGTAAATAAGGTCAGATCCCAGATTAAACTAAATTTGTAGAAAACAACCTATGATATAATTAATTTTACTACTTGAAAGCTTGCCTAATGTGAAGACATATCCTGATTTTGTTTTATTTTGAATAGGGGTTATAATATAGTGTGCTAATACACAGATGAGCCAACTGATCAGGCAAGGTATGAGTTGTTGTCCTTTAGTATCATACCTAAGGCTATCAACAGAGCAAAGAAAACGTCTCCTAGCCCAAAGCTTAATATCTTTTAAAAAAATCTTTAACAAACATGAGAAAAATACAGGAGCTCAAATTTGCTCTGTCAGCAACTCTTCTCTCTGATGTGCCTCCTTCTTAGTAAACTTCACACCCTGGATTGGGCCGTTTTCCTGATTTCACAGAGGGTATTCAGAGGCTGGAAGTATCACTATACATGTTACGTGTTGAACAGCTAATGTGGCTTCCCTGACTATTTATAAAGCTGGAAGGCACTTCTAGAAGGTGTCTGGTTCAGGATCCTACCCAACAAGATAGACCCATGGCTAGACCAGGTCAGCCATGGCTTTACTTAGCTGAGATTTAGAAACCTCAGCAGATGGAGGCTATACAATGTCTCTGGAGGACATCTTCCATTTCTTCCACAATTTCAACTCTGGTGGTGCAGCTCTCTTTGGGACACAACACTTTAGTGAAATTATCAAAATTTTAAATGGCATAGAATCAAGAAAAAAATTCTTCCTTCTTCCCATCGCTATTCACAGTAGTAACCTTCATTTTTAGGGTTGTACGTTACCCCTCAACACAAAACCTAGGACAGGGAAGAGAAAGGATGGTCCTATTTAAACTCAGAAAGGGTACTTAAATACTGTGGTAAGAACACATGAATAGAAAGGAGAACATGCCCTTTTTTGTACATTTCGTAATTTTACATTGCAAAGAAAAAATAGTTATTTAAAAACCATCTAGGTAATAGTATTTTCTTTCTTCTGCCTCCTTAATTTGCTTCATCCTTACTCAACCTAGCCAACTGGCCAGCGTGGTTAGCACTGTTTTACTTGTGCCTTGTTCCTTGATGTGTTCCCTTTGCCTTTAAAAACCAGAAAGATTATAAGAGAATAAAACTAAATTAAAATCTGTGGTACTGCTCTTGATGGGGCTTTTTACGAGAACGTCAAAGTTTAAAGCACCCAGCCATTTCAGAAAGCCAATATATACACAAGCTGGTGCAGAGCAATAACTTTTAACAGCAAGGCCAGTTGCTAATTGGTATTGTGATCATGGGTGGTCAGACTCCAAAGAAGAAATCTCTTTTATCGAGAACCTGGAAATTATGTTACTGCAGAAGGGTGTGAAGTGGACTTTCAAATAAAAGCTAGCATAGAAGTACTACTGATTGTTTTTTCTGTGGTTTGGTCTTTTAAGCATATATTTCTTTTTGCTGTCCCACCTTTCTCCTTTAGCACAAGTGCAAGTAACATGTTAGGTAGATGGACCAATCTCAGATTTCGCTTGCTGGTGAAAAGGATTAAGCTGATTTCAAAGTGGAATCAGAGGGATCAGCTATCAGATCCTCTCTGAGTATTTGTAGCTTGTTAAGAACTTAATATTAAGAAAGGTTTTGATTGTTTCTATCATAAAATGTAGTAAAAATAAAAGAAAAGCAAGGAGCAAATACAGATTGTCTGATTTGAACAGCAGTATAGCATATTTGAAAATCAAAGTACCAAACCTCATAATTATTATATCTTTCAATATATTTATCAAGGCAAAGATATAAATTAAAGCTTCTTTGTAATGGTCTGGAAACTTGTGAAAATAAATAGCCTTTTTTGCCTAAAGGGTGAAAAACTGTCTTGATTTTCGGATGTGTTCAGATGTGAGTAGGGAGCTAGGTCTCATTCATGAAATTGTTTCACATACCTGTTAGCCTGCCACAGTAAGCTGTGCATATTTACAGAAGCCCATAAAGACTGGTGAGCCAAGATGCTATCTTGATACATCAGAAATAGGAAATAAGAACACTGTAATAACCCAAACCTCTCTAAACATTGTTTTCTCTAACTCCTGTATCAGTGACTACTGTCTGGGGAAAACACAGTGAGTTTAAAGTAACTACTGCTTTTCCACAGAGAGGTTCCATACCCAGCAAATATTTTCCATCCTCCCTCCATTTTCCGTTGTAAGAAAATACCTCCCTTTTTGCCTCTTTGCATAGTCCTTTTCCCTGGATTTTTCTGTCTGTTCTTATGTTCCTGCATCCCTGTTTACTTCCTTTAATTCCCTCCCACTTCTAACATGTTTTGGTCTCCTGACTTTATGGAACATTCTCTTGCACACATTTTCCCTCCTGTTTCATACATAGGTGAGACTACAGCTCTTCTGTACTGAGGAATTGTTCATCATTAACCTAGAACAGAAATGACTTACATATGTACTGTTTTCCTACAATTACTAATGAAAGGGTAGTCTTGAATGACAGAAATAACAGAGTAAATAAAGGGAAAGGCAAATAGAATAACCAGAAAAGAAAAAAACAGTGATCTCATGCTCTGTTGCCTTTCTTAATTATGAAGCACATTGCTACTGATGTTATTAAGGTCAGAGAGGGGAAAAAGAATTTATTAAGGTGCATATTTGCTGAGTTTGTGGCTAATAAATGTTAACAGAATTAGGAAAATACTTTTTTTTTTGGCCAGATGTATTAACCTGTTTTCTATGCAATATATATATGTGTATAGATATAGATATATATATGCATATATGTTTCTGTGTGTGTGAAAGTTGAAGTGGTATAGAATGAAAAATATCAGTAAAATAGAGGAATCATAAAATAATTATTTAGATTGCAAATGAGTAGAAAAATACTTAATCTGGGTACTTTAAACAATGAATGATACAAAAGCACTGACAAATGCAGTAACAGCAATAGACCAACATTATTACCATGGTTTTGTATTCTCTTCTTTAGGGATATCTTTGAGCAAAAAAACTTTTTATAAATCTATAAAGCAGGGATATTCATCCACTGTTTCTGAGTTTTATAATAATGAAAAGTATGTAATTGTAGAAAAGCTTAATCCTTGTGGGTTTTGGTAAATTGTTGGAAGAGAAGTGTATCAGTAATACGGCTTGAAATTAAACCATATAGATTCTCAGCATGTTCCGCATGAAGATCACCAGCTTTCCACGCGTGCTATTGTTCCCCAAATCCCTGCTGTCTCTCTGGGGACTGCTCAGGCAGCCCCACAGAGCCCTTTCAGTCCCCTGACTTCTGTTTCTGGCCTTCAGGCTAAACCTTACATATAATTAAAGAGTCGGTTGTTTTAGAGGGTATTCTCTGCAAATGCAGAAGGCCTGCTGCTGCCTATCTAAGTCACAGAGCACGGGTGGTTTTAAGCATAAGGAATTACTGACTGTCTCTAAACAATGAGTTTAAATTGTCAAGTGTGTTCAGTCCTCCCATGTCTTTCATGAAAACAGAGCTCCTGAATACCTGGCCTGAATGCGAATGAGAGTTAGAAGATTATGTTCAGGCTGGCAGGTTTATTGATTTCACATTAACAGTGCAAAATGCATCCAGTATCTCCTTTTTATATTTTCCCTTTGCTGAAGGAAAAATATTTTCTTAGTTATCTCTCTTTAGAAGCTGCATGGGAATGGCAGGAATAATGTCTGCTCCTTCCACTGGTGTTATCTGATAATCAGGATGGGGGACAAGTGTCATGGCATTTGTTGTACCGAAGATCACATGTGGCTACATTCTGTTTTGTAGCTTATAACCTATTGTCTGTAAACCCCCACCCACCACCACACAAAAACTGACAGTGAATTGAAAGAACATGCACATTTTTGAAGTGGACTGAACATTATTCTAACAGAGGCTGCAAGGATTTGGGTTTTTTTACCTATCTCACTTCTTCAGAATGGGATCCCTCAAACTAGTATTGTGAGTGCAGGATTTCCTATAGATCTTCTGCAAAATGGCCTTACAGGAAAGAAAACACTACTGAGCAAGAGGAAGAAATGTGGGTGACAAATCCCAGTTTTTTGATGGTTCTCAGAATAGTTCTGCCAGAAGAAAATGAAAGAATTTTAATTTTTGTATTTTGGAAGCACTTCCTAAACCTGAGCCCACCAAAATTCCTCCATCTCTTTTTAAGAAGTATTTGTGATTCAAAAGGCACTGTGATTAAGATGTGATTTGGAAAATATTTTTTTTCATTATTTTTTACTGTCATATACTTTCGAGAAAGAGGAGCTCGGTAAGGAAAGTCGTTCATACAGATCTCTAGTCTTTTTTACTGAAAACACAAAAAAGTGCAGCAATTAATGCCATTTTTACTTGCATCTCTTCTTTCTCCCATGACAGGCAACTATTAATCATGCAATAAATGCATACAATGCATTAATTTTACTTATGTCTCTCTCTGGGCCTTCCACCTAAATTTATACTGTTTATAGCAAACAACTGATCCTGAAAAAAAAAAAGGAAAAAAAAAAAAAAGGAGTGAAAAAGTCAGCAGTTTGTATTGTGTTGGGTTTTTTTGTTTTTTTAACATCTGCACAAAAAAAAAGATAAATAGATTGAATCTCAGCTGACAACCAGATGTATAAAACATATGTATTTTCAAAAACTATTTCACCAAAGAGCTATTGCCTGCTTATCCAGAAGTAATCCCATTCTCTGCAGCTGGCAGTAGATGAATCTAAGTTCTCACTGTCCTCAAAGAAAATCAGTTCTGTTTCTTTCTCTCCCTGTCTATTCTGAATTCAACAATATGGGACATATTAAATAACACCTAACAAAGAAGACAAGTTTTTCTAAAAGTCTGACAAACTTATTAGTTGCTGTGATGGATTTTCTTCCACTTCATGTGTTAAAGACTGCATGTTATTGTGAAAGATACATACAGTTACAGTTAGATACAAAAAATAATTAATTCAAAGAATTTCTACTGTGTAAGACAGTTACAAAATAATGATGGTCTCTCTTGGACATATAATACTATTACAGGTCTTAAAAGATGCTGCAATGGTTGTGTCTTACAAAATGAGTTTTGAATTCTAGGGCTCAGACTGATGACTGATGACCGATTACAAAACTACATGCAGTGTGATCTGGAATTTATCAAGGGTTAAACTTTTACGTGCAGGTTTTTATCATGAATCAGCTGCCATGAATGGTTATTAACTGGATTATCAATTTAATAATCTGAAAAGAATTATAACAGTTTTGTTGAGGAGGTAATTGTAAATCATCTTTTTTTAAGAACAAAAAGCCAAATACGAAGGGCAAATGTGGATAATTAAAAGCTGTTGGCAGTTTAAACATTTTTATTTAATGTTACAAAACTTTTGCCATAAAGTGGGATGAACTTAATATTAGCTGTCTTTCAGGTTGTCCTTTTTGCAGTATCCATTTTTTTTATACCTCTTGACCTGCCTGGTCTTTCTAGGTCTGAATTGTTCAAAGACTTCTGCATTTTGGTGCAGTTTTACCAGAACTGTTGCCTCTGTGAAGTCTTCCAAGCACCCTGGCTATTTGCATGACTTCTTTTTTATTCTAACCCTACATGAATATGAACACTGTGTAACATGAAAAGGAAAAAATGGTCCAGACAGCTCTGTCTTGCTCAGGTTGAATATGGACACAAAACCCCAAAAGTGTGGAACTAACACCTGTGGGAAGAAGCATTCTGTGCAGCTACAGGCTAACAGCCAGTGTTCAGCACCGAGATATTTCAGCTTTCCCTAGGGATTTTGTTACTTCTAAGAGAGGAAGGAAGACAACCTGTACCTCAGATTAAACTTTGTATTCTAGCCCCAAATCATAACATTGAATTCAGATACTTTTATCTGAATAGAACACATACTTGAAATTTTGCTCCTGATTGCTACTGTTAGATACTTGCATTGAAGAGGTTAGTGTTACTTCAGTGCCGACCTGTGCCCCTGTCTTGCACAGGGAGCAAAGAAGCATGGATTCTTCTCTGTTATGCACTTTGCATAGAAAGGATAAATGGAATTTCATTTGCTAAGGGAGTCCATGAGCTTTTATCTCCCTGCATAAACTACCACAGCAAGAGATGGAGTCTGCTTCTCTCTGTAGTTGTCTGTTTTCTGACAGGGGGGAAATGTAGAGAGCTTTATGGCAAGTGCCAGAGGCCACGATGCCTGTGAAGGACCTTGAAGGCTAAAGAAGAAAGAAAGTAAGATAAGGTTGGCTGAATGCCTGGAAGAAAAATGGGATATGAAGCGAGGCCGGAGTGAATGCGCAATGCCATGTTTCAGTGTCTGGCTGAGAACATAAAACTCACAGAGATAAGAAAGAAGAGAGAAAAAATGCAAGATGTTCAGTGCATTTGTAGCTTAGTAATTAACAAATTATATGTAGCCAATAAGTGTGTGAACAGTATTGATTAACCAATGATATATTAGTATGTTGCATGTGAACAGCAAACAAGGATACATATAAGTGTGGATTTTGGACTAATAAAAGGCCTTCTGGTTGCATTCAGGAGTCCGTGTCTTCATCTCCTTGTTGAAAGAACCACTTTTCCTTTGTGGGATTTCTCATGGGAAGGCTGCAGCCCTGCACATACATGCAGAGTTCAAACTGTGACAGTCTTGAGCTCTTAGGTTGCCACACTTCATGTTCCCTTCCCCCACCAACATAATTATCAATGGAAAAGCACCAAGAAGTCACTAGATTAGGCACAGCAAAATGAAAAAGCATAATTAGCCCCTACAGGCAGTACAATGAAAACATGGAAACAACTCTGTCGCAGGAGGTAGATGAATGAAATGCTGCTGTGCAGGACCAAGTAATATGTAGGCAACATAAAGTAGTTTAGATTGGTGTTCTAAGCAACTCTGGCTGCAAGAGGCATTAAGGGCACCCATGTGTTAGTCTAATTGAAGCTATGTCAGTATTTCTTCTGCAAACATTTGCTGTATTTTAAAAGCCTGGTAGTTGCAGCTGCTGGTCTGGGCTAAAACCTTAGATACAGATCTTGGTACAGGAGCTCATCCTCTGAATAAAATGAAGCCCCCATTTCTTGTGAGACTAGGAGGAGCACCTCTCTGACTTGGTAGCAAAGAGGTGGACGTTGGCTTGGGCTCGTCCTGAGAGCACAATGCTCTAACCTCTGTCTGAAGCCCTCCTTTGGGGTGGAAGAAATACAGCAGTAAAAGGCAAAAGTAGTACAGAGGCAGGGACTAATTTTTATATTTTCTATCCTTATCATTAAGACTTGCAAAAAAAAATTCAAGCACATTAAAGGCAAACTTCTGGAAAGGTCTGGGAAGAGGCTAAGCCTATTTGCTCAGATTAGACTTCCCAGGAAGAATCCAGTTTAACGACAAAGTCACATACAATGGCTGTGTGGAGGTGATGTGGATTTACAGTGGCCACCAATCAGCTGAAACCCAGACCCAAAACATGAACATAACATTTCCTCCTAGTTAGACATATCCAAATTTCCTAAAATTGCCAGCACAGTTCTTAAGATCATTATAAGAACCACAATAGTAGGATTTGTTATTTTTTGTCCATTGGTATTAATGTAATTGCTACTGTGTCTTTATTTGCTTCCTGGATTTTTACACTTTCACATTTGCTCCTCATCCACAATGGCATGCAACTTTTTTAATTTTAAAGCTGAATTTTTCATGTAATCACTTCATTTAAAAAAACAACAATAGAGCAGCTTATAAAGAGGGGCGATGAAAGGTAATAACATAAGCGACTGAATTTAATAATGTATTTGCACATTTCAAAGGATACAAACCAAAAGTGCACCCCCACACACAATTTGACCAGCATTTAACCTATTGTTAATACTTTTGGGGTGGTAGAAAGCAGCAGTGACAAGCAACTAATTCAAAATAAACAAACCAAAGTTACTTTATGGTGTAGAAGCTGAAATGTATCTCAGTCCTGCTTACGCTGATTTGTTGAGTTTCTCTGTTCATAACTGTCACACTTCCTTTGTTTGCTAACTTGGATTTGCATTTCAGAACTTGAAGTAGTTTTTTTATCTGCAGTTAATACAACAATTTGGAAGCTACTAATTACAGGGTAGAATTGATCCTTAAATAACTATTTTACATGGAAACTTTTGTCTGAAGTTTATGATTTTGGTAGCATGAAGCATGCACAGTGTTGTGAACAAAGAAAAATGTGAATGAAAAGACATGAAGAATATGCAGTTCTGAAAGAAAACAAGGAGTGAGAAAGGAAAATTAGGAAAGTTTTAAAGAAAGAAGCTAAAAGAAAAACTGCATTAAAAGTGAACTTCAGACTCAGAAGTAAAATACAGATACTTACCTTTAATAAATATAATGGTGTACATTGTATAAGAGAATGGTACTTTTATTTTAAAATATGTCACATTTAAAAATAAGTTTTTTAAAAATTGGGTTAATAATCTTAATATCTAGATCATATAAATGTTTAAGTGGCTATGAGGCTATGAAGACAACAGGTTTAATATGCAAATCAGTGGAGTGATCTATAATTAAGTTAAAAATGTGGTATTTTTTTATTCTATGAGTTTGATTTTATTTCTGTTATTGAAGTATCACAGAAGTTTTTTTAAAAGAAACTATCAATTATTTGTTTGGGGGCTTAGACAAGTGATATAGCCAATATTTGACATGCTTTCTGACTGAAAGATCTGTGAAAACAAAATAATAAACCAGCTACCTTTCAACACAACATTCTACATGTCTTTTAGTACAAATTTTGGTCAGCCAATAGAGGCAAAACTTACTTAGTATTTTTTAAGAAGGGAAATATCTACAACTGCTGAGTTTATTGACTAATAACTACTTTTTCTAAGCTCAGGGATAGTACATAACCATAATGTTGAAACAGGATGTTTATGCTCAACATAGTCTCATAAATTACATTGTCTTGTCATTGAATATATAAATATTCATGGAAATATACATATTCCTACTTACCCAACAGACAGGAAAGGCTCCTTTGATTCAAGTCTGTCAAATAAATAAGAGAAAAATTTAATATTTATTTATTTGTTGTATTTCAGAACATTTATATGATGAATCTAAATCAGCTACAGTCAGTATCAAATTTACTTGGTGACCAATACACAATTTAGCAACAATTGAAGGGCCTGATGCATGATGCTAGGACCTTAACTAAAAAAAAAAAAAAAAAGTCCTCTTACCTAACTGAGCTTTGGTTTAGATATCAAATATTTACAAAGCAGCACACCTAAGCCCTTTAAATTTCACAAATTCAGATGACTTGTGTAGGTGTTTACACTGAGAGGCTAGAATGAACAAGTAATACTTTTTTTCATTTGTCATGTACAATATTTTTTTCTTGATGTCTATGATTTAGGGAAGATATCGATTATTTTTTTTTTTTAACTGTAAAGATAAAACGTAGTATGGGTGTAAGAAATTTGCTGATTTGATAGCTTCCACACCCATTTGTTTGCTTTCCAACATCCTCTATTCATATGACATGGTCACTTCATCATGAGAAGTTCTGGCACATCTGCCACAATTAGCCTTGTCTAGAGCTGGATGTCACTGGTTTGGTGGACCCAGAATCATGACCACTTCTAAAACCAGTTTTGTAAAAACACTTTTGTGTTCTCCACTTCTCTGCTGTTGCTGCTGCATCTGTGAGGGTTGCACCACTTGCACACCGGCAGAAGCTTCTTCTAGTAGTAGTTTCCATCCAACCAGCACAGATTTAATAATCCTCATCTATGTTATTGTACTGCATTTCTGTTACAGTACCTGCAACTAGCTGTCCTTAATTATATTGTGTGTCCCAGCTGCAGTGAGTTTACTACTGTCAGCTGCTTCTTAGGACTATTATCACATGACTTTAGGGCCCTTTATAAACACATTCAAAACAAATTTGCCACTCAAATATTTGAAGAGGTTACATGACAAGCAAATGATGCAAAAATTCTCTGTTGTGTTAATTTTCAATGAGAGGAAGCCAGACAGAAAAGCAAATAACACACACACACACATACAGAAGTACTTAATGTCTTTTTGTAGCCTTTAATAAAAGTGCTTATAACAAAGCAAGGCATGTCATAACTGGAACTGAACATTTCATTTGTGATGACCCCTCCCATCTGAAACCAACTGAGTTCCACAACAAAATATATGAACTAGAACTGTAAACAGGACTAATTGTAACCAAAAGTACTGTAAATAATTTGTCATTTTTTTAAGAATGAACCTTTTCTGCAAGTCTTCTTTGTAGAAAAACCAAGTACATTGGAAGTTATTATTCATTTAGCAAAGGTTATGTCCAGAAAACTCACAAACCAATAGACCAGTTATTGCAGTCTGTCCAGAAGGGTATTTACAAAAGGTGCACTTGTCACTGTCCTTTTGAAAGGACAATGTGATTTTGTCTTTAATTGAAAATACTGCATATCACCTTTTCACAAAGCATTTACTTTTTCCCAGAATCACCAGTGGAAATAACTTAGGAGCCTGTCTTCATTTACAATGTCATTTTCCAATGTGGTTTAAACCTAATTCTCTGGGGTTGGATTTCCAGTAGTGGTAAGGACAACTTGAATAGGGCTTGAGGAAAAGCCAAAGCGTACCCAAACCGTAACTTTTCTTGTGTCCTTATGGCTATACCTTACCTTTCCATTTCTTTTTGGGGTTGTGATCCACATTGAAGTAAAATAATATGAGGTGATCACTGGTGGCCTTGTGTGTACTTGGAAGCACCATGGAAGCCCAAAGGTGGGTATTCCCATGCCCAGGGGAATGCTTTTCCAGGGCAGAGCCAGTGCTGCCATGAGTGCTTTCCTTCCCAGCCTGCCATGCTGCACATCAAAACCCTCATAGCACTTGAAAATGTTTAGCTTGGCCTCCTCTATGCCCAGGGAGAGAGCCATAAAGTGACGGGGTCCTTCATGTGTGTGGTTGCATCTTTCTCCTGCAGGCTCTGTGCATCCACTATGCCAGCTTCAAAGACCAGCCTTTTCTGGTAAAATATCTGCACCATCTTTGCAGCTTCTCTCTGGTGTATGAGGAAAAGCCCAGCTAGTGTTATGGTTTTGTTTCCCGAATTTCTGCTTAATGAAATGAACCAGACCTGGGAAGTACTCAGCGTTTGGCTCAAGGGATTAACTATACGCAAAAGATGCAAAGAATGAAGGTCTCAGAACATAGTTACATACTTCATAATACAGAAATTTTTGTAATAAAGAGAGACCTGGCACGATCCTGATGGAGGACATTCTGGTGGCTTTTACTTGCAAATGAAAAGTGTGAGATAGAATGCCCTGTGGACAAAATACTGCAATTAAAAATCTATTTGAAATCCATTCTCAAGATGGAATTCAGTTTGATTTAAATAGTACTGCCCTAAGTTTGACCCCTCTTTAGTATATTTGACTAAATGGTTTTAGATAATTTGCTGCATTGCTTTAAATTAGTTCAAGTGTTCCTCATAGTAAAGGAATACAATTATCTCTTGGCCTTTTATTTAAATTGGTAATTCAGTATATGGCAAATTAATACAAAGGTTTTAAAACTGCAACACCACATAAAATAACATCCTGTGTCATCTTTATTGGTGACATTTATCAATATATATTCTAGATCTATTACCTTTCTTTTCTAGCCTGCAGTACACCAAATTCTCCAGAGTTTTGAGGAAGTCTGCATAATTAAATATAATATCTCAAAAAGAGTAATCCTGATAAGCTGTGAGAAGGGCTCCATGAAAAATGCTAAACCAGAAAATTTATTTCTTGCAAAAAACTATTAACTGTGCAAGAAATTGGACAGTAAACAAAAGTAATAATGTTTTAATGATGTAGGAGTGGTAATGAAGCTGGAGTGATCAGGATTTTTCTCTTTCCTGAAATTGTTTTCCCATTAGAAAATTGCAATTTGTCAAAATGTCAAGTCAATATATCAGTTGGAATAGGAGGGAGGCAGGCTAATCAGTAGCATGACTGGGACATGGCAGACTGAGGTTGTGTTTCCTTTTGATTCTGAGCTAAGATTTTCTGAAAGGTCTGACTTTCTTGTCTACATATAACTGATAAGTTTTTTGCAGGAGGAAAAAGGATTTTTACACCATGTAAACTGCTCAGTTAAAAACAGTCCCTATAAACCAAACAGGCACCAATCAATTTCTACCCATTGATATGCTATAGTACTGTCACATTGTGTGTTTAAAATAAGACCCAGAAATTTCCCATTTAGTATTTTACCCCTTAAAACCTGTCTTGGAGAGACATCATACAAGATCTGATTAACATAATTGTGTATTTCACAATTGTTTGCTTCTATTAATGCACCTATCTTTGACATGGTCTGAACATGTAGATGGACACATTTTTCAGGGTTTGCAGACAAACATAGAAAGTAACATGACTAATCTAAGGGCATGTGAATTCCTCATTGACTTGTAAACAATTTAATATAAACAAAATAATTTAAGGACAGGAAGATCCCAAAGTAAATGACATTCCTTGCATAATTGCTCTATTAAGATTACAGGCAAGATGGCTTTTTATATTGGAGGCCTGACACACGATATAAGTATATATAATTTCTTTTAAAGAATCTTTGCCTCTGTTTCCCAAAACCTAGTGACAGAACAAAGTGGATAACCTTTCTAACAATATCAGCGCTGTATACAAGCAAATGGATTTTAGCCATGCATTCTTCAAGGTAATGCATTATGAATCAGTATATTCTTCCTCGAGGTGTTCATATAATTTAATCTCTAAGGAGTCAGTTAGGGAAACATGGAGTCTAAGGCATTTGTTAGGGTTCTTATTCTGACTTTTTAATATAATAAAACTGCCCACCCTGAATAAGGGAAAAGTGATGGTCAGGGACCAAAATTTTTTTAGACATGCCACCATTTTGAGTTACAATATTCAAATCAGAATTCCTAAGGAAGATAACCTGAGTGTGTTGCTGACATCACATTTTTTCTGTTTGATTGTAAAATGCATGAATAATGACTGAAGTTTTCAGGGCGATTGGAAGAGTTAATACCTCTAACAGGAATCTAGAGGATACAATTAGAGTTTTTCACTCAAGCCATGTAGGAAAGTCAGGCCAACTAAAAAGCATTTTGGACTTCAGTTGTTTGATGAATTGCCTGTATAATATTAATGTATATTTTGTATGATTGATGTGGCTGACTGACTTACCTGTCAAGCATGTCTATCTCTTTGTGCTGTACAGATTTAAGAAAACATTTAGTAAAAATACGTGAAGTCAAAGAATATTCAGATTTATGGCTTACCCTATTTGCCAAAGAATTTAATTTTAAAATGATAACAAAGGACAACTCAAGGGACCATTCAAAAGAAACTGAGCTATTTGCCATTCACAGTAATCAACCAAGGCTGCATTTTTCTTTGCATGCTGACTTCATGGTTTGAAGTCAACAGTCATTAGTGATCAGAAAACATCCTTCAGATATTTTAAAGCAGTATTGCTCACATTCCTCTAATTCCTTTCCTTTTTAAAGCATATGCATTGTAACTTTTGGTGACTCCCAATATTTGTATATAATGCAAGCAGGCCTAATAAAAGTATGTCTTAATTTACAGAAGAAATATTATTTCATGTAACTTCCACTATCTATTTGGACTGAAATAGCCATTGCTGGTGTATACTAAGTAATCCTTCCTCTCTCCCTCGCTCCCTCCCTCCCTCCCTCCTTTCCTTCCCCCACTTGCCATTTATAATAGTTTCTGTGACTTAAAGTAATTTCAATCCAAGATAATTTTTCTGGACATCAGTAACCATTCTCAGATAGAATTATGGAAAAAAGTACTTTCTGTCTTCTGAAACTTCTATAAATATCATTATAAACAAGTTTTATCAAGAAACACTGAGTATTCTGGAATGAATAAATGTTAGATCAACTGTATAGAAGATCTAATCTGTCAGAAGTGTTTCAGAAGCAGACAATATGGTGGAATAATTTACAGCTTTATGTCAACTTTTACAGTTGTTCTTAATAAATTTAATAAGTTCCACTTCCAACTGGTGGTTGACATTGTAGTTAATGACTCTGGTCAGGAAAACAACACAAACTGTATTGTGTAATATCAAATACTGTATTAATATGAAAATATAATGGTGCCCTGGGATGTTCTGTTCCACAAAATAAATGTTTCTGTTATTTATTGAAACATTAAAAATGTAGTAAAAAATAAAATACATTCCTCAAACCATGGAAACTAAAGTACTGCAAGCTCAAAATGTCATTTCTCAGTGCAAACTTACTCATTGGACATGATAACTCAGTGAACAGAAGAAGAGACAGATAATAGGCAAGACTTAGTGCCCATGCACAAAGACTTGTGCAAATGGGAAGGAGGGGCACATTACATACAGTGAACACTTAGTGCTATGTTTTGCTTGGTTTTGATTTGCATAAATGATTTGAATAACAAAATAGATTATGAAACCCTGTTTTTTAATCACTCCAGTGAACAGACTTAAAATCAGAAATTTGTTTGATATATTGGAGAAATAATCTGAAATCAGTGTAATGATTTTTTTTTAAAAAAAAAAGAGATGCCCAGTGAAAATTTGAGAACAAGAACTAATTTATATGTATATAGAATGGAGGGCAACTGGCTAGGTGTTGCAAAAATACCAAATTTCAAGAGAGTGAGAACTGAGTAACAGGATACTGTTTAGTGTGGGGACACACTAAAAAATCTTTCCTCAGAGCTGATGAATCAATCCCTCAGCTGCTGCACTGTGCCAGCTTTGGGCACATCATTTTGTTACAGGTAGGGGTAGATGGAGAGAACAGAAAGGAGAGCAATTAAGAGATTAAAAGATGAGAAGGAGCTTTAAAATGATGGAAGTGCTACATCAAGTGAAGATTATCATCAAGTCATCCTTGTATCCTCTGTAAAATAGGAACTTCTACCTTGGAAATATCAGCTGGAGTTGATGCTTCCAACTCTGGGTGTTCCTGCTACTAATCTAGGAGCTAGAGTTTCTATCATTTAGATCCTTTCTGCTCCATGACAAGAAGCCTAAAATTTCTGCTCCTAAAACCCCTTGAGGGCTATTTGTCTGCAACAGCTCACTGGAGTCACAGAATATGAAAGTCTGGGATGAACACCAGATGACATGGGAGAAACCAACTGCAAAAAGGGTACCAGTCTAAATAAGCATGCCTGTAAGCTATTGATGCTTCACTCCTGATAGATAATTTTTTCCATGTAATCCCTTGCTGGTTACATCTAATTCCCATGCTGAAAGAAGTCTTTAGCGTTCAGGAGTTAATACCTGCCTGCCAAGCTGGTCCTAAATCACAGAGGTGTTCTTCAATATCTGTTCCAGGGATGTTTCAGGTTAACTTCCATTTCAGCCTATTTTAACTACTGACATGTCCCAGCATTTCACTTGAGGCACAGCTATTATGTGAGGAACACAGGTTGATGCCGTTACACAAGTTGTACTTTATGGCAAAAATGATGTTGCAACTCACATAGAAACACTTATATTCTCCTTCGTTCTACATTTTTGGGTTTTAGCTCCTCTGAATCATTGCAACGTCAATAAGTAATATCCTTCAATCAGCACATGCTTCATCTTTCTGCTTTCAGATCACAGGTAGTCCAAATTTGATTGAAGTTCCCTAAAACTAAATTTTACTAATTACTGAAGATTTTATTCAATAAGTAAGCTACTACACTAGTAAGCACTCTAGGGACAAACAGGTTTACTTAAGGTTATTCCTTTGGCTACCAGAGTGTCTATATGCAGATGTAGGTATAATCCTTAATATATACATAATCCGTACTTAGTCCCTTATGAAAATATTGCAACACATTATGCATTTTGACTTGCAAAAAAGACACATTTTTTCTAATATCTTATGTTTTCTGAGGTTAATAAAACATTCAGAATAACTTCAAGATCACTTCCTTAAGCAACAGGTTTTCCCCAGCACTGTAAGGAAAAAATTGCACCCTAAAGAGTCAACTTTCTGATATATCTGTAGGCAGCGCACATTTTACACAACCTAATTTCTGGTGATACAGAAAACTGAAGTTACGGTTAGTCCCCATTACGGTTGGAGCATTTTCTGTCTGAGTGCTAGGCTTTGGTTTACAGTAATGCAGTTACTCTGCATTTAATATGCTGCAAGGTGGAGTTGTCTTTACACTTTTCAGAGGTTTGAAGTAAAAGCAATGGAGTATTTGGCTTAGCATATATATCATATGATTTTTAAGCATTTTATATGTCTGGACAACAAAAAGGTATGTACAAAAATATAATTTATTTTATTTTATTTCTTAAAGAGACCCTGCAAAAATTACTGAATATTGATGCAGCACATTTTATTTAGCCAGTTCTACTTAGCACCCAAGCCCGTGAAAGGGTAGTGCCAGAGCACTCTGGGCAGGAAAAGGCTTTTAAGAGAACACTTAGCATCGGATACCGTCTGCATGACCTGATGTCAAGCTGTCTAACAAAGCACGTTGGCACTGTGCACTGAAAAACAGATGCAATATTATGGGGGTTTTCAAAATCAGCCCAAGTTAAAGCAAGATTTTCCCCTCTAATTTCTTCTGCCTTACTATATAATATAGTTTTGCTAGATGTATATAGCATATGACCAAATTTAGCTTGTTTCCTAGCAAAATCTGCATATTTTTACATAATTTGTAAACATCAAATTCTTGACATAAGTACTCGTTTCAGGGCCCCCTAGGATTTATTTCTGCATGAGTTAATAGGACAAATCATCTTTAGCCATCAGTTAGTAGAGTGTGACTGAATAGTATGTCTAAAATTTGACAGTTGAAAAACTGAATAAAACAAAGCTTTCAATACAGGGAGGAAGTGCTTTAAAGAGACAATGGCAAGGGGCTAGAGTGAAACATAAATCAGCCTATGCAAGAGTTGGGTTTGATATTCTAGTAAAAAGGTACTTTGTCATGTTGAATACTGAATGCGCTAGTGTTGTAACCCATGGGATGGAAGTGTTTTGGGGTTGTGATAAGGAAGGGAGTCATGGGGAAGAACAGTAAAGAAAGTAGTTTCAGTTAATGGGTAGCCTAAATTTTAAGCAGCAAAAAGAGAGGAAAACACAAAATCTCTAGGTCATTTGAAAGTTGTATAATATATTTTCAGAGAGCTAGAACTAAAAAATAGCAGTATATTCATCTAATATTCAGTAGCTGATTATAGTTTGTACCTGACTATACTGTGTTTTCCTCTATGAATCCATGAATTGCAAAGACAAAATGAACAGTGGCATGGATTCTCACAGCTGAGATAAATATTGCTAAGTGTGTCTGAGAAAAAGTAAGTTGTGACTTGGAGAGAAATTAATTCAGATTCTATATATGAACACCTTCTTACATAGTTATGGGCTACAGTTTTTTCCCACATAACCCAAGAGAAATCTGAAGCCAAATGGAGTGATAAGGGAGCTAAACAGAATTTAATCTGTACACCACATCTGTATGATGTTTCCAGTCATGAAGAAATGAATGCTCAGATTCAAAGTGAGATTCTTGCAGGAATAAGAACTCTTTTTCCATCCTTCCTGACTCTGATCCTCTTCCTAAACTGAAAACATGTTCAGTTTGGTACCATTATTCAAGTAAGCAAAGGAAACAAACTCTAGAGAAGGAAAGTCACTCCACGCCACTGTTGTCAATTTTAATTTGGTTTTTTTTCCTGTGATATGCTAATAGTTGCTAAGTTTTGCAAAAAAACTATGCTCCCAACAAAAGAAAGATTTTTGAAAAATATATAGTGGTGTACTTAGCTTGAAGTCCTCTTTCTGACAGCTTTAATCATTCTTAGCATGAAGCTGATGTCACCTGACCCTCTTCTACTCTAAATCGGAGTGAGAACATTCAAGTCAATATGTACTGGTCTGAAAATGTCTAGAATGAGTTCATCAGGGTGGGCTGAACAAAACAGTGTTGACTGATCTAATGCACACAATCAATACTACTTTACTGCACGGCTATTTGTAGTCACAAACAGATGAAGGTTAATGCAGGCATTGCCTTTGAGGGTCCCAAGAGTAGAGGCTTAATTTCCTTTTCCCTCAATGACACTACTAACACTTAAAAGTAGTTACAGGGGAGGCACTGCTCTGACAATGTATGATTCATGTTTGACATGCTGTTTCCTAGAATAATCTTACTTTTGTAAGACTGAAAAATACAACATACTTTTTTTATGCCAATAGGTACTAGAAATTGCTCATTTCTTAGGGTTCATAATAAATTCACACATGTTTATAAATACAATTTTTACTTTTCAGTAAAACAGCCAATGCTTTTGCCAGAAGTTCTGGGAACACCAGCAACATAATCTACCAAAAAGGCATGCAGTTTGTAACCTATTCTTAAAAAAATAAAGCTACACTTGACGCTGTGCACCAACAAGGCTATCTAAGTATTGGTCCTTGCAGGCTGGATAATACATTTTCAGGCAGTATACTCCAAGACTTGCAGAATCCACCAAGAAATAAACATGTAGTCTAACTTAATTGTTAATAATTCACTGCAGATTAATATGTTACAATTACCGCTCTGTGTTGGACACAGCATAACCTTCCATGCTATCTGTAATTTTCCTTAACAATCCATTTTCTCTTAAACTAAGTATACTCTAAATCTCTTCTTCTGATATTATTCATAAGACTTTAAAATATGTAACAAGTTACAGCATTTATTTATCCAGCCTTCCTTATTTAGTCACAGAATACTACATTTATAATCCAGTGTCATATTTCTGTTGCTGTTTGTAAGCCACCTAAACTGTGCCCTTGCAGCACATCACCAGCTCCCAGACTGAATTACAGTCTTCTATACGATTAGAGGTATTACATTATGTGAGAATGCCTAATGATGGGCTCACAAAGTGGCGCTCTGAAGCACAGCCTTCCCCTGCATCTCTGATTACTGCTGCAATTAAGGCTTAACTAAATTCCTGAAAATTAAGAATCCCGCTGTTAATTTTGAGATGTTAGGGCAGACCCATCTCTATTGTGTTTCACGAACCCTATGTCCTTACTTTTAAGGCCTCTATAAAAGTTAATAAGACAGTTAGCAAACAGCAATGGTTGCAAAACTGGATACTGTTTCTATGGTGTCTGCTTTACTAAAACTCAAATGTGGAAAAATGGCCATGGTGTCTGTTTCTGATTATTATTTTTTTAATATGTTGTAGGTATTGTCCTTTTTCTTTTTAAGCTAACTAAAACACAGCTGAGTATCTACAGAAGATATTGTCTTTCTGCTAGAACACACAGAATCAAACTTCTGATTTTTACTTAAATCAAATGCAAGAAGCCATGAAGTAATAAAGGGTACAAATCTCACATGTAATAAGTGATAGGAACAAGGCTCAGACTGTCAAGATTTAAACTGAATGAATAACTAAAAGTACTATTCCTGTTTTCCTGCAGTCAAAACTATCAATGCTCTGGATCTTTTAGGAATTTACTTTGTCAATTATAAGCCAGAGGTTCTTAATTCGTGTTAGCCACAGAAATTCTTGTATAAGAAAAGAGTCATAATTTCAATGCCATTGGAAGGTTATGAGTATGTTTTGTATTCCACTGTGATATAAACAGTGATTAAAAACTGTGACATAAATAAGATGATTTTACAGTTAAGTTAGTTTAGCTATAGTATACTGCTTCAGTTTTCATAGGGAGTGAAAAAGGTAAGAAAGAAGATTAAACACCAGAACCCCCCCCCCCCCAACAATAAGAGAACAGGCTATTCTCAAAATTTGCCAATCTCTGAGGATGAGTGTGATTATGGTGTCTGGGCTTTTGTGGAGGAAAACAACATTAGTCACAGGATACCATATATTAACTTCTGCAAGAGGAAAAGTACTGAGCTAAGAAAAGGGATGCAGCTCCTCTTCAGTTGTGTTTAAGTTGGTGTCACTGGTGTCCTTGTAACAATGGAAAAAAAATAAACTGAGAAAAGACTGTGTAAGTCTGAAGAATAACTTGAGGGCATATGGAAACAAAGGCAAGTGCAAGTCTTTAAGTCTGTGTAGGACATACTTCGAAATGCACCTAAGTCAAGACCATAGCTGCAAAACTCTGGTAAAGGTGAATACAAATAAACATGAGAAAGAGGTAAGATTTAGGATATACCTATAATCTGAGAAGGAATATGAGCCCTGGTCACTAGAGAAAGATTCTAAAAGGGAGGTAGCCTCTTTAAAATAGCAACGGGGAAGACTTAAAAAAAAAAAAATCTAACCCCCCCAGTTTTGTTGTCCTAGTACCTTTGGAGTTACCACACAGGTTAGGAAGAATATGACTGAATGAACAAATCAAGTTGACAAGTCTATTTGATATATTTTGGACTTTTGGACTTTATCTGTGATTTGTCTCCAGAAGCAAAGGTTTTCCTGGGTGTTACTACAGACCTGAGACCTTACTGCATTTTCCCCTCTCCAAACTTATCAGGTGCTGCATGTTTGTCCTCTGGATCATATGAAAGGGCAAACTTATGTCCTTGGCTGGCTCTCCCCACCCCTCTGAGCACACAGATTTGTTCTTTAAACATCTCTGGGACCAAACTGATTGCAGTTATACTGACATAATTTGGAAATGCAGAGCTGCATGTATTGCCTTCCACCAGCAGATTTTTTTTCTTATTCTTATACTAGTTATTTGATACAGGGCTTTTTGCTTGAAAGAAAATAAAAATTCAGACCAAATTGAATCACTGGATCTGTGTAGCTTTGTATTTGTGCCTTTTAACATTTTTAATATAATTGTGGATGGAACTTAAGTTCTCGAAAGAAGCAAAGTTTATGCCGTTCGTTGTGAATTTTCAGTGAGAATTTCAGAAAAAATGATCATTTTTTTCTGTACAGTAATGACTACTTCAAGTGTGATTACTGAGAATATTCTTTGATAAAATGAATGTAAATAATATTCTACTGGACTTAAAATTATCTCCATTTAAACATGCCTAAAAATGTTGTTTTATGAAAGCTAGATTTTTTGCCAAGAGAAGAACTGTAGAACAACACTCAGATTTATTCCATTACACTGAAATAAAATGGCTTATATCATGAAGGAAGGTAATCAAAGGCATCAGGAAGGTGCATTTCTGTAAAAAGGAAGCACTTTGATTCAAAAGAAATATCACACTATGTAATCTTAATATGATGAATTCACCAAAAGATTAAGTTCTATAAGCATAATTTTTTTTTTTCATTCAGTGTGTAGAATAAAGTATCAGAGGCATAATCACAATTTAATACAAAATAATCAATCAGGTTTATTTTCTGTTGTCTGGACTGTGTCTTCAGGTTCTTGTAGGCCACTGATAAAAATGCACACTCAAATGCATTAAGAAAAAGAACGAATAAAAAAGAAAGTTATTGGATATCTAGGACAATATTCAATCAAGAAAGATCCTTACACCTGCAGTTATTTTTATTATATGCCAGTAGGTTAAAGCACATTGCTAATACACTGCCAATGGCACACTACAGCAGCAATCATGCAAAATACTGCAGTATTCAAATAGAATTGTAAAGCTTGCTTGGCACGGAATTTGTTGAGTTTATGTTATGCTTTCAAATAGGAAGAATGATCTCAAGACGCCTCCTATCCTGGAAGAAGCGATCATGTTGCCCATTTCTGTGCCTTTCACACTTTCTCCTGAAAAGGAGGGCACCCAGGAGTGCTCAGGAAAACAACTCAAAATAATGGATGGCTCTCTGGACTGACAGGCAAACCAAACCACACCAAACTCTACAAACAATATCTTAAAATAATTCTGAGAAGCAGAGAGCAAGCAGAGAAAGACTAAGCAATTCTTTAAGCCTCTGCCGTAAAATAAAACTGCAAAACCAAAGGAAATGCAAGATGTGTAACATAATCCAATCAGTTTTGTGATGGAGATTATAAAAGTAAAATGTACTGAGGAAACTGATATTTTTGTCAAAGAAAAAGAAAACTTTGATATAAAAATATAATAATACCCTGTAAATAAAAGAAGATCTCTTTCCAGTATATTAATATTAGACATTTAAATAGAATAATTTCCTCTAGAGGCTATGAGACTCATGAAATTGTAAAGGCTGCTTAATATGACTAATTAGTAACATGAGAAATCAAGCATGCTGAGTATACATTTCAATTGCATTACACAGAGAAGCGGATGGAAATAGGAAATGGCTGTGTTGTCTAACACCTCTCGGGGAGCGCTGAACCATAAACCTGAGCCTCCAGTGACCAGCCTGGTGAGTGCTTGCCCTCAGGGACCCCTTTGCCAGGGCCACTCCGAGGGGCAGCACTGCAGGGGCTCATCCACCCCTGGGTGGGACCCTGCCAGCCAGGGCAACACGATGAGAGATGGTTTCACTCCATACTTGCTGGTCTTATCAATCCACCCACTCCATCCTGCTAATTGTCTTGCTCCAGGATGTGCCTCAGCTGGAGGGAACCCCGGCTTTATGCCCAGCCAGCGATGGGAGTACTGGGAGGAGTGGGGCCTGAGTGACTCCTCACCAGGCCCTCAAGATGTGGCACAGGCACAGGGCCAGTTTTGCTTATTGTGGCCTTGTGAGGAGGCCTGGAGTTTGGCTAGGGTGAAAATAACCCACATGGGGAGGGCTAGTCTTAACTAAACCATGTGTTAGTCTTAACTAAATTGGTTTTGGAAATGTTTATACGTCAATGGCATTATTAAATCGTGTAGAGCAAAGACAGCAACTAGATACCCTGGCAGTGCCGAGTAACTTGCTTTACCACTTTTATTCTAAATCCTAGCTCCTAGCTTTCACACCTTATTGAAACACTGGTTCACTCCTGGGTGGCTTATCTTTGGTAAAGTAGTTTTCTCAGAAAGCAGACTCAGATGTGGTCTGGGATAGTTTGCTCCCAGTTTTCGCCCAGTTGTGCCAGTATCACTGCACTAGCTTTGACTCCCCATGCCCCCCATGGTCCCCAGCCAGTCCCCCCACCCTAGACCACCTCACACAGTCGGGCCTGCAGCAGCCACGCTCATTTTCATGCCACTAAAAATCCCACCATTCTGCTAGCCTGTAGCACAGTCAATAGATGTCATCGCCCCTGCCCCCTTCTCAAATCCCCCCCCATCTCTGTGACTGCTAAAGGAGTGCCAGAGATGACTGAGTGACCCCTGTGCCAAGAGCTGTGCGGGCAGAACATGGTGAGTCCATCCTGTGGCAAGGCAAGCCACAAGCAGTGTGTGCATGGTGGCTCTGCTCCGCCTGGCCCGGGGCTCGGACCCACTCCTGGAGCAACTGAGGATGGAGCCATTAGCAACCTCCAGAGTTAAGAACTAGAGGAGCCTTGTCCTCTTTTAGTAACCTCAGCAAAGACCCCTGAAAGGGAGAAAAAACTTTCAGACATGTATGTAACACCACATATAACATGGTGGTGGACTGAAATGAACAATAAATAGGTAAAATATTCTTTTATGATGTAGAGAAACAGAATGCTGGTCCATCAGAGTATTTGTGATTGATTCTACAATTCGTATGTTGGCGCATAAACCCAGAGGAAAATAATGGTAAATGGACTTTCATATACTGACACAGAACTGCTCTAGTGAAATACTGATCAAAACACCACTAAATTAAAAAGACAAAGCGTGATCCTTTAATTTACCACAACAATGCTCCTAAAGAGTGCTTTAACACATTTGTGTCAGCACCTTTAATCTTCACCTTGTGTTTCAAAGATATGAAGATTAGCCAGTAAAATTAACTTCTGCTTGAGGCTAGACCCAAATAAGAAGATGTAAAATAATTTTAAGATACAGATCTGTCAGGCAGTTGTTTTTCTACAGAAATGCTGTGCTAAAAAAGGAAATTCACAACAAATTTGAACCTTCTGGGATTTAGGTCCCCTCTTCACATACTGAACAGCAATGAGAAACAGGAATGCTGCTGGAGCTAACATTTATGTGAGATTCCTGAGCACTACCCTAAGCATATTTGTAGTTGTTCAATGACTATGCTTGAAGTTAATAAAGTGTTTAGCAGCTTTCAGAAGCAATGCCTAAATCTCTCTGATCTCCAAGTATTTTTAAAGCCTAATTTAAAATAGAAATTCTTTTATTCTGGAATGGGTGGCTTCACAATGACATTAACCTGCTCCCACAGCACTCTAACCATGTCCCTGCATACCTAGACAGGGTCTCTATATACATCCTAGGCCACCTGTTGGTACTTCCATATTTGTATGTCTCTTTTTTAAGTTCTAATTTTTTCAAGAGCTTCTTGTTCATCTATGCAGGCCACTTGCTACCTTTGCATGATTTCTTGTTCATCAGGATGAACTGTGCTTGAACTTGAAGGACATGATCCTTGGAAAACAGCCCACTCTCTTGGGCCCCTCTTTTTTTTTTGGGACAGTGTCCTGTGGGATTATTCCAAGCAGTGCAAATCTGTTCTTCAGCAGTCGAGGGCTGTGATTAATGGGATCATCGTCTGGTAGGGATTAGGGTATTAAATTACATTTAAGAGAGAAGAAGAAGAAGAAGAAGTGGAAGTAAATTCTAGTCCAGTGAATGGCAAAACTTTTTGCTGAATTCATTAGGTCCATGATGCTTTTTAAATTCTCAGTATTACATTTAATTGTGGCCTTTTTTATTTTTTTCCTATTAACTGTACCAGGAATGCTAGAGATGTATGAAGAAGAAGTATAATTGGAATAATAAACTGAAGAACAAAGGAGAATCTGGATATGTGAATGACTGGATGTATAAGTCGAAGAAGAGATGATACATGCTTATCTGTCTGGCATCTAGCTGTTCCTACAGCTGAAAAAAAAAAATATGCCTCATATTTAGGCTTACGCTAAATTTCACATAGCTGAGATTAAATTTGATTATTTCCACACAGATTATAAAACTATAAAGAATAAAAAAACGAATGTAGATCAGGAACTGAGGCATGACTAAGTATTCTTATACTATTCCAGGCAAGAGTGGATTTAATGACTTGGACACAAGGAAATTATATGGGTATAACACATTATAGACATCTGTTTCTCTGTATTAATTACTTACGTGCGTATCCAGCTATAAAAGTAATGCAGGTTTCTCTTCAGAGATGCAAAGCACTTTGAACAAGTTTGAAGCCTCAAGCACTTCACAATAAACAAAATCGTGCAACCCTGTGCAGCGCTCCTGCTTAGTTACCTTAAAACTTCTTAAATGTGTCTCAAATATCAAAAAATACTCTTAAAATATGTAACAAAGGAGACTGAACAAGCAACAGTTGCTATCCTTCATACCGTGTTGTATAGTTAGTTTTTCCATTAGATGTCTACCTTAAGACAGTTTCTTCTAGCCAAGTTTCCTGAACATGCTTATGAAAACTCCACATGTAGTAAGTGTCAAAGCTTGTTTAAATAACCATATAGCACATCTGCTGTTTCCTGTTTATCCACTAAATCAGCTATCTTGTCAGAGAAGTAAATTATATTGCTTCAACATAATTTGCTCTTAATTTTTTTTACCATCTTATTACCCTCTAGGTGTTGATAAATTGATTGTTTAATAATTTGTTCTAGTACATTTCTGGGAATCAAAGCCAGTCTGACCTGATAATTTTCTGGATCTTCCTTTTTTTAAAATAATGGCTGCCCATACCCACTGCTTTTTTGCCTTACATGACCTCCATAAGTTTTTTAAAACAATCCCTATTAGTCCACACACAGATTCACCTAGTACCTTAAACACTCTAGGGTGAATCTCATCACACCATTTCCATTGAATTCACTTATTCAAATTCTGGTTAGCCAATTCTATTATTCAATACCCTCTGGTTAAAATTGATTTTCTTAAATAGCTGGTCAGCTAACCTCTTTTACTAAAGCAATATAAGCCTTTTCTGTATCATCAGCTGTCTGCTCTCCTTTCTCGCTAAGTAACAGCAGTATAAAAAAGCAGAGGAAGTTACTCTGACAATCTTTTTGTTGCCTTTTATACTGTTCTGTTCCTTAGCCTTTCTGACATCCCGTTAGATGACTCTGCTGTTCTTTTCTACTCATTCTAGTCATGGGGTTTTGATTCCACATTTTGTACAATTCCTTTTCACTTTTCAGGCTGTTTTTGATGCTGTTGTATTATTTCTTTATGCTCCTCCGTCTGCTTCAGGGGAATTTTCTGTTCTACCTTAAGCACAGTCAGTGCAAGATTTTCTGCACTCCTTTTGTCCCTAAAATTTCTTTCTAAGATATCCTACTTACCAGTTCTCTGAGCTCATTGAAGTCTGTCCTTTCTGAAGTCCATTATCCTATTTCTATTGCTCTCAGTCGTCCCTTTTCACAGTGAGTATTTTGTGATAACTAAATTTTTAACCAATGCTTCTCTTAGTCAAAAACAAATCTAAAGTTAACACATCCCTCTTAACTTTCTCCACCTCATGGGCTGACACTGGCCAGCAGGTAGGCAGCCACACAATTGCTGTCTCAATCCCCTACCATTGCCCACTTTCAGGTTGAAGGAAATAGTAGAAAGAGTAAAAGCAATAAAGCCTCATGAGTTGACATAAACCTGGTCTAATAATGGAAAGAAGAAGGGAAAAAATTGAGTGATGCAAAGGCAATTACTTTCCACCTCCCACAGGCAGCCCAGGCAGTCTCCAAGCAGCAGCTACTTTGGAAGGTAAAGCATCTCCAATTTTTCTTTCTAAGCATGATGTTTTATGATATAGAATATCCCTTTGGTCAGTTTGGGTCAACTGTCTCAGCTGTATTCCTTCCCAACTTGTCTACTCCCAACCTACTCATTGGGAAGGCAGAATAGGAAATAGAGAAAGTCTTGAGGCTGTGCAAATGCTGTTCAGCAGCAGCCAAAACATTGATGTGTTTTTATAATAAATCTGAAACACAGCACCATATGAGATCCTGTAAAGAAAGTTAGCTCAATCCCAGCCATACCCAGTACAATGTTTTGAAATTAGTAATGTGTGCAATGTTGTCAAGAACTCTGTAAGCTCTGGGTCTCCCCACATACTATTTTGCTAGCAGATACTGAGATAACGGAAGTTCTCCATTACCATCAGAAGAAGGCTTGTTAGTTGCTCAAAAAAGGCTCTTATAATCTTCTAGAGAACGTCTGTACTAGATCCGTGAAAGGACACGACTGTGAGAGACTGCGCTGGTGAGACCCACCGTTGTCACAGCAGATGTGTTGTCTCAACATTGCTAAACTCATGCCATCACCACAGTGAATACCTTGTTAAGGCAGGAAGATAACACCACTGCTACCACAGAGATTTATCTGTACCTTGTTAAAGGAGGAAACCAACTGATGCCGTGGAGCAATGGGGGAGGCTGGTCCTGCAAAACTTAACCAGACCTCTGTGTGTGCCCAGATTTGGGGTGAGGGGGGTCAAGGTGCCTGGAGGCCCCTGAGGAATGTTGGGCACATACACATTGCCGGGTGGGGGGTGTGGTTGAGCAGAACAGCTTGTAACAACTCTATAAAAACTGCAACCAACTAACATGGGACGGAACGACGTTCCCCCACCAGACTTGAAAACTAATTGGACTGTAGGGATGCTGCAGCTCCGGGGTGGTAGCTATCACTCTGAAATCTTTCCTTTTTTTTTTTCCTTCTTTCTTTCCTTCCTTTCTCTCTCTTTATCTCTTGTGCTCTCTCCTTTTGCATTCACAGATTTATTGTTGGGCAAATAAAGTTCCTTGGCTCTTAACTCCATTTTGAGTCTTAATTCTGTTCCTGAGAATACAAACAGAACCATGCTCCAGTCTCAGACAGGCATGCAACAACCTAAGAATCTTTGAAGTTCCCTCATAACTTTCTACAGGTCTCTCTCTTATCCCCATCTTGTCTGAAGAACAAGTACTTATGGGAAACCATTCAGAAGCTCAGAGCTAGAAGTACATACAAATGCCAGAAGCACAGAACACCTTCAAAAATCTTTTGAAATACTGACACAGGGACACAGTGGATCATGGCTACCAGTAACACCTACAGCATTTAACAGCATGCGGGTGTGAGTAATAATAAAGCAGGGGTTATTATCACCAGAAAGAATATTTCTATCACTTCAGCTGACAACTATGATAACATTTTACATTACTATTATGTAGCCTGCAGGTTCATATGTAAATGCTACTGACAGTCTCATTCTGAGATCCAACCCTTGAATTTCCATCTGAAGCTTTCACACCACATCAGTTTTGAAAAAGTCCTGTTCAGATGGTCTGATTTCATTGCTGACCTGTTGTTCTCAGAGCCAGTCTATCTGCATTTCAGCCACAGTACAAATCAGCCCTGACTCCTTTAATGGATCTGGAACATATATTCTGTAGTACTTCTATGAGAAGAGAGGTTTATTGAGCAGAAATTCATGTGTGCACGTTTGCCTGTCAATCCCCCTAACAATCTGTAATGCTTCACTAAGCTTAATTGATTTGGAAAAAAAGATGGGTTTTTTTCATGTTTGTACAAGCTACATGAAAAAAGGCACCTGGGAGTAGGACAAAGACACTACCAATGCCCTCCTGAACACCCAAGAAAGAAGTACAATCTTGTTAGAAGTTGATTCTCACCCTTGACACACTAATCAATGAGAAACCAGTTCTGTTGCTCTGAAATTATTGGTTATATCATGATCTCTGCAAATAAAAAAGTCACAAAAACCAGGTAATATCCAAGCAATAAAGCCTAAGGATTAAAAATTGAAATATCACTCAAAAAAAAAACCAACAAAACCCAAAACCCAAAAAAGAATACTATCGTAGTACTAAAAGTAGGGACATTAATAAACACTTTACAAATCACCACATTAGTCCTTTTGTCAGAAGGCTTAGTAAATGACAGATTTATATTTTTATTGTGCACTTCATTATAATTTTGTTAAACATTATATTTTTTTACAGGCCTAAAGTCTGCTTCTCTTCTCCTGCACTTCCCTTTTCACTTTGGAAAAAGTAAAAGGAATTGTGGAAGGAAAATTAAATTAACAGTGCATAAACACATAAATAAGCAAATATATTTTTAATGCAACACATATTTAAATTCAAACCTTGAATTCCAGACTGAGCATTTTGATGGGGTCTTACAGCTCTCAGTGTTCACCAAGAACAGCCCCAGTGGCTTTAACATCCCTGGAACAAAACCTGTGCAAGGCAATTATATTCTGCTACTTCATCCTAAAGAAGTGTCACCATAAAATATTTTTTCAAATAGCTTTTTAGTATAGCAAGACTATATGTGTAATAGCAGCCCATTCTTTTGGATTTTTCTTGCACTGGCAAAAGGCATCCACGGTGTGAATACTGAGAAGAGAGAGACCAGCTTTTTGGCCTCACTAAAACATAAGGTATTTTCACTAAGAAATAAAATTCTGGTCTAACTAATTTAGTTTTATCTACTTTTCTGAATGATCGTATTTTAATTTAAATAGCCTAAGTATTTTTCTTCTTTACAGTAAACAAACTCTAGTGTTTATTTCCAAACAAAAGATGGGCATTATATGGATATTGTAATAAATGCATATGAATCTAAGTATCAGTCAGGAATTTAGTTTGCTGGGCTTACTTCTGGTTAGTATAAGTTAATTTTTAAGACAAGCATCATATCAGAGTGTTTATCTCTGGCAGTTAGAACATCTTGCTCCAGAATAAGTCAACAGATATATGTAGTGTCAGACACTACAATACTGGCTCTCACTCATATTCAAAACTTTTTGGTGTGTACAAGATCTTGATTATATTTTGTATGAACAACAAAGAGTGAATGGAAAAAAATTCCTTTGTCTCATTCATGGCCTCCACAGTGACATTGGTAGACATATTTCAGGTTACCATCATTTTTCTAATAAAAATTGAATTGTAGTAAGTTAATATGAAATCTCACTTACCTGTAAAGTGCTGAAAGTGGCCGCTTGTTGCCAGGTTTTGGTCTGTATGGTTTTGGTTCTCCTGCCATGTTGATATCTGAAATCAAATATTTGACATTAGTAAGCCAAAAGTCTGGAACTTAGAGTGAGTTTGCAAAGGCACCTTCCAGACACTGAAAATGGGTAATAGACAGTGAAAATGGTCAGCATACTTAAAACACCTTTCTAGTTTTTACCACTTCTGAATTAATGCTATAAAACATTCCTAAAAATTCTTACTGTAATGCATGAGGATTTTAGGCAAAATGTCAGTTATTTGTAACAGAGAGAAATGACCTTTTTTACGCAGACATGAGTTTCCACTCACGAAGCTGAAGCCAATAATGTCTTTCTATTACAAACGTAGATTTGAATGGTAATTTACATGTTGAGACAAATTATGATCTCAAATCAAATTCTATTCTGGAGGACTATAATGGTTCTGAAGACTTCCCCTTTAGGATCTGGAGAAATGCACATTGATCTTTAACTGCCACTTCACTATCCACTCAAAAAGACTTTTCAAAAGCAAATAAGACAGTATCTATTTCCTACCCCAAATATAGCTCCTTTTTTTTTTTTTTTTTTACTTTCTAGTATAGAACTGCACTGGCTTTCAAAACTGTATGGAGAAAGAGAAAATCTGTTTCTTGCACATGCTTTATGTTAGGCAGATACTTAAAATTCTCAAGAACACTAGAACTCTTGCGCACACTTTTTAGAAGTTCACTTACATTATGCCTGTGAATATCTTTGAAATTTAAAAATATGTCAAGCTTATACAGACATTAGTAATGCTGGTTCTAAAATTACTCTCTTCTTTTGAATGATACTCAAAGACACACTGTGAAATAGATGTCCATAATTTTGATTGCTTGTAACAGTTACTCATGGAGAAAGAAGCACAGACTTTTCTGTGGAGAATACCTTGCCTGAGCCTAGGAAGCTTTCTGTATAATTGCGAACCTAAATTAAAAAGCTCCCCATTCTCCGATTGAATATTGCAAAGTCAACATTACAACTAATCATATGGATAATATAAAACTTCTGATTAGTGAACAAATTCTATGCCATCTGAGTGATGCTGCAGCTAAATCTCTCTGCAGTTTCACTAATATACAAACAAAAAAGTAACATTCAACAAAATCATGAGAGTTATTTCAGTGTAAAATCGCTGTGACAGAACAATGTATCCCATTTACCATGGCATCACCTGGAAATCAAGACTTTCAAGGAAGCACATGTTCTTGGTAAAGTCTACGTTTAATCTGAAATTGAGTGTAGTGGAGGGAAAAGAGAAGTATAAAGCTGAGGTGTAGATTGAGGAATCACCACTGCCCAGTGCAGTGCTGCTAAAAGCCCAGACATTTTTATTTGTTATTCTTGACCTGAAAAGCTGCAGTAAAAACTTGAGACTTAATGTCCAGATACTCTTATTTCACACAACGTGGAAAAACCAGTCCATCTGATTTTTTTAACAATCAGAAAAACTGAAAATGTGTCCCCCTCAGATTTTTTGACAGAAAAGATATTTCCATTGGAAATTTCATTCTTCAAATATTTAAAAGAATTTTAAACATCTTATCTAATTAGATTAGATATTGTATTTAAAATTATACAAGGTCTTGAAATGAAGAATTTTTTGTGTAGAACTGTTTCAAATAAAATACATTTTTTGGTAAATTTTTCTCTGTATAAAGAATTTCAGAAGTAAATCTGATTGTAGTTCCTTTTGTAGGAGCTGTATCACTCTTAAATCAGAAGTTTCCATAAGATATTGTTTCTCGATTTACTTATCTTTCTGAAGTTGGATTAATATTGAAGACAGTTTTCATACATCCCTGAAATGCTTTCCTGCCCTTAATTTTAAGTAAGTTTATTAAATTAAAGTTAATAATCCTCTTCCATGGTTTTTAAAAATTCAGCTACGATTCCCTTATTTAAAGAAATAAATTCTACTAATGTTGACCCAACAAAGTAAACGTCAAAAATTTCTGAAAGCCCCTAAGGATTTTTGATAGCTGTGATGCATTTCCATTGGCTCCTGAAAGTAAAAGAATTGGGACAAATTTTTTATCCTGTGACCTTTATGATAATTAGACCTTTTTACACTATTTTAATATGTCAGCTTTAAGGTCATTGACTGTATTAACTTTCACCATCTCCTACTACAACTAGGTCAGATTTTAGGAAAAAAAGTAGAATGATAACCTGTTTCAGGGAAAAACCTGAGGCTGTGGGATTCATCTTCACATATTTTTAATGTCTCTCATCTGCTTCTCTTTCAGAGCTAGAGCCCCGGTCACTATTCTTAGGCATATGAACTTTAAAGGACTTCAAAAACTTTTTCACATCCTTCCAGGACAGATCAGTACTATCTTGATTATTCTTGTAGACCTATGTTTTCAGCTCTACAACATCTACTTTTAACAAAGACAAATAGTGTGGAAGACTAAGGGCTGTTTGTTATGTGTTCCCTTTATTTTAATAAGTAATGTCAGAAAGTAATTTTATTTTAATAAGTAATGTCAGAAAGGTAACACTGTAAGAAAACGCAGCTGCAAAGCTGTTCAAGATCAGTTAAGATTCCCTCATACTTAAATAAATCTCTAAATGTACCAGCAGAAAACAGTAAACTATGTTATACAGACAGTAATAGCCAGAATTTCTTTTTAACACAGGAAATAGTTCATGGAAAAGCTGTGCACATGGAGCTTTTCTGTTAATATGAAAGTGACTGAATAGCTCCCTGAGCACCCTGTAGTAAGTTAAGAATGGATGTAGAAAATGGTTTGAAAAGTTAGAACAGATTTTCACCCCATTATTTTTCAGCGCTATCTACTCCAACCTCAATTTTCTAGCTAAGATTAGAAGTGAACTTGCCAACATTTCACAGGATAGATTATTTCTAGCCCAGCTGGAAATCTTGTGAGATAACTTGTTCTCTTGCTTCATTCATCATTAGTTTCACAGCAGACATTTACATCTACTAGGTCATAAACTGTGTGTCAAATAAATTTGTTCTCTGCAGCACAGAGATCTACCTGCACTAATGATTCCACCCTGAGGAATGCAGACAGGTGTCACTCCTTATACTGTAAAGTGAGCTACTGTACTTGTACATAAATATGAACCAAACAACTTGACAAAGGACACAGACATTCACATTGCTTCTGTGTGGGCATGGAGCAGCCCAGGGACTCTCACATTATTTTCTCTGCTCATATCCTATAAAAGTTCACTTAGAAATCAGTTTTAAGATAAATTCAACACTGAAATTCAAAACATTAAGGAATCACTATGACTAGAAAGGTGACTATGCATATTCCTGTTAGCACAGCAGAGGTTAGTTAAGGTATGAGGTCTAGATTTCATTCAAGGTTGCGTGTCACCAGCAGAATACATCTAATTTTGAACATGATATTTTTATTTCTAATTATACTGAAAAGTGCCTAGCAATTAATGGGGAGGGGGGACACGACACACTCTTAAAAACTATGCAAACTGTTTAGAGAGCAGTGATTGTATTCAGTGGCTACAAAAATTTGTCTGAAAAAGCAACTCTGCATAGCATGATCTGTGTTTCTCCTATTACCATTTCCTACCATTGCCTGCCTACCTCCTCTGGCAGTACAGTAATGACCAAAGAGATACTGGTGAGTCTCCCATTTGGAGAGGCAGTATCAGCTAGACTTGATGCTCTGCTCATAGATTCACTGCCAAAGCAATCCAGGAATCTGGTCCGGAAGACAACAATAGCCTTCAAGCAAGCTTTGTAATTGTAAGCAATAATACCTAAAGGGTATTCATAGCCTAGAAGTATGTGACTACTTAATATACCAGCCCTTCAGATTCTTCAAAAAGTTTTATTAAAAAAAAATCAGCAAAAGAAAACAAACCCAAACCCAATCAACCATTTTGGTTCACAAAAGCAAATGCCATAAACGAGAAGCTTCAACAGGCAATAGCTCAACCCATGAAAACTGGGACTTTGAGGCTTTCTGCTGCAAAGCCAGGACCTGTGTCTCAGGCTACATCTATACTATAAAATTAAATAGTGCCCTTTCTAGGCACTAGTACTCCATTATCTTTTGTATTAAATTACTAGGGTGGTTCCTGGCATGACTTTTAGCCTCAGTTAACAAGGAGACTCCCATGCAATTTCTAGACATAGTTAGAGAATGAACATGACCTAGGGACCGTTACTGACTGGCTCCTTTTTAGTTGTGGCCACTAAGCTTTGCAAGACCCAGTGAGAGAGAACAGCTTCAATTACCTATTATTAAGTAATACTGATTGGCCTCTGAGTGCAGGCTCTATGTAAGAAAGACTAGGAACGAGGACCTGAAGCTAAGAAAACTCTAAGGGCCCCTGTAGCTCAACAGCTAATTTTCTAAGGCATGTTTCTTCAGATGTTCTTCCACCCATTCTTATGAATGGTTGCAGAAATTGAGACATTCCTTGAAAAATCCAACGTGCTTGACTTAAAATTTTGGATTAAAAAGGTGTCATTGTATACTTCCAGATGAGCTCTGTTATTGACAAACCTTTGGAAGAAATGGTAATTAAAATTAACATACAAGGAAAGAATTCACATTCTGAATATACAGTCTATATCCAGACAGAGATGAAGATATAGGGAGATAAGGATACATTTTCTCATTTTTCAGATGACCCAAAGTATATGGGATAGAAGAGAAAGGTCAAGAGCTAGATGGAATTTAGAGAAAGCCTCTAGTCATGTAATTTATAGCAGAAGTGAGCATCAGGAAAGCTAAAGCTAATCTATCTTTCTTTTATACTCTTCCATCTACATCTTAAAAACCTCCTTGCTGTGTACTAAAGGAATTTTAATGAAGTCATATGACATTTTTTTACATCATAGACTTCCTTTTTTCTTTATATTGACATATAAATACATGTCATGTCCTCCCTTTTCCCCATCTCTAGCATGTGAAAAAAGTGGAGAGGAAAGGACAGTTCTCAGTTCTGTTCAGTTCTGTGCACAAATTGCACAGCTCTAGAGAGGAAACTTCCCAGAAAATTGAACACAAACTCAAATTAACTTTCGAGGCTAAGAAAATATTAAATGAAAGTCTGGATCACACATTTTCCTTTTCCATAATGGTATTAAAAATAATTTGCTTGTGGGGCTCTCACTGCAGTTGGATTTTCTCTTAGCATTGAAGTAATTTGAAGCCTTTTTCACACAAAGATGACAGCTATTGTTAATGCTTCGTATGGAAAGAGCTGCTTGTTGAATAGTATATGAAATTGCTTTGTTCAACCATCTCTTCTTTCATTAAATGCTACTAAAATGAAGTGAGGGTATAGGATTATATAAGCTATCATTCTTAACACCATTTGGTAACAGAAGTGTTAGGTGTTGTCTTGCTGGAAACCCTGTTTCTGTTCTCCAGGGAACTGGGCTGGGAGTAAGGACAGGTGACAGCAAAAAGGGGAAATCCTGGCGTGTCTATACACCTGTCACAAACTGTCCCTTCCGGGTCCTGGAGACAACAATCTCCCCCTTAGCTGCAGAACAGATGCCAATGTGCTTCACAGCTGATGTGGACCATTGGCCTGCATTGTTTTTTGTCTGCTTGCTGCCATCCTTGTGTGTCCCACCCCAAGTACAGTCACTGGGCAGAGCTTCCTGGCCCCATTGGGTGCGCAGCCAGCAGTGGTCCATGTCATGCCCTGGGAGAGGCATCACTTCTGCCTGGGGAAGGGGAGAATGCTAATTTGTGGCGTCTGACTGCCCATGGACTCCACTGTGGTTCCAGTCTGTGGCTGAGACTTCACAAACTGCTGCTCTGCTGGTGCTTGAATCCTTGCATATCAGTTACTGTGATGGGGCAGGAGTTACACTGGGGGAAGGCTGGAGTACTGGGCTGCTGAAGGGACAACACAGAGAAAAGGGCAAGTCTTGTGAAGTGCTTCCCATGGGAAGGAAGCCCTGTTGCTGGCAACCTTCCCTACTACTCCTCCTCAGCACTGGGCTTGTGGATTCCTGTACAGAAAGATCCACACTGTTGTTTTGCAGGTGCAAGAGATTCAGACTCACCTATAAGGGACTATGTGGCTGTAAGAGCTGCAAGAGTTTGGGTGTTAACTAATTGGAATCCCTAAATTTGGTTTGTGCCATGGCAGCCATGAAGCTGGCTGTCACACAAGTGCTTCATCCCACCAGAGCCAAGCTATAGATGCAGACAAGTATAGTCTTCCTGTAAGATCCTTTCAATTTAATAAAGTTTTCAGCTGCTCTGTTTCCACCCAGAGAACAAGATTTCTACATCCCAAGTACTTGATTAACACATGGACTGGCCAATTCTGCACATGCAGAAGATTAACATTGCCGTGAAGGTGTAGTAAAGCAATGGAAATGTACATCAGGAACCTTTTGCTACCTTCAGGAAAAAAAGACAACTGTTTTAATGTAAGTTTAGCCAGGGGAAAAAAAAAAAAAAAAAAGTAGTCAAGCAGGGACTCTCATATGATGCCAGTCCTGGTTTGCACTGTGCCTTCTCATTGTTGCTATTAATGGGAAACAGAACTGGTCTTTGAGTTACAGCTGTTTTCAAACAGTGAGGTGTGCAAGGAGACCTTTCTTTCTTTGCCTTCTCTTGATCACAATAAAGATGATGTTTACAAATAGAAAATAGAGCACCTGTCTTCTTCCAGATCAAGCACAGTCATTATAGGGCAGCAGTTCACAAACTCTTTGGTGCTTTTCTTTGGTAACAAAAGGTAGTTACTACCATGAGACTCAGACAAAGCTTAATGTTGACTAGATGTCTGATCTCAGCACTGCAATTAGCCCCAAGCAGCAACATTAAACAGTGTATTGGGGATAGAACATGAAAGTCCCTCACCTGCCACTTTCTGAATTCAATATGATTTATTCTATGGAACATGCCCTGAATGCCAGTAATTTTTAACTCTTCCTCAAAATACTTTTTTTTTTTTTTTTTTTTTTTTCTTTTCTAATACTTAACCGCTTTCCTTGACCCACAGGCTTTTATCTAACTCTCCTACTAATGTTAGCTTCATGCTTCAAGCAATAGTTTTTCATGACAATTGAAATCTATAGTGTATGAAAGATTTCACTATCCCCATTGTCCCAATCCTTTTGTCTTTCTCACTATTTTTCTTGCAGATAGTCAACTTTATTATTGCCAACATGAACAAAAAGTATTTTTCCTAAAACAACCATCACAATAACAATATTTTGCCAAAACTTACCAACATTCTTTTGTCTGCATTTGTTAACCATATTGCTTGGACATTCCAACAAAATTTACTTACATTTGAAGAGCATTTCCTCACAATTTTGAAAATAAATGTTTCCAAGGCTTTCTGGGTGGCACAATCAGAATGCTTTCATAGAAATGCTTTCCAGTACACAGCCCATTCTGCATGTCACAGCAGCCCTGGGGTCTGTTCTGGTTTGGTCAGGAGGACCCAGCAGCCCCAGGGGCATGGGGCAGAGTCGCAGGGGATGGTGGTGGGGCAGAGGATGTGGATGGGCTGTTAGGTGAGAGGGCAAAGTGTGTCTCTGAAAGGATGGCTGCTTTTGTCCCTGGGGCTTGTTTGGCATAACAGGCATCACTGAGGGGTAGATACAGTTTTGATACCCTGAACTTGGCTGTCAAAACCTTCAAGGGTAGGGTTGACCTTGGAGGTATTTGCACAGCCTAGAGGCTTTCATCCAGGCTGACAACAGATCGGAGAGGAATCATGCAGTGGATTTCACTGTCTTGAAAAACGTCCACAGATCACAGGAAGCTGATGGGGGAGAAAGGAGTGGCAGGAGACAGCTCTGCAGCCCTAAGTGCACTTCCACTACTTTCCAGTACTATTTCTTTGCAAGATATGCCTGATTTTATCCTCATTCTTTGTCCTGTAATGCTTCCTCTGTTCTTCACTGTTCTTCTCTTTGCAGTGATCTAGCTTTCATCTTGGCCCCACCTCACTTCAACAAGCACCCCTACCCAAACAACTACTCTGAGCTTTCAGCTGTTCAATTATTTTTTCTATATACCCTCCTTCTGCCCATGATCTTCATGTTCCAGCTTTATCTGAATTAGGGGATCTATAGAGGATGTTCTTTTTAAGCTCCAAATATACTTTTGAATTGCACAGCACAAGTCTTACAGCATTTCCTTTGAGATACAGTAATTTTTCACTACCAACTTTATGAAAATTTATGTCCCAAATTATAGATTCACAGAATCATAGATGGTTTGGATTCAAAGGGACCTTTAAACATCATGTAGTCAAACCCCCTGCCAAGATGGGGACACCTTTCACTAGATTGGGTCTCTCAAAGCCCCATCCAACCTGACTGTTAACATATCCAATGATGGGGCATCCACCTCTGAGCAACCTGATCCAGTGTCTCACACCCTCATTTTAAAAACATTTTTCCTTATATACAATATATTGTGTATTAAGGTTCCGAAAAAAATTGTCTTTGTAACACAACCATTGTAAAACATATGACAGCCAGCTACAGAATTAGCTCTTAAGCTCTCCTGCAAAAACTTTACATATTCCCTTAATGATATCACAGTTTTTAATATAAAATAATAGGCTATAAAATAATATATAATGATACAAAGGAAAATGTCCTATGACACTTGCTAACCTAAAGTCTATCATTTTTATTAACAGATCAGGGTTGGGTTGAATAAAATGACACCAGAATTGGAGATAATTCCACTGAAATTTGACACACAGGAGGAGACATTATTGTGCAGGAGATTTACAAACAAATGATATGCCAAATCCAATATTTTTGTATTAGCAATGCTTAGGTTCTAGCCATGTACTAACTGGATTTACTTGCCAGTGCAAGAAGTTCCCCAGTGGATTCAATTTGACAGCCAAGGCACACAAAGGTATAGAAGCCTATTGCAAAAGCAGGACATTCAATAATTGGAAATACTGACAAGTTTCAAAATGAATGATATGCAGTGTTGTTTTATTCAGGTCTCTGACATTTCTGCAAGGAAAATATAAAAATAATTGATAGGAGTAAAGAAAATGCAATATCTCATCAGACTGATGGTGCATATACTGTAGTTTTATGCCTCCAGCTGCCCCAGATGCTTTGGAAGGAGACACAAGAACCTCAAACTAGTAAGAAACAAGATTATTTTCCTTCCATTCTCTTATCATCTTAGCATGATTCTCCTTCTAAAATGCTAAGTGGTTTAGGATTTCTTTAAGTCCTAAAGCATGATATTTTATCTCTCCTCCCATACTGATTTTGTTAGTACCTAAGTGGTAATAACTGGATCTAGAATTCACTACAACTTCAAACAGCCTTCCTAACTACATAAATGTCCATTTGCTCTGTTATTCTTACTAATATATCACATCAGTGTATATTTTAACCAAAAAATGTGTTTCTTAACAAGAAGTGAATCGTGGTTTTGCCTTATAATCTCCCCACCCTTCATTCTTTCAAACCTTTCTTTCAATCTCTATTCTTTTTACCCCTCAGTAATAACCAAAATCATAGAAGTGATGTCAGAAACCCTTTCTGTAAACACAAAAAAATCATCCTTCTCCCTGAAATTTATTGGCCTTTTGCTGTTTACTTCTGTAGATTTACATTTGGTCTTGCATGCAGATATAGTTTATATACTGCTTCAGAGGTTCTCTTGTAAGTAGTTTTAGGTGTACTACATATTATTAATGACATTAATTTGCATATATCATGAATCAATAAATGGAAACATTGTAATAGGTTACTAAAAATCATATTAGGAAATAAAGTAGGCATTTTGAAACTGATTACATTGACTCTCAATATCAAAGGTACTACCAAAAAGTATATGACATATGCCATTTCAATTTCAAAGAAGTAAAAGTATAAATTGCCATACATATTAATACACAATGCTAGTGAAACTTTCAAATTGGTCATTCACCACCCTCTTAGGTTAACTGGATCCATGTTCTTCTATGCTTCCCAGTAACATTTTCCATCTATGTTAGCTTTGCCATGCACAAAGTATGTCTCTATTACCCACAAAGAAAATATATCGTTTTGGTTCAGAGGCCACAGGAATCAAGAACTCCTCCATTCTAAGTTAATTCTTTTCCCCAGAAATCTGTGGGACCATGAGATTTCCAATTTATTTCTTCAGAATGTGATTATTTTGAGCAAACCACACAAACAGACAGCACAAATGTTTGTAAATGGCTTCAGAAACCAATCTCTACTGCAGTTGGCATAAGAAATATATAGAGCTAGACAAGATGAACACCCATTGGACGTTCTCTTCCTGCAAGGCATTTTGGGCATATATCAGAGTCTTGTAAGGAGTCCAGAATTATTTTTGTGTTGGGTCTCACTGGAAGTCATAGTATTTCTTCTGCAACTTGATCATCAAGCTAAAACATTCACAACCCACTCCACCCTGCCAAAATTAAAATTTTCACCCAGGTTGCTAACCCCTGTCCAAGGTTCCTACATTTTCCTTTTGCCTCTTATATTTGTACATGTATACTTGTGTGTGAAGATATTCACAATAGAAGCATGTATTTTCAACTGGAACAATTTTTGTTAAGTTTTGCAATTTATCCTTATCACACAATTTCTGAAAATAGGAGGTTGCAAAGGAACACTGAGGAATATTGAATTACTGAATCTGAAGTTAAATTATTGCTGTTGAAGTAAATGTTGGAGTCAATTGCTTTAATATAGCCAACAAAACATTCTTTAGTCTCAGAATGTCATATATGAAATTTTTATCTGTCATTATTGCTAAGGGAATGCTGGTGTCATAGACTTGTCTTAAACCTCAGTACCTACAGCTTTTAGAACTGTTAGATTATTTCTTTAACATTTTTTTTTTCCTCGCAGGGCAATGGGAAATTCCAGGGGGTGATCAAATGAAACAGCTCTCTAAACTCACCTGGAAACATTAATCTTCTGGACACACTGCATAAACCGCTAATCTCATGCCTGTCATTTAAAATGAGGAAGGGAGTACAAGGAAAGATTCAGGCAGACTTTTTAAAGCTTTAGCATTGTTATTTTAATTAATTTTAATTCTCAGATGAGGTGCCTAAATCTTGCATTGCAACAAATAAAGATGGCCAGAGAAAATGATCCCTCTGAATAAAAATGAATGTGATTCAACTCATTGCTTCAGCACAGTGTCTCCTATTCTTTTAACTCCTAATCTTCAGCTCCTTATCAGGCACTGCAGTTAACATCATGACATATTTTTTGCTTGAAAGCAGAGGCAGACATAATAGTAGACCCTAAAAATATTTATGCTGGCCTAATATACATTGGCCCAACAGTCTACAGCTAGCTGTGCATACCTTCACTCTGCTCCAACGTCAGTCTACAATCCTTTCCCATAATGCCTGATACTACTTATCAATCTTGTAAGCATTTGTATTTCCATACTTAAAAATATTTGTGCCTATTTTCCAAGCAATTATTCCAAAATGGAAAAGCAGCACTCATGTAAGAAAGGAGACAACTTTGTATGGTAGTTTCAAAAGCTCCCAGTGTTAGTGTAACTTTTCATTTAAATCTGTAGTAAAGTCAGATTTAGGTCAGGGTTGTTACTTTTCACTCTTCAATCATGTATTGTATAATAATCAGAAGACTTGTCTTTTTTTTTAAAAAAACCGACAACTTACTGAGGTGGAGTCTAGTACACCCCAGTAAGGTGTACTAGTAAGGAAGAGCATTGTGGCCTTTTACATTTGCCTCTTGCTCATTCACATGGTCTCTATCAACCTGAACTGTTTTAATTTAAGGAAAAGCACCTCCAGGAACAAAGACTCCCAAGGATTCAGGATGCCACAACCAGTAATGGAAGTGTTCCAAAAGTGACAATGGGAAATTCCAGCTGATTGCGTGATGTTTACAGCTCTGTTTATGGAAAAAAAGTGTTATATGGAAAATGGCTGGGAGCTTGTGCGCATGGCATTGCATTATCCATACTGCCCATCCAGTATGCTCCATACAGGACTCTATTGCTGTCCTAGCAGCAGCTGCCCCCCATCCCCAGCTCTTTCTCCTTTTATACAGTGAATGACAAAGAAATGCAAATAACATTGGGAAACAATAAATTGTAGTAAATGTGTTCATTACTTCGCTTTATGCCATTCACTAGGATACTGAGTCACCACGATAATGGCTCCAGGATCAGTAATAAAAATTAACCATTTTTGTGTGTTCCTTGTGTTCTTTATTTTGGTGTTATCCTACAGAAATTCTTTTCCACACTTTAAAAAAGGCTGAGATTAATAGAAAAACATAATGAACCAGAACACCGACATGCTTCTCAGCTTCAGCTCATATAAGTGGATGCTGGCCAAGATCAAGCATCAGTTACCCACCAGGAACCCAGTGCTCACTTCAAGATATTTCCAAGGTATGATGTGGGAGGGATGCATCACTATTTGGAGCAGATTCATGTTTTCTTTCAGCACACTTTTTAATTTAGGTTTGATTGGAAACAGAGGTTGTTCTGTTGTTCTGTTTGCAGCAAGTAACCCAGAAAGGTCCATTTGTGTTTTACTTACATTCAAATAATTAGTTCAATATTTGACACCTTTCCTAAATGAAAAAAAGGTCTCAAACCTACTGCACTTACGAGATCACAGCTCCCCCAAACCTGCTCAAATATTGCAAGTCTATAAATCCCTCTCTCTGAGATGTGCAAAATAAACCTGCCCACTAGTTATTGCACAGAATAATTAATGTCTGGCTGTACTCTTTAAATTAAAAATTGTGTTTTGTTTCTCTGATACATGCTGTGGTTTTGGGGAGGTGAGTTACATAGTTGAGTATGAAGGACTATCCCCAAAGGAAAACAAAATCCACTTGCAGATAACACTGGCTCAATTTGGGGTCCAACAGGTTCTTCAGGTTATGCTACCCCT
>JAVJGJ010000037.1:33698540-33710466 GCA_035590215.1 Microhierax caerulescens
AACAGGTTCTTCAGGTTATGCTACCCCTGGTGACACATGCTGACAAGGGTGGTCGTGATTGATGGTGCACAGCACTTTTATTTTTCTGCTAGGATGCCAGCCCAAACTGCAATGTTATTGCTGCCATGGCAGAACAAGGAGCGAGGGCAGGCATGGTAGGGATTAATACTGGCACTGACATAGACTTCAACTGTCAGAGAGGAATACAACCTGTTGTATAGTAGATGGGGAACTGGAGGGCACATGAATTAAGACCAACACATTAAGAATATAAATATTCCACTCAGGTCTCATAATTTCATAAACTGGGTACGTCCTGTTTTACTTCTGCCTTTCTCCATACCTCTGATTGCTTCACAGGCAGCTCACATATGAGTCTGTGGGTTGCCTGTGAAAAATTTTCTGGCATGTGTGACAGCATATTACAGCAGTATGGATGCAGAAATTATCTAGCATGGCACAGACATCCCCTAGGACTCTAAGGATGAAACTGAGGTCTTGATTTTCTCAGAAGAGTATGATGAAGTTTTATGGTGTATGCATGTAATCTTGTATTTGCAAATACCTGAATATATTTTTCATGCATTATCAAGAGAGCTAACTGTTGGGTCATTTGCATATGAAAAGCCTCTCCCATACACAGATTACCAGGTTCCAAGTGTTTCTAATCTAGGAAAGGTTTTAGCTATCACATCTTTAGCTGAATTCAGTTCTATTTAATTCTTTTTAATTTGAGAGAAAAAGTAAAAAAAAAGGCAGTGTACAAAAAACATAAAGCACTGGAAAAGCTACCATGTTAGAGGTATAAATATACTTAATGTACCAATATATCTTAATCAATAAAATTTAAAATTTTAAAACTGTATTCATCAAGATTTTGCAGTTTTACAGAATGCAGTATTTGCAGAATAGTATGGGAGTCTTTGCTTTCACTGGTTCTACTAAAAGTTAAGAACATCTGTTCTGATATAGGATGATATTGGGAGATGGAAGTGAATCACAGGTCTTTCGCTCATACAGTCACTTCTGTAGTTCAGTCACTGGCATCCCAGCAATGAAAGGAATATATCCAAAGGTCAAATATAAGTTAAACTTATATGTCCCAGAAAATACACTTTGGCACCAATTTTTAAAGCTTAACCTAAGTTAAATACACAGTGTCATTTTTTTAAATAAAATAATAAAATATTTTATTCTACCGTTTGCTAGCTATATTTATGTTTAGTTACTCAAGAAATTATTTTAATGGCTACTATTTTATTCAGCAATAGAAACCATACAAGAAACTTGCAGTATTGAATCCCTGTACTGTGAACAGAGTTAGGAAGTTAAAGATCCACACTTCTGTCAAACTGGCAGTGGCAAAGACAGCATTGCTAACCAATGGGTAGCATAGCCAACATACTGCATTTTGGAAAAAAATCTTTCAGTCATCAACCTAGGTATCAATTTATGTGCCAGTACTAAAAATACAACCCAAAGAACAAAACAGAACCATAGAACCAGCTGTATTTTGAGAAGATCTCAGCTTTTATTTACTTTCAAAATTCATGTTTCTCCCCTTGTCTCTTACACACATACGTGCAAAAGTCATCACCCTTCATTTCCTTTTTTATTCCAAATAACAGGACTCGTTGTACACCAATCGCTTCTGAAAAAATCAGTCTTTCCTTTTAGCGAGTTACATAAAAGCTGAGCTTTCTCACAGGCAATCCATATTGTGAGGACTGAACACATTTGACAGGCTGCCCTGGAAATAGCTGTATCCAAGACTGTCATAAGCAAGGTTGTATTGGGCCATGAGCTTTCAATATTTATTATGCCACCTTGAAATACATGGTGCCTACTTGGTATGCATGGGACTCCACCTCACCCCACCACCCCACATTCATTTTGGCATGCAAACACTTGAGCCACAAGGATCTCTGACAGCTCCACCCAGGAGCAGCCACCCATCCTCCTGGTCTCACACACACCGTTGTGGTGTCCACTGCATCCATGTTGCAGCAGGGGATAACACACTGGGGAAGTGTTGGTGCATCCACAAAACTTATAACATTTCATGCAGGTTTCTCCACTGTTATTTGAAATATTGACATTGTCACTGCGTGACATGGTTCAGTAGTAAACCCAGTATTTTTCTCACAGATCAACAACAGCAGCAGCTTCCCTTTACTGAAATAGCCATGCCTGAGTTACAATCCAAAGCCAAGAGATGAAACGGTAAGCTGTTTTAAATTATAACATTGTTTAAAAAAACCCTATAGCATAGAGTTATAACTCTACAGCTAGGCTGTAACTTGACAAAATGAAAAATACCTGTGGCAGTGCCAAAGTTTCTATCTGCTGTAATGGCTTCACCCACTGAGCAACCAAAACCTAAGGTTTATAATTTTATTTGTTAAGTATGCACATCTCTAAACTAATTGCTCCAAAAGACACATTTTCCAGCCATTAAAACACAATTTACATAAATAAATACCATTCTATCTTTTCCTTCCCTCTCCCCTTTGTGGCTCCATAGGAAATAGGAAAAATTGGCAAAATTAGAAAATTAGAAACAAAATTGTTTACTGTGCCCATAAATATATGATAGCACAGATACAGTCAACATAGAATTGTGAAAAATTCAGGGTGGCTTTTGTTCCTGAGGTGCGTTTGCAGTGAGCCTGTACTACCATGAGGGAGATGGATGATCTGTGTAGGGAAGAGAGCCAACTAGCTAAGGGTGCTGTCTTAGCTCAACTTCCAGTCCACACTGGGAGTAAGAAAGGCATCTGTGGAGCTGCCTCTGCTGCTCATTTCTTAATGTCATGGCACTTCCATTCAGTTCTCTGGGATACGTGAAAGGTGTCATATGGTTTCATTCCTACCAGTATGTCCAAGCACTTGACTGTATTAACATATTTTGTGCTTTTGGATTTAGGTTCTCCCACAGCAAGGGAGACAGAGACAGAGACCAAATTTTCTTTCTTTCAGGTCTAATGCCACTGAGAGAAAATGGATTATTGCTGCTACTTGAATTCTTTTTTGGGTTGTAGTTGAACCAAGAATAGATTTCAGAAAGAAAGTCAAACCTGTAAACACTTTGGAAAGACAATGGCAAAAAATTAGGAACAATATAATAAGCAGAAGGCCTTGTGAGCAGAACATTAAAAATGAAAAGCAAGGAACTGCTGGCTTACTCTGTCCCTTCTGATCATGAGTGGCCTGTTGCTGACAGTAATTATTTTCCTCATCTTAACACCACTGATCTCTAAATTCTGTCCTGGCGATACTTTTTATTTTATCTGTAACCTTAAATAGTAATTGTTAGCATGGTGATGAAAGGATGGTCTTCCCAAATGGCACACTGAAAGTAACAAAAATCCCAAATTATAGGTGTGAATTTGAGAAATCACAGATACTAATGCTGTAAAAGCTGAAGAGAAAATCCATTTGGCATAGGAAGTGTGGACAGTGGAGCATATAATTTAGTTATACTAGAGGCAGAATTAGTTGTGAAGAAGAGAACTGATTCTTTGTTTATTCCTAATATCTAAAATGCTTGTACCTGTGAAATTGAAATTTAGCTAAGAGTTTTGCTGTTGCTTGGTTTTATCAAGCTTAGGCATCTATTCCTGTGCCAATACTTCTGCTTACAGAAACAGTAATCAGCTAAAGGATGACTATGTGTAGGGTTAGAAAACTGACATAGAATTAAGAATACTGTTGAACTACCAAGAAAGAGGAAAAACACCCACCATATTGGTAATGAGATCTAAAGGTGTAATGGTGGTGGGAAGAGACAGAGGCAGTCAAGAGACAGGCAGTTCAAGTGCAAACTCCTCCACTCTACTGTATGCACAAGATAATAAATATGACAAAAAATATCCTATAAAGTTTGCTTAAAAGTCCATATTTAGCTAGTCTTACATGATCTAAAAATGGCCTTATGTGCTTTGCATATTGGTAGTCTTATTGAACACTTCAATAAACCAATTTTTGAGTACTATGCTAAATCACAAAGTAAGAGCAGTTATAACTATACACTACAGTGATGACCTCTTTCTACCATCTCAGCAGTGGAGGAAAGTGGTGTATCACAAAGAAAGAAAATCACAGTGAGTTACTAGATATGTACTAGAAACTCCGTACCATCAAACAAGAAGGAACAGTAAACAACCATAGAGGATGTGAAGAACCACAAGAATAAAGACAAGAATAAAATATAAATAGTTTTATTATTGAGCTATATCCAGCTGTTCAAGTATATGAGCTATGAATAGCCAACTGAGCCTCATGCTATGATAAACTACCTTTTCCTGCCAGCTCTCTACACAGAATCCTTAACAATGTTGATGCAAAAAACATTTTAGTTTTTCAACAGGTGTTAAAGTGTGGATTTTGCAGCTTTAAGCTTAGTGATCAGTAATACAATGTACTTGACCAGTGTCACATTTTTCTAAATGTCACCTTTTCACACTGTGACACTGCACCCAGTCCTGTCAGTCCCACTTACATCATGCTCAGGCTGAGCCCCCAGGCGTGTTCCTCCTGATTGCATGGATGCCCCTTGTACTATGTCTTAGCACATTTACTAGCTGATCTCCTTTTATTATCCTGCAAGATAAAGCCGCTGACATGCAAAACCCAAACATGACTCATGTTCTTATAAGAGAAATGTCAGAGATTATAAATTGTCCTGCAATTTTATGCCAGTAAATGAACAATTACTTACTGTAATCTTGAACACGTTACTACTGAAGATACTAAGATTTCAAAATAGTTGTATAAATACATCCAATAATTGAGATTGTACTTTGTACATAACAATTATAATGTTTAAATTATCTGGACCTGGTTTCTATTTTTTCCAATTTTTTCTTGAAAAAATCTTTACAAGTTAATTAATTTTCTCATGTTTATACCCATCTTTGTGCATATTTCAGTAGCTATGAATGTAGCAGATTTCTATCCATCTGTGATTCCTATTCAATATAAAGAAAAATAAAGTTATGATGATATAGAAAATCATGTCTCTTGTCTCTATAAAAATAGGTTCATCAGTGTGAACACTTACCTTCACCTAACACCATTAAGACCACCAACAAATATGTAAACTCGGAATAAATAAGTGCTCTGACAATTTTTGCAGGGAATTATTATTTCTGAAAGGTTTAAGATACAAGTATCAGTACAGAACCTAAATTAGGAGGTTTTTAGAAGGAAACAAGGGAAGGCCTGAGCTAATCAGTCTTCATGGAGTTTTTTAATGAGAAGACAACTGATCCTTTACAGCAGACAGAGAATACCCAGATACACTTGAGGTACCTTAAATCAGCTGTAACATGGTTGTTATGTTGGTATGACTTGACTGAGAGGATAGTTCTTTTGCCTGTTTATCATACAATGTGATGCTGAGTGAGAAGGAAAGTGGAAGGAGAAAAGTGAAACAAGAAAGAGGGCACAGCACATGCAAGACTTATGCAAGACTGGCCTTGACAAACCTGTAAAAGAGGGAAAGAGGATGTGATCCTGCTTGGTAAAGGGATTTTATACTTTTTCTAAAAAATGTGTTTGAGATCAACTGATCTTAGCAGTAGCATTTTTTAAAAAAAGGTGTCTTATTCATACCACTTCTTTTATCTTAACTTATTTTTTAATCTCTGCATCCCTGAATTACTGCCCGTATCTAAGGAATTAGGCAATTTTTTGCTAAACAAAGTATGTCCCAGAAAAGAAGGAGCCAACAGACTTGGACTGTCAAGATTGTCCTTATAAAAGGCTTTGACTAGTGAGTTTTATTCTGCAATATTCATTCAGATCCTCCCCATTAACAGCAGCAATTAATGGGAGCGTATAAATATTAAGTTTAAAAGATCCAAACTGCCCTCTATTGCTAGAACTTTAAAGTACCAAATGGCTACATCTTCAAGCAAATCCAAAACTCACTATAGTGATGGCAGAAGCTGAAATGTAGGCAGAACTCAATCTTTTAGCCATTGTATCACACAAAACTCTTGCTGTTGCTACTACTAATTGAGTTACTCTAGTTCACAAAAGGCAAACACTGAAATAAATTTGTTATGAATAACATAATCTTGTTATGCTTATATATTAAAAATATACAACATTTTCAAAACCTGTTAGTCAGAGTATTACTGCTCCAGTACCTTTCAATACTACTATTTGCAAAGAACATCGTAAGAACAACTATCTGTAATTTTTTTCTTGAACTTGTTGTATTATAATTTTGAAGCATGAAAAAAAATTCAAGAAATAATAAGAATTCCCCATAGCAGCTAATTCATGATCCTGAGAAAAGGCCAAAACTAATCAACTGTATGAAGTGTTGGCTGGGAAAAATTTGAAACCATGTGAAAATATTCTATTGATAGATTCTACCCTCAGGAAAACTTAATTTTGTAAAGTCACTGCAACTGAGGAGGATGGCAAACTGTTTGCATTATACCAGCAATCTACCCTTCTAATGCAAATAAACTGAGAAAGCCACATTACAGTTAATTTCTTAGTCAAAACCTGTTGTACCTAATTTCAAATTTTTAGCATGGTAATTAATTTAAAATATTGCACTTTTATCTCTCAACACAAGTTGCTATGCTGAATGAGATAACCTGCCTTCTGATCACAGAAGTAACATTCGTATGGTACAGACAGGAATAGTTTAACTCCCATGCTGGTGTCAAAATTGTATGAGTAATGTAATGGCTGCGCTATTCCTAAACTGTCTGGATCTCTGCTGGTACGGTTAAGCAAGCCAGAAAGAGCTTCTGAGGCCACAAACACATTAACTAAAGGCAGACCCCAGGGGAAAAGGAGAGCTGTGGTCTGTGGGATACAGGGCAGCCACTGCCAACTCCCACCCATGAACTGAAGAATACCACTTTCCCCTTTCCCACTTGAGCTACGAAGTGATGCATAGGTCTTACTTTCTCCTCCATCCTCTTCCTCTTCCACATCACTAATGCTTTCCAATGGTGCAATAAGGTTCTCAAAGTAGGAATCAAATGGTCTTGAAAACTCAAGGACAGATGCATAGCAAATTCCTTGCCTCTGCTGCTACACCATCTCTGATTTAAATTCATAGCTGGCCCAGAGTACACATAAACACTGCTGAACTGGTAGGCACTTTATTCCTGAAATGGAGACTCCTTTACCGCAAACAAACTTCCCATGGAAACTGTCAGCATGCCCTAGAAAAACTTCTGTCCTCAGAACTTCACTGGAATTCTGGAGAGGGAGTCTGTTCGTTCAGAACAAGCATCTGAGCGTATCCACTTGGAGATCTGATAGAGGATTTTGTCTCCTGCTCAGGGGGTGTTTATCACAGGTAGCTATGTTCAAATGGGAAAAATTGCATTACCCTGGAAGCACATGGCCCATGATAAACACCTTGTGCGGGGATTCTGATGATAAATGCTGTCAGCACATATCTGCTACAAAGGGGATATCTTCTTAAGTCCCAGCTAGCAATCAGCTTAGTTCTGATACAGAGGGATTAATATATTCGCAGGATTTTGCACCAGGCAGTGTAACTAGAAATGGCACAAACCTGAAAATAAATCACCCACAAAACATATATCTATATCTATCTATATAGATATTTTCCATTTAAAATCTTATTTTTATTAACATAAAACTTGCATTTTGCTTTAAAAAATAATCTACAATTTCATACAAATTTTAGGAAGTCTGGAACAAAATTTTTTTAGTAACCTACAGTGCTTCTTCTCAAACTTCATTTGCATCTGACCTCTGAGGTGCCAGTTTGTTGAACAGCCTTGTTTGGTGCTAACCAATTTAGCACGAAGTACTGCATGCAGATTTCTGGGTATGTTCCCAATAAAATGCAGGAATTTCATAACAATTTAAAAAGTTTAAGAATATTACCTATGACCATTTTTACAAGCAAAGGAGGATTAAGATGTGTTTACGTGGGTTGTATATGATCCAGATTAGCTTTTTGCTTTTTTGGCTAATGCTTATGGGTTTAACAGTGGAGCTCGGGTGACATTCATGGGCTTCGCCGTATATACACAGGGTCTGACAGATTTGAGATCTGTCAGGGACTTGTGTTCCTAAATCCAGGGGACTCACATTTACATTTCAGTGAGAAATGTAATAGCAGCACTTAACAGGATCATGGTAAACATTGAAATTACATTTCTTAAAGGAGTTTAAAATTTTTGAAGAAGCAGATTTCTTCTGTGCTTGAACAGAAGTACTATCTGGCAAAGGCCACATGCATTCAGTTTTGATTAAACCATGCATTAAGCTAATTACTCTTTCACACCAGCACGTCCCAAACTTAGCAATGTCCTTGTTTAATACTTTCTACTTTCCTGACTGGACTGATTCAATGATCAGTATAATTAACCAGCTTTGTGGCAAATCAAATTTATACAGCTGTGGAAATGAAACAGGTGTGACCTGCATGTGTTCTTGGTTGGTCTTTTGTCGTGGGGCTGCAGTATCATTTTTTATTTAAGGACCTTGCCAGTAGCTATACTTCACAAGATAAGGCCAGGATAATTTTTGTGTTGAGGGAAAAATAGTGCTTGTTATGTACCACACCTGAACAGTATCGTTGCACTGATAATGAAAGAAAGGTGCCATAAAGAGTAACTCATGTGTGTTGATGAAGTCAGGGAGCATTGATTAGACATACACTATAGACTATGCAGCAGCCTAACATGCCATAAAATTAAGGGCATGATAAATAGCAGGTTGATTACACATCAGGAAAAAACTGATGAAGTTATGCTCCATAATTAATGAATCCCTTCACAGTACAACTTTCTTAGTGCTTATAAATATCACCTGAATTACTGAAGTAGCTTTGAAATCGTTCCACTGGGGAAATTAATTTAAAATTGATGAAAGACATATAGGAGATATAGCTATCTTTAGTATTTCTGGGTTCATCGCAGCCTGCTGAGTTTCCAGCTGTTTGAGCTGTATTTCAGATACAGAATCCCTGGTCCTTGTACTAGAGCTGCAAGCTGAAAAGGAACATAGCAGAAGTAATGTAGATTTATAATCTTTCATTAAGTCAGCTTGTGCTTTTCCAGTCTTGTGACCTTTTTTTGCTAGGTAGAGAGAAAAAAAAAAAAAGAAAAAAAAAAGAGAGGACACTGTGCAGATTGCCCCCAAATTCTCTCAGTGAGGATACTGATATAGCTGCAAGTGAGTGATCTCCTTCCAAGGAAATAAAAGGATGCTGTTTCTTTTCCAAGACTTCTTTCAACCTTGTTTTCACAAAGTCAGGAGGGGAACCGTTACTTCTCCAAAATGCAAGGTTGGCCACAACAATAGCATGATACTTTCTGTGCAGAATGGAACTGAGCTCCATTTCTTTTCTCTGCATTCTCTCTTACTTCTTGTAAGACAAGTAACAAGAAATGCAAACTAATGCATAAAAGATCAAAGGGCATTTAATTATATAGAATAGTTCTGCAAAAATAAATGACAAATAGTTGCTTTGTAGTATAAATAGAAGCAGATTGTTACTAAGAAAGCAAAATAGATTTGAGGTATGTGCCCTATATCTTACTTGAGTTATAGAAAAGTTGTGAATGATGCAATTCAGTGGGAGGGATTTGGGATGAGGCTTCCTCTGGTGCTAAGCCTGATCTTTAATCAGCTTGTTCTACCATTACCTTTGATCATTAAGAGTTTAGATTCAAGCCCAGAGATCACAGCCTAAGACAGTATTCTATTTATATAACCTACAGATGTGAGCCTCTCCATAGAACATTTCAATGAGCTTTATTATTACTACTGGTGTTATTTTTAAACAAGTTTGTAAGGACAGCACACAAATTTCTCTAATTTCTAGAGTTTCCATTCATCACTGGATAAATTCTTCAAAATGTCACACTGACTCTGCCGTGACAGCATTAAATGGCAAGAAAGATCACTAGTACCGTATGATTCTAACATCTCCATCAAAAAAACGCTAAATATTTTTTAAAATCTTTACCTTGATAGGATGAACCCTTTGAACTTCAGTACAGCCATGAACTCTGTCATAAACCATTTTGTTCTTATCTCATATTTCCTAGATCCCAGAGCACCATGTTCATGCACTGCCACATGAAGTGTTAAATTACCTTAATTTCCTAATGTTTCTGAATAATTTATGTTTAGAAAATTTATAATATAATAGTGAGAACTGTGAGTGTATTCTGAATGGGTTATAGCTTCCCTTAAAAAAACACTTATGGACCGGTTTAGAAATTGGCTTCTTAATTTGCATTTGCTTGAAGCACAGCCAAAAATGTGGTTATTAAAATAAAATAATTTCTTTTTCTTTTACTAAATGTATTTTAAACTGATTTTGCTGTTGGCTTTTCAGAACTGAGAGAATGAAAATACATACATAGGCTTTCCTGCTGTTTTTCGGTGTCTGTCTGATAAAAGACATACACAACTGACTTGCCAAGTTGCTTTTACCTCTATAGGTGAAGAGAGACCAAACTGGGGGACAGAACACGGAAGGTTCAGTTAATGCTCAACAACCACCCACGTCTCTTAGAAAACATCAATCTTTTGTACAGTACACTCCACCTGACTACATAATTTCCCAGGAAGGATTGGATAAAATATTAAAACTCTTAATATACCATTTCAGTAATTCTTTTTCTCAATAATAGAAGTTGTCTGCCAGGTATGTAAATGCCACTTTACTTCTGCTGCTGTCCATGACAACTTACATGGCCTAAACTGAAGGATCCCAGTGTGCTTTTAAGCACAAGATGTTGCTTTCCAGCCAGTACCCCAACTCCCTGCTGGGGAGAGCTCCAGCGATGTTCCCACCTTTACCCATTCCTAGACTCTGCTCTCCACAGAGGAAAACCTGAGTATGGAGTTGGATGGGACCATCATGTGCTTACCTAACCTAGATCCTGGGGACAAACGTCTTCAGAAATCAGTTTAAATGCTGGCTTAGTATGTATTTATACCTACATATAGAACAATAATAACCTGGAAGAATGTTTACATACAAAGTAGATACTGGACTTTTTAAAAAGTCACAGGAAGATCAGATTACTTGGGAGACTAAAGTACTTTGATGGTGAAACTATATAACTAATAATATAACTCAAAATACATTAATAACTCCTATAATAACTCCAAAACATTAATGCTTAATGACTGCATGGTAACTTGTGTGTAACAATAGTAGCTCTTTGCATTATTTTTTCTCAGCATGTTGCTACAGCAAATGGTAGCAAATTGGTCGCTTTTATGGCGGTTTCAACACATTCTCCAACCAAGTGGCTGCAGAAACAGAATAAATAGGCATTCAGCTGTAAGACATTCCCTTCAAATCTGAGCTAAATCCCAAAGGAAGGGCTCCTGGGGCACGTTACATGGCTGTTTTCTGTGAACGCAGTGTGTAGGACTACATAATTGTCGCTCTTTCCTCAGCAATAAAGCCTTAATTCAACGCTATTTCAGTCAATGTGAATTTTGCCATTGATTTCAGTATTGCATGACCAGAACTTTAGTAATCAATAAGAACACCTGGAGGAGATGTTCAAAGGCACAAAACGCTGTTAAAAGCCTGCTTGATGGAACTGACTTTCATCAGAGATTAGCTGGCAAATTGTCTCTGGGCATTTTTCCCTCCTACTCTCTGATGCATGTCCTAAATTCTGCAGACAGACATGGACTGTATACATCACTTACATGTAACCTAACTGTGCACAGAATTACTTTTTAAATGCATTAAATGAGTCGGAAATAAGTTATTAGGATAAATGACAGTTATCAGCCACTTCCCTTTAATTTTAAATTCTCAACATACAGCACTTGTTCATCATGTTCCTGGGTTATAAATTCCTGTCAAGAAGAATGTTGCATAAGGGAAATGTAAATCTCTGCAAAAATTGTAAGCCAGTTATATACACAGCTCCCC
>JAVJGJ010000037.1:33720243-33731764 GCA_035590215.1 Microhierax caerulescens
GGTGTCTTAAATACAGAACAGAGACACTTGCATGCTTCCCTCCCCTCCCCGCCCCTCCCCAGCTTCTGTTTCTGTGGTTTAAGAAATCTAATTAATTGTTCTGAAAGTGGTGGCAAAGAAAAATAAAATAACTGACCTGGTATCACTGCCTCCCCTAAAGCAAACCATGTAAAAAGTCCACCGAGTGAAAGCGTGTCAACCCTGTCAAGTCAAAGGCTATAGCGAGCCATTCATTAAGTCCTGAATAAAGGATGCTGTTCTGAACTAAACTTATATTTGATTTCTATTTCTTTGTTGATATTATAAAGCAATTACTTATTGAGGGTTTCCATAGTAACGAGTGAGATTTTTTTTGTTTTAAAGCTCTTTCATGCACTTAACGTACAGATACAGTGGGATAATTGCAGGGAATACTGTTCCTGCTTTCCTGGTATTATTTAACCAGAGCAGGGTAAAGTAAAGCATGGTTTTCAATGAAACTGGAGATTTATTTTCCCTCCTCTGCAAGAACATGAAAAAAACTTTACAATTTACTTACATCTTTGGTTTCTGCGTTTGCTCTTGTACATAGTCATTCTGAAGAAATTCCACTTTCTAAGAAGTAATTGCCTTGGACACGGACAAAAGAGATGAGATCGTGCTTCTGCTTTGCAGTGAGACAGTTGCTCACTGACAGAAGGTAACCAGCAATCTCTCAGAGAAAGGCAGGGTAATACCATTCTCCTAAAATCCAGGGTAGATTCTACTGGCTCTAACTATTTTCTCTGTTACAAAGCTCAGAGACAAAACATATTTATTTTCCTCTTTTTCAAATGTGTTTTATACTAGCTAATAAAATCCAGAAAGTATATGGAATCACGTAATCAGACAATATGGGGTAATGTGCTATTCAGTAGCCTGACATCAAGATTCCTCGAAAAAGCCCTGATATAACCAAAACTGCATAAATGACCTCATAAACTAATAAAAACTAACTTTTCATTGACAGGTCTTAGAACTATGCATATGAGGACATTAAAATATTTTGGGCTAAATTTCCAAGCAAAATTACTATTTTTGAAAAATCAGCACATGTTGATCAATGAAAACCTGACTGCAGGTCTCAGCTCATGAATAGGTTATGCAGGAAATAACATGTAAAATGCAAAGTTTTTTCCATGGCTATGTTTAATTCTGCATTTACCTTCCAATGATTTAATTTGAGGAAGGTTATTTAAGCAACATTCTGCTGATTGCTCATTTTTATAAGCACTTCATTTCCTGCTAGTCTGTTGAATCACAAGGTCATGGGGAAAAAAGTGGCAGCATTTTATGGTTTTTCACATACATGTATGTCACTGTTTCAAAGCACCCAGACATCTTCCTAAAGGGAACGGAGGAAAGGGGGAGAAATTCTTGCCGTGCAGAGGAGATGACGACATTCAAGAAAGAGTTATGACGACATTCAAGAAAGAAGATGCCAATGGCAGCTATGCAGCTCAAAAGAGGTGGAAATTTCAGTTCATTCAGCAATAAATCTGCTGTCATTAAATTATNNNNAATGGATTTCTTAATGTTTTAAGAAATTCATGTCTTGAAGTGCCCTTCACGTTTTAAGATCTTGATCACAGATACCACAAATACAGAAGTGTCAAAGGATTAGAGATAGAGGATGGGGTAATGTAAAAATAATTACTGACTCAAATGTCTTGAAAACTAATAATAATAGTTTTATTGCTGTTTAAAATGCATAGTTTGACAATAGCTTTTTAAACTACTCAAAAAAATCTAAAGCTAATGTTTTTGGCTTACGTAAAAAAAATTAACATCTGGTGCCTATGGATCATTCATGTTTCAGAAAGTAAAAAACTCCTTTTCAAAGACAGGGAGAATTTACAGCATCCATCTAAAAACATAAGCCTACAGGTATTTTCTTCATGAAAAAAACCTAGAATTAAAAGGAACACCTATCTTAAGCTGCCTATGATAAAATTATACCTTTTCCATCTTTTTTTTTCCTCGCAGATTTTTTCTTTTTCTATCTCCAGTATAACCATTTTTAGTCTTGTGCATTATTTAATTTTCCTTTCAATTGTTCACTATTCGTATATCCTCACATTGGCACACCTCTAGCTACTGAAGTGAAAACTTTACCTTATATTGACTTTATTCCTGTACTTCTCCTCCCTTTGTCAAAACCTGACCACGTCTTTTCATTTGCTTTGGATTTGTATCAGCATAGCTGAGAATAAAGTGTAGCCTGAAAAAAAGAAGTGGAAGTAATGGATGCATTTTTTAGATGTATTTAGTATTTCAACTCCAGTCGTCTCCAAATGCCACAGTTGAAGTAACGCCATCTCTATTGTGGAGGTCGGCAGAAAGGTGGGAAATTGCAAGGCACATGAACAGTGACAGGAGGAAAAAAATTTGGCAAAGTCATTGCTAAACATAGCAGCAGACAAAATGTCTGCACCATATAGGAAGAACCTGCATGCCATATACTCGATTAACATTGTGCATTTAATATCCATTTAGGTCAGTATTTTTGCAGCAGTTTGTATGTGCTGAGGATAATTGTGTGGTTTTCCTGCTTTGTTTTTTCCTCTGAGTTAATTTCCAGCTGAATCAGGTTTGTGATCTGAGTCAGAGAGAGAGACCTGTGGTCTCCCTTTGGATTTACTGCTTTATGTAGCAGCATTTGTTTCCTTTTCTTGCTCTTTTTCTACTTCTACCTGAATTGAAGGCTCTTGTCCATATTATTCAGTTCAAATTTTCCTTCTTTCCTTGGTGTAGTAAGACAGTCTTTTTCCTCATCCCACATTAGACCTGAACTATAGAAATAATTTGTTTTCCTCATCATTAATGGCTAATCTTTTCATGTGCCTAACCTGGACATATATTACCATCTCTCCATATTATATTTTTCATAGCACATACAACAACAGGTATATTTTTCCATTGTTCTTTTGTGAATTATTCTATTACAACTGTGTATTCGTATGCAAATCTCTCAGTAATGGCATAATATAAAAATATAAACTAAATGGAAATTTCATGGGATAGGAATTAATTTATTTTAAATGATCCCTGAAAACACAGTCTTTATTGCTTTTTCTTTGTGTTAATTGCAACTCTGATTATTTCTTCAGTACAGTGAAATGCATTTGCTAAATATAATGTAAATACACTCTGTTTGGTGAATCATTCTAGGTCTGTTCATCAAAAAATATCACAAAAAAAGTATTTGAATGTGCTGGCTAGATTTGAGTGGGCACAGAAGCCTCCTGTTCCTCTGTGTTACTGGTCTCTGTTAGGAGACTTTAAAATTCGCTTTCACACTATTACCCCCTTAAAAAAGTCAGAATTTTGCATATGGCTGGTTAAATGCAGCAAGCTTAGTGAGGTGGGAAGGAATGATGGGAACCTCTTAGCAACAAAAATCACCTAGTCATATTAAGCTTAATACTTTTCTACAAGGAAGCATCTTCTTAAATGATTACAAAAGTTTAAAATATTCTTAAAACAGTCTCTTTAATGAATTTTATCAGTTCATTCTTTCTAGTGGTAAAAAAATAAATAATGTCCACATCTGCATATCTGATATCACTTCTCAGCTTTCTGTTCTCCCACCCTACAGGTCCCAATAAGAATTTTTTGTTTGAAATAAATTTCTTAGACTATTTCCTAAGCAGAGGATAAGAAAAAAGTAGATACTTTACAAATACAAATAACTCCTGACTAGAATGTCGCATATTACTCATCAATAAACACTTTGCCTGGGCTGTATCCCCAAATTTATTTTTAATGAGCAGACCTTAGACAAAAAAGGAAGGTGGAGGAGGCTTAACGTATGTTCTGTCTTTCAGTGTTTAATTCAATGTACCCAGTCATTTTAGATAATATCCTTTTAAAGCTTCCACTATGCTTATTTTATGATGTCATCTAAGAAAATGTTACATCTATGAATATGAATTATTTTTTTCTTGAAATAAATTTTATGTGTAAGGATCAACATTTAACCTCTTCTGAGTAATAAATACTCCTTTATACAATTTTGACGTATTATAATTATGCACTTGATGTATGCACCATTTATTGATAAAAATTTGGACAATTATCTAACAATAATGTTTTTTAACATGATGTGTAAAATTCACTTTACCAAGAAATGCCGTTTAGCTGTTTCAGCAGGTTTATGACAACATAATCTGTTTATGATGTAATGAGGGCAGAATTTAAAATATTGGTGAAACCATACCCCTGACTAACACTGGTACAATACTGGAACAAGTTGTGGCAAGCAGAATAAGAAATAGCAAAATCTGTACTTCTCATACTTACGACTAGAAATTAGAATCAAGGAGTTCCATAAATGCTTTTGCAGAGACAACAAAGGTGGTTAGCATTCCTGGAGCAGACCCGAAATAAAGACTGATCAGAGTGCCAAAGAAGGGAACTTTTATTAAAGGGTTACCTGTAAAGGGCTTAACTCAGCTGCCTAAACATTCATGTCTAGCATTACTTTGATGATTTGTGGCTTCTGAGCCATCCACACAGTGCCAGAAAATGTGGCACAGGACCTGTGGGAACCCTCAACCTTGTGGAGCACTCTGCTGAAGCCAAAGCCATCTTAAATGGCTCTAGGCAAATATTTAGGCAATGAGTGCAGCCCATGGACTTTATATTCTAGCCTCTCTCTGATAACTATCATTATTCTCCAGCTTTTTCATAATTAGGGTGATTGTTTCAAAGTGGTCCCAACCTGAACTTTCAGGCCTTGACCCTTGCAAGAGTTGATGGATACGTGTGGAGGAGAACCCTTACAGAGATTCACTGAAATCCAGACAAGGAACAGGAAAAAGTCCTGCCTGTCACAGACCTGTGATTGATTGCAGTAGGGATTATCTGGAAAGAGAAAATGATAAGGTGTATGGCTGAGAATTTTTAAATATCCTCAAAAAGGCCACCATTTCTTAGTACACAATCCACAGCTGATTGTGTGGATTAAAAAATTGTGTGGATAAGAGAAATAATGTAGCATAACACTGTGAAATCAGCAGTACGTGCTTGTACTAAAGCCAGAAAGCCTGTCAAAATGTTTGAACAGTCTTCCTTTACTTCAGCCAGTTTTTACTCTGCCTGAGTGTTCATATCCAGAATATACAGTTTGCAAGATTTCATAGAAACCTCAAGTATTTATCAAAAGCTGCATTAGAATGGAATTTGTTACATTCACACCATTCCCATCATCTGAAAATAACATCAGAGGAAATAATTTTTTCTGGAGCTACTTGATATTTAGAAAACTATTTGGCTGTTCCTTGTCTCTATTATCTTCCACATTTCTGCTGACCTCCTTTACTTTTCCTCAGAGCTATCAGACGTTAATGGCACTTGACCACAAAAGATTCTTCTTTAGCTAGAAGGAGAAAGCCCCCAGGGTACTGGTCTTACTTTCACCATAGACAATTTTCTCTCATTCAGTGAAGCTTCTTCACTAGAATATAGTTAGTCTCATTGTTATACTAGCATGTATCTTTAAGGAGTTTGCTGTCAAGCTGCCCTCATTAGACTGAGCTCTTTTTATCAGACGTCACTATTGCCATTTAGCAATATGATCACAGAGGTATGAGACAAAGCCTGCCACCTTTGTTCTCAGGTAGGAGCCCATAATGGCTCTTCCTCCAGTCCCTTGCCCTGTTCACAACGTGTTCTCATTCCTCCAACAAGAGCATTAGAAAAGCATTCAGATATTTTTCTGTGACTAAAAATTTCCAAAGCTTACAGTGTCACTTCCTACAAATGTAATGTTGGTTGACAACTCCATGTCTGAAAGTAAAAATCTGTATTTATTAAAAAGATAAGAATTTTGAAGAATGACAAAAGATTAGGGGGGACAAACCCAACCCAGCTAAGCAAAGGTACTTCATAACAGTTCTTAAATACGTTAAAGGTTGGCAACACACAAAAAGAACAGGGGAGGGTTCATGAATAAGCCATTTTCTGTGTCTTGAAGTTAAGACAGTCACAACATATGCTGTAGCAACAGAGATTTAAGTTAGTTGTTTGGAAACTAATTTTGTTATTGGTGAGGGTAGCTATACATTGCCGAAGGAGTGCTAAAGGATTTTGGAACAGGTATCTCAGAGGAGCCTGCCTAGGAGATGGATAAGATGACATCTTGCAGTTTCTTCCAAGCCTTACTTGTGATCCCATACGCCCAGATAAAGTATCAATTGCCATAAGATTCTGCACTAGCCAAGATTCAGGACTACGTTAATCTTTCAGCCTACCTAATACTGACGGAGCGTTTCAGACAGGAGGAATTAGCATGACATGTGGAGACTCGACAGCAACAAGTGTGAAGCCTATAATGTCTTGAACCTGCTTTTAGGGAATCCTGGAAGATCAACCTCTCTCCTTGACACTGGAGGGGCTTCTCCAGCTGGGAATGAATGAGATCACCTGTAGCTGAACCCTGCTAAGAATCTTCCCAGCTACAGATATTGGTCTACTAACTCAGGCACCTGGAGATACACATTGTGAATACTCTTCAGAGTTGCACTGTGTTCAAAAAAATCATTTGGGTAACTTCCACGAGATTCAGAGGAGCTACAATACTTGGGTACTCTGGAAGACTGAACCTGCCACTTTGCAAATCAGAATGATGCTTTTACACAAAGAGCTGCTCCGCAGCTTTCTCCCCAGTCCCAAAGACTTTCAGGGGCTCTAGAGAGGTTTGATACTTTCCCAGGTTTAACTCTCCCCTCATTATTCACACTGTCTTATATAACCCTTGAGTGAAACTTGGCCAATTCAATTTTGTTCCCAGTTCCAAAAGCGAATAATAAAGTTCTGAATGTCTGATAGCTCTTCCTTTCTTTCAATAAAAGTACTGCACAGAGTAAATACTGGTCCCTTCAGACCGGTAGTGATAACATAAAGCTTTCTGTTCCTCCATCTGAGGAACGTTTAGCTATTATTTTAAACCAGGTATAATAAGATATTCCTCTCTGAAATGTCTCAAAAACCAGTTGAACTTCAGGCTTAGAGTTAAGTACTCTATATGATAGATTCTACAGTGGAAAAGCACATCTTCCCTTCTGCTTTGGCAAGTGGAAAAATGGTAAATCAATTTCAGATGAATGCCATTCTGACTCCTTTAATTTGCTTTACACACTCCGTAAGATCCAAATTTGTTCCTCCTCTTAGATCAGTTTCTTTCCTAATCCATCTCAGTTCTTGACAAGTTTTTTCTTGGCTAGTTTCCTTTTGGTTTTGAGCAATTTTAATGTTTGTTTTTCTTTTGATTTTGCTAAGTCCTGGCTTGTTTTCATCTCATCTTTAATTTGATTTCAGCCAGGTTTTATCTAGCCCTGACAGGTTTCCATTTGTTCTATTACATGCCTTGGTTGCTGGTTTGGTTGGGACTTTTCATCATCTCTTATTTCACCTGAGGTGAGGTTGTCACCACACAGCAACAATACTTCTTAGTTGCTTTCATGCTATTTCTAAACAACTGTTTAACAATGGAGACAGTCTTAAGAAGCATTCTGCTTCAAAATTCTCAGATTATGGGACTAAAAGACACTTCCGTTCCCTTAAAAGGACTTATAGGATTTGTGTCCCAAATTGTTTTCCAAATATAAACCAAGATTCCACTCAAAAAGATCTTTTCTTCAGGATTTACATTAATATAATTCAGAACATGAATGATGTATAAAAAGGTGGTCTACATTTTTCTGATCATTAAACTAATTCTTAAGAATTCAATGTATGAGTCATACTACTAGAAAAGCTTCCCTATATTTCACCTTACAGTAATCCTCTCAATGATCATGATCTTCAGTGCTTTGCACAACATACTATAGTTAACAGTTCACAAATTTTCCTAAATATAGCACAAACACAATTCTGGACTTGGAAATATATTAATTCAATACAAAATCGTAGCTATCAGTGGCTATCAGAATTACGGTAACAATTTTTGTCTGAGCTAGTTGGTAACACATTAAAAATGTCATTAGCCTAGGTCATTGAAACAATCTTAATGTGTCCAGAATTAACATTTCAAAATGTAATAGTTTTTATCCAGTTGGTAAAGTTTTAATCCTAGTGGAAAACTGTTAGAAAGTCATTAAGTAATATAAATCTTTTCTTCCATGTTGTTGTTAAATCTGAAATAAGTCATGATGCCTGTGGCAGGCACTGGTTCACTCACCTCAGAGCTGGTAGATCTTATAGGATACTGCAAATATAAAAGAGTGGACAAATACCAGATGTGGAGCAAAAGCTGTTCTGATTAATTACAAGAAAAAAAAAGTAATTTAGGCTTTTGATAGAGTAGTAAGTGCTCAGTGGTGTATATAATAAACAATGTTCGTACATACCATTTCTAGAGAAACAAAGTGCTGAATATTGGTAAGTTTTCATGAGAGATTTAAGATGGCTTTTTTGATCAATCTATCTTGATTCTGCTTAAGTAAAAAAATCATTCCACTTCAGCACAGAGAGGTTTTTTTTTAATGGGAATTACACCTACTGTGTCATATTCTGCAAACAGGTGATATCCATTTCAGTTTGATTAGTGACATGCAATTCAGTGCTGCCCTGTTTTCCTTTTCACATTTGTTTTAATTATCACACTGATGAGGCACTTTAGCATGCTAAATTTAATGTTACAAACCTTCAGAATAAAATCTGTTCTTGCATAAGCCGAGAACACTGCAAATATACCTCAGATTCATGTATCTTGATTCCACTTAAGGGCTTAGAAGTACCTGAGCACCTCAAACAGGTTTTCAAACGCAGCCGTTTGAAGAAACCATTTGCTATCATCACCGCTGCACTATAAGATACTATTTTAAAGTTTTTATATGTTTATTGAAACAGCTTTACCACAGGTTCAAAATGCATTTTCAGTTTTTCACTCTAGTGAACATTGTCACACTTTGTTTACAAAACAGAACAGGGAGAGCTTGAGAAAGAACCTCTTGTGAACAAATGGGGCACTTAAAGTGTCTAAGACTCACAGCAATGCAAACTGATGATGTCTTATGTTGCAGCCAATGAACAGCTGCTGCTCCAGCCTTTCGTTTCAGACTAAAGCTTTTCTAACAATCAGGAGAAAGCTGAAAATGTTCCACTTTCTTTTCTCATTACATGGGATCTTTCTTCCTCAGCGTGCAGGGCTCAAGACAATTTTAGTCATAATCAATCAGTGTAATGGCTGGCTTGAGAGGGAGCATAAGGCCTTTAACAGAGACAAAAAGTGGAAGAAGGAGATTGATTTTTGGAGTGATGGAAGAAGCCGCATTATAGCAACTCACCACCAGACTATGCTAAAGGATGTGACACCACTGGCACACATACAACATCCTTGAATTACAGTGCTCTACTCACTGTGCAAAATACTAGTGTGACTCCAACTTCACAATTGCTCCTATTTTTAGCGGATTTTTTCTTTTTTTTTTTGGGGGGGGGAGGGTTGTGTGCATGTGCATTAATGCACCTGATTTAATATCTTAGATTCGTAGATATCTGTGGAGGAAGCTCATTTTCCCTAGTCTAAATGAGGCTGCATGCCTACGGTGGAATTATGTACGTTTTGGGTCAACTGAATTCATAGGTTCAGCTTTTAGAATATGCTAACCATATGGGAGCTTCTGTAAGCATTACAACTGATTCAAAGACAATTTCTGAGTCAGCCCTTTAGAGAAACAGGATATTTTCTCTATGATTGTAACAAACCAAATTATTCGGTTTTATTTTAAGCTCAAGAAAGTTTTTAATTCAGGTTGATATTATAACACAATAGTGCCATGTAACATCTAACACCAAAAGCTCTAATTTTTCACTAAAAAGCTTTAAATATGTTGGTTACCTATTTGAGGAAAGGATATCAAATACATGAAACACATTTTGCATATAAAAAATGTGGCCAAATAGCTAGAAACCCAATATTTTAAAGAAATAAAAGAATCCTTGTAAGTAATAAAAGGCATCAGAAAATGCTTTTGCATGATAAAGTACTTCGAAATCAAACACATTCTCTATTCAGGAACTTTCAAAACCAGAAGTAGGAGGGACTTGAAAAGAGTAGTACTTCTGACCTTGAGGTTTTACTTAAAGTATCATATCATATTGTGAATTAACTGCTAAAAATGCACATAGCAACCTTTTTCAATGGGATACTGAAACCCAGAAATCAGAAGTGTGTTCTCAGTGACCTGAAAACAAATTGAAAAGAGATGTCAGTGCAGTAGAGAACATTTTTATCCCCTTGTGGACTTTGCAGGAAAAATGTTTTCTCGTCAAGGTAAATACTGAAGAGACTATGTGAAAATGTATTCAAGATGCTTTATTAAACTTCAGTTAAAATCATAGGCACTGAAGAATTTAGGTACCAAGTTTTCTATTCCCTGTTCTGTGGCACTTTGGAAAGGTAACCCCTGTTCAGATAGCATGAGAATAGCATCTTCTTGAGGTAGTCTGTTCAGAGAAGATACCAAAACCATAAGGATAGCCGAAGTGTTTTTTGAAAAATCTGTACCCAAATAACCTCTGTTATTGAAAACATCGGTATTTTATTCAGCAACACCAGTCAAAACATGCTTTTATTTTTTAATGAAATTTGGCTTTACAGAAGAAAAACCCTCTGATGCTGCAGTAAAAAAAGAAAGAGAAGGATTTAAGAAAGGTGGTGTTACTCCTACTCACCATTTATCTCTAGACTGAAATTCCTACTCATGTCTTAGAATATAAAAGGTGTAACAAATTATTTAGAAACTAATATTCATAGGATCCAGTTTAACTATGTTGCACTGAACATGTAACTCTCCATGGCCACTACTAAAAGGGTAAGGTAGGTTCAAAACTTGCACTAGATTGGTCATAAAAGTATTGACTACACTGACTTCTAGAAGGTGAAGATAAGAAAAGTCCTCTCAAAAATGGTTTCTTTCCTCCCTCAGAACAATGATTTACAGAAAGGAAAATTATATTTAGAATATATTTAGAATACACTAAAAGAAGAAACTTTGCTCTGAAGTATGATAGGAACATTAAACCTTGTGGGAGGCTAATTAAAATAAGACAAAACCTTAATACATTTATTTTTTTTTACACACAATAAAAAAATGCTATGCATGATCCACATTTTACACTGAGTCACAATCTCTCATTTAAGGCCACCTACACATTATTTTTTGTAATGTAGACCCAAGTAAGTCCAGATTCAATTTACTTTATGCCAAATAAAAACCATGCGATTTTACTATCTTATAAATCCAAAACGTGCACTATTCCACTTGCAAAATAAAGTGGTGAGCTCAGAATATTGTTTATTCTGGAGGGATACAGTACTTATGACACAGCTATTTAAGAAAATGAGGTTTGGAAAATAAAGATCCTCCTGAACTTGGAATCAAATGCTAGGTAAGAAGAGCATGAGAAGATTTTGTCTTGTTTTTCTGATAGGCGTTGAGCTTAGTCTCAGTCATCTTTTGTTTAACACTCACTGTGGTTTTAAGGGCTCCATCTG